>CM032455.1:82628794-82655590 GCA_019049505.1 Pachyrhynchus sulphureomaculatus
TCGTAAAAGTTGATACATTTTGTAAGATTTTATGACATACTTTGTCTTTTACTTGACTGGAATATAAGCCAGTTTTAAGTATCAATAACATGAGCTTTGGCGGAAGAGAAGATTAGCTTTGAATATATTCAGTTGTATATTATTTTTAGGTTTCTTGAAATCAAGGAATATTAAAATTATGTTAGTTACTTATCTCACCGAAAAAATCACTATCCGAGATTTTTGTACTTCGGCACGTTTTGCCATTCCTATTCATGGACCGTACATTTTCTTGCTTCCATAAGATTGTTTGTCGGTCTGTCAATCTGATTGTTTAAATTATATATATATATATATATATATATATATATATATATATATATATATATATATATATATATATAAACCTAGCCTTTGAGCGATATCACTTAGTAACATTATTTCAACTTTTTTCATTGACAAAATAAGTAAATTTTAAGCATAATTTATCGTCGTATATATAAAGAATGAGTAAGGGGTCGAGAGACGAGTTGGAAGCAGGGTGGCTTCAAAATAGATCATCTCTTTGCAGCCACGTCAATTTTTAATTTCGATTAAAATAGTCAACGGAAGGTTATGTGTTATTTATAAAATTTAAATATGAGTAATATATATATGTTATATATATATATATATATATATATATATATATATATATATATATATATATTTAATAATTTGTATGTTATTTTCAGAATTTTTAAAGTTAATAAATTAATTTATTAAGGAGATGTGATTTAAATCTGGAAATTTTAGTTGCTAGACAAATTGTGTACGCGTGCACAAATCAGCCTTCCTTTATTTGTCATGCATCAGAGTTACGTAAAACATTTCGATTTCTTTCAATCTGTCTGTCTCCCAATCCCACAAACCTATGCTTTTTGAGGGAGAAGCTGTAAAATGGGTGGAAGGAAATAAATTTTGTAGTTTCAATAGCATATAGTATTTTTTTCTGGTTTATGATAGAGAAAATTAGTAAATTGTTAGCATAAAGATTTATAATGACTCATATAAGGCGGGGAGTGGCCTTAAATATATATCATATTATTTAGTTTTTTTTTCAGAAAATCAGACTTCGAATAATTTCAATATGCCAGCTACTTTACGTCATTGAACCCTGAAATTGTAGGTACCATTAAGATGCTTATCTTTATAACTTGCTTGTTTTTCAAGAAACAATAAACAATGCCAAATTTAATTTTTACCATTCAGATTGTTGCGCATCATTTTACGCTTTTGTACAAACGTAAACCGGCGCAAGAATGAAGCTAATAGAAAAAAAAATAATAGAGTATGGTTGAAAAATGATTTGGATAGATTTGATTTTAGTCAGTCCAATTTAATAAATATGTTGTGGTACCCATATGCTAACGATATTCAGTAGGAGCTAATATTTTTAAACACTTCTCGACCGAACTAAGTCGAATTTTAGGATGGCTCTTTTAAGATTTTTTGAAAACTTTTATATAGGCTATATTTAGTGAAGCGACTTCTTTTAGTGAGCACTATATCTCGTAAAAATTCCTCAACTTGGAAAACCCAGTGTATTATTTCTCTATCTTTGTCTTTGTACTTCAAATTTCAAATGTAATAATAATAGATTTTATCAGCATTTTTTTTACCAAAGGAAAGACAAACAAATATTAAGCTATTCAATATACTTTACCAATTAGTCGTTTAAATATTTATATAGAAATAAATGTTATATTTGTATAGTTAATAGTCGCTATGGTAGGGACGTAGAATCATTTTGAAAACTGTACATGTAATAAAGTAGTATAATCTTATTAACGTTTATCGTTTTCTCTTAAATGTTTGTTCTTAATAATGCTTTAAAGTAAGCAATATAAAAGAGTTGTTGATTACTGGGGATGGACAAAAAGATACTAACACACTGTCGGTAGTAATAATTCGTTGAAGTTACATAAAGGTTTGTCGTAGGATATATACGTAACAATTTAAATTATTAAAACTGGGAATTCTTTTAGGTTTGTTTAATAAAGACAAAAGGAATTAAAAATATGGAGTATTAATGGACCAGGTCTTATGCATTCAGCCGACAGTGATGAATTTGAAATTAATACAAAACAAAAAAATATTAAGTTATGAAAAAACGAATTGAAAATTATGGGGCCCGAAAATTTAAATCACCTCTTTTAGCCTTAATTCATTAAATATTTGCTTAAATGTTACTGAAAGTCTATAGACCATAATGTGTAGTCTCGTTGTACGAAAAATATTTGAATCTTTACAGTTACAATAGTATTTAAGCCATGACCCACTGCTTCTAGCCATTCTTTATGGTTCTCATACTCGGTTCTTCTGCTAAACTAATTTGGATTACTTTACGATCTCCAATGCTAATTATAGTAAAATTATTAAAATATCGAGAATAAATATACATATTACTACTTCTACTACTATACTGACCTGTATATGGTACTGCAAACTATCAACGGTCAAATATTAGTATATCAGTAAATATAGCATCCTGTCATTATCTGTTACATGCTTACAACACCATGAAATAGTCGAAATCAGTTTAAGGAGAAAGTAATATGTGGGATTTACTACGTTTATTATAACCCTGGCGCCTAGATAAAGCTCCTGTTCCCTATACATAAAATACTATTGTGTTCGATCCGGCCAGTCCTAATCACAATATATTAATTTGTTTAAATATAAATGGCTAAGCTACGTACCATACTACGTCATCTTGCTACTCCGCAGACATCGGCTAACCGTGAAGCAGACCGAATCTTTGTCTATGTATGAGCTGAATGAGTTATATACGGCATGTGGGAAGGCCGCTTGAACTAGAAAATCAGTTGATGTAGAGGTGTCCTTGTTGCTCTTGGGTTGGAAAGTCCTTTTTTTTATCTTTTTTTGCCTCAGGTCACTTCTACCAGACTCCAGTAGCCTTTTTTCTAATGAGACTCGATATATCAAATAAAGGTGAATTTAAAAATTATCGATATATCGACTTTTTTTAGAAGTCAGTGTCGATAGTTATTGATAACTATCGATGCGTCGTTGTTACTTCTTTCATTTTGGTAGGCCACTCTCTTAATCTTTATTTGAAGCATGCGCCCCCCGTATGAAGCTTGCGCAGTAGTAAAGCGAAGAAATTAAATACAAGGGCTGTTATCGTTATTTGAAGCATGCAACCACCTTTTGGAGCTTGCGCAGTATTGAAACAAAATAAGATAAAAAAATTAAAGATAACGATTTCCCGTATTTAAAAACGTATAAGAGAGATTATTTGAAGTTCGTCATTATGATATGGCCTATTTTTTTTTCCTACTTAGGTATACAAACCACTAAGAAAACACAGTAAAATTGAAATGATAATCTTTTAATGCAAACAATACTGACAACAGTTAATTAGTGTTCAGATTATGTTGAGATTTTGCAATCTTTGATGCAATCGCATTATACTCTATATAGTGCTAATTTCGAATGAAATTTTATTTTCGCACATTCGTAATACTTTGGGAATATTGAAGGAAGTGATAGAAACCTGCTGGAGACAATGTTAATTTAGAAACCCCCCACCCATCAAATACTAATAACCAGTGTCCTTAATGAATGAAAAAAAAAAATCCCCTACGTTTATAAAATATGAATATTAACCTAACTTTGCAATTCCTTCGCGTTAATACTGCGCATGCTTGAGATAACGGTAAGGAAAAAGGCATGTGCGTTGCAAAATTTCTCTATGAACTGCCTAAACGTTACTTTTGGATGACATCTTAAATAACCATTTTTTTTAAGAAATGTCATGGCACTTCCAATTTAAGTAATACGTTTGACGTGTTATGTGGTTTCAATAATTTTACCTTATTATAGCCTAGTTAATTTTTAGCTGTTTTCTCTTAACGCAGATTATTTTCAGTGTATCTTATTGAGAATTTATTACTATTTTTTTTTACTTCACAATTATTAGATCGTTTTTAATTAAAGCAAATAATAACGACCTACCACCATTTGCCACGCAATAAACGTTTAATTTACATAGTTCGGTAAATATTTTAAATAAATTTTACTCTAAAACTTAACTTGTTTCTTTTGAGTAGAATCCCACAAACTTAAAACGTAACAAGAAAATATAAAGTTTCTTTCAAACCTGTACAAATTAGTAGAAAGTGACGAAAAAAAATATTATTAGATTTTTATGATTTATTTTTTTGTAATAAGATTTTTTGATGCTGGAAGTTTTTTATACCCTTTTTAAACAGTAACATTTCTAGAAAAAAATCACAATTTCACTCAATCATTAAAAAGAAAACACAGGATGTGGATGTGTCTGTATAAGGTGGGGTCAAAGAAGGCCCCCCCTTAAGTTGCAGTAAAAGAAACATATACCAGACCTGACTTGAAGGTAGCTGAAGATCAATTTGATTTTAAAGAATTTATGGAATTGTCCGTTGCTTTGTGACAGTACATATTAACATCAACACAGGTTACAGAGTATACTTTTATTTTGTTAACTGACACATATAAAAGTATACTTTATAACCTGTGTTCTTGTTAATTTGGTTTTATATAATTTAAAGCCAGAAATGTAAAAAAAACAGCGCTTAAGAATAGTGTACGCGTTTGGTTAAATTGTTCAGTGGCAGATTTTCACCATCCTGCGTCTTACATAAAAAGTATCACGTACTGACATGACATTGACATGTAAACAATAAGTTAAGTGTAACTTGTCTAATTTTTGCTTTAAGGGGGCTCCTGGTCCAGTGCAAAAAAAAATTAGATTTTTTATCTTGCAATACATAAACGTAATAAATGTAAAACCCTTTTAGGCATATTAGAGCAACTCTAAAAGAATACAAAAAAATTTTTATGAAAAAATGTTTATTTAAACAAAGAATACAGTATATCTCGTGAAGCACCTTCGGTATGTACTCCTTGAATGGCGTGCAAAAATCGTCCAATCTAACAAAATCAAGTTAATTTGTAATCTACATACCTACAGTTTCTATATGAATAGACACGAAAATTAAAAATTCACATTTTTTTACAATTGAAAAAGAAAGCAATTTTTTACAAAAAAAAAATATAAAAATGCCCTATAAAAATTGTTGAAAAATTAAATAATTTAATAATCATATCGAAGATAAAAGTATATATTTTCAAAGTATGATCAATTTCAAGTCGATCAGTTCATTAGTTTTTTAGTAATCGTGCACGCCAATTCCAAAAATATGCTTTTGAAAAAAACGCGTTTAAAGTTTTCAATACAAGAAAAATTGTGAAAAAACTTATGCTTTCCATAATGTTCCTGCTGAAATATTGGTTAAAATTATGTATAGAATGACTCACACGAACATTCTATTGAGTGTTTACTTAACCTCTGATCGAAGAAATGGTAGGGGAAACCCTGAAACCATTACAGCTTAATGCTTCCTAACATAGGCTCGAGCGTCGGCTGCGCGCTATTGTATAGCCTGTCCCAAAATATAAGATCCTGATTTTTGCCCTTTTAGGTGGGCAATATAAAAATTCTGACCTTTTGTTTATAATAGGTTGCAGAGATGGACTTAAGAATTTTATTCATTAATGCAAATAAATAAAATTATAAGTGTTTTTGGAGATGTTTATTTATAGATGCATGTAAAAACAAATGGATAAGAAGTACAAATATATAGTTTGAATGAATGGGGTTTACAAGAGGGGACATATTGTATAAATAAAAATATATTTTAACTTAAACCTAATTCGGTTTCACTATCACTGTCATCAGCTGAAGTAATTATCAGTGATTTTATATTATTTATATAAATATATGAATCTTCAACTTTAACAACGTGCTGAATGGAATTATTCCAGTTTTCACAAGGTATATCATTTATAACTTTTTTTTACTAATTCAACCACTGACACGCTTCAAGTAGGAGATACATTTTGTGCCCTTATTTTTGATTTAACTGGATGCCAAATATGTTCAATTGGATTAAACACACAATAATACGGAGGAAGCCGCAAAACAGTGTGTCCCATTTTCTCAGCCATACTATCACAAACATATTTCTTTTTCAATTTATAGCATAGTCTTTCAAAACTTCCAAAAGATCACTTTTTTTATAACTAAAGTCAAAATAAATGTCATTTTCTAACATATATTCCAGTATTTCCAATTTGGTATTGGCTGCATTAGGAACCTTATTTAGTAGGCGACTAGGGTAACTTGCATTGTCCATAACTATAATACTCTGTTCGGGAATATTTGGCAAAAGGGAATTTTGAAACCAATTTTCAAAAAGTCCTGCGGTCATGTCTTCGTGATAGTCCAAACTAGAATCTTTTATGTTTTTTTGCAGATAATAGTAGACAATTTGAAACCCAGCCCTTTTCAGATCCAGCATGCAAAATGGTTATTCGTTTACCTTTATTTGAAGGTGCGTTGGTCTGACATTTTGTACTGCTGTCAATCCACCCTATTTGCACAGTGTCAAAGGTATCGAACCATGTTTCGTCAAGGTAAATTATTGGCCAATTCTCTAATCGATATTTTTTAATGTCTTGTAAATAACTATGTCGCAAGATTCGTAATCTTTGTGACTCCATCACTACTTGCCGTTTGTTGATTTTTCGGAACGTGAATCCCATTCTTAAGAGAATTCAGTGAAGGGTTGATCGGCCATAATGTATATTGGTCCCGTCCGGCACCAGTCTTAATTTTATTTGGTTTAGTTTCGGCACCTACTGCTCTTCATACATAGAATATATTTTTCTCCTGATGACGTATTTTTCACTATCGTCTGCATGATGCATTTGAAAATCTTTCCTTTTTTCCTGTTCCTGAGTGATGGTTTTCCTACAATACCCTTAATCGTAGAAATTGGAGTTTTTGTTAGTTCACTGGTTTCTTGCAAAGCACTTTGTTTATTCAAATTTCTTTTTACCAAACTGTCGTATACATTTTTTTTCACTATTTGTTTAGCGTCAAGTGATAAATGTTTTCTCTTGCGATAGCCACTATGGCAATTTTCCCACGGACGCCACATAATTAAAATAGAACCGTTACGTTGTAAGTTGTAAGTAAAACTAAAAATAAAAATAATAAAAAGTATCTTTCAAATCGTAATGTGGACGCGTGGTTATTAAGCCTATATTATCAAATACTTAAAGGGCTCCAAACCGGGTTGCCTGGTAGTAAATATATAGCTAAAAATAGATCCAATATGATTGCCGGTGCAAGTGAGGGCGGTATACAAAGCAGGCAAAATAAAAATTCGTTTATCGTAATACCTGGCAACTATGCACAAAACCTCAATAGGGTCGTTTACTGCCCCATTGAAAAAGCAAAAAGGCAGGATCTTATATCTTGGGATTTACTATACTTGCTTGGAAAAAGACTCGGCAGGTAAACTTAGAGTTTGTATTTCGTAAAAAAGAAACTAGCCTGGGATACTACAAATTTTAAGAAGCGAAAAAAAAAATAAAAAAAAATTTCTGGACCAGGATCCCCCTAATCCAGCACTTTACCCGTTAAAATATACCCCAAGTAACTTGTGCAAACAAATCTGGTGTTGATTTTGATGAGACAGAATGATATTAAAGGAAGTTGAAATCCGTAAAATAATATATAAATTTAATAATATAGATTATGAAAGGGACTGGTTTTTCGTCGTTTCCCCTTTTCCATTGCAATATTTTAAAAAAATATATTCAAAAGGTGTTCCAAATTTTCGCTGGATTAACTTTATTCTACTCTCACCAGTTATACACGCAGAACAATATATTTAAATTGCAAAATAATAATTTCCAACAATCCCAATCCAACAAAATGGTTTTTTGACTCTGTCGCTTTTGGTAATAGAAAAATGTATTAGTCGAATTAATTAGAAATTATTTAAAAGCTATCAAGATCCGTGGCAACATCATCAGAGCGTATATTTCTTTAAGTATGTTTTTCTTTTTATCTCCCCGTCCCCCCTAAGAAAACGCTGGATCCGTTCTACAAACAGAGTGATATCGAAACATGACATGACAAAAACATGTAAAAGAAGGAGGTCCAGGTTCTTGGTCAGCAAAATCGTACAACAAACGTGATAATGCTATCATCTGCTGATAATGTAGTGCCAGATTAAATTCGTCTCTGGCTAACATTACCTAAACGTAAATTGGGATCGGGAAAAAGGGTCTCTTTGGTTTACTTGTCTGGCTAACATGAGCCGATTACTACTACAAAGAATAATTTCTAACCGTTTAAAATTAGTAAACACAAGTATTTTTCAGGTTCTTAATCTTAATTGTAACATTTCAAATTTTAGTCAGTTCTATTTGTTTTAGAATACATTAAGAACCGAGACTTGGACTTATTTAGAAAATGGAAACCTAATTTAGATTTACGTGATGAAAATAAACTCACTCATGAAGGTGAAGAGGAAATGTTGCTATTGGCGGAAAGAATGCAAAGTAGATTTCCTGAAGTTTTTGATAATGTTTATAGCAACACTACATATAGGGTTAGTTCATCTAAAATTTAATTTCATTTTATATGTGGTTGTTAGTATGTATGGAATGTATTGGTTGTTTCACAAATAGTAAGAGCTAATTATTAAATTAAAAAGCTGTAAGGTTTCAAAATTTTTAAAATAAAAATATTTCAAATCATATCTTGGGTGTCAGACTTTTGGATACGACAAATTTCTGTATTGTCAAGTCTTACATAAGCAAAAAGACGAAAAAAAAAACATATTACTTATAATTTACGCAGAAGTTCCATTGAAAATAGACGCGCAATTAATTACTATTCGTTATTTAAAACTTTGAGTATATCCCATTACCATCCATTAACTATTTATGTCGGATTCGAAAATACTAAAGCAGTTAAGAAAAACCGGCCATGGGCAACTCGGATTTCCACAATTGGTGTTCCGTACGGTGATTGCTTTTAAAATAAAAAATTTGTTCTGCTGAGCCAATTACGACCACTTTACAATCTCCTATGCTACTCATAGTGAAATAGATTATCGTAAAAACATTCAAATGTCGAGGTTAAATATACATATTACCACTACTACTACTATACTGACCTGTATACTGTAAACTATCACCGGTCAAATATCAGTATATCAGTGAATATAACATCCTGCCATTCTCTGTTACATGCTTACAAAATCATAAGATAGTCGAAATCAGTTTAAAAGGAAAACAATATGTGGGATTTACTACGTGTATGATAACCCTGGCGCCTAGATAAAGCTCCGGTTTTCTATACGTAAAATACTATTGAGTTCGATCCGGCCAGTCCGAATCTCAATATCCTAATTTGTTCTAGTCGGTATTTAAAACTGAGAATATCTCATTAACATCCATTAACTACTTAAATCAGATTCAAAAATACTAAAACAGTTAAGAAACACCGGCCATGTGCAAGTTAGATTTGCGCAATTAGCGTTCTGTACGGTGATTTAAAATAAAAAAAATTGTTACCGTAAATGAATTTTAAATAAAGTATGTTTCCGATCTTTTTTGAAAACTGATGACCTTGAATTTTTTTTTTTATATTCCCGATAAATTATCAGTTATCAAACGATACGTGTCAAAATTTCATGACCTTTCGACGATTAGTTTACAAGTTACAATGGTTTTAGTGATGCTACTTTTAATATTTTCAAAACAACAGCAAAAATCGAATTTCGTGTGTTGTTTAAACACTGTTTTTTGGTGGGAAAAAATACCGTCCAAACACGCATTGGCTTGATAAGTGTTACGGGGATTCTGCCCTAGGAAAATCACTTATCATTTACTGGTATGCTGAATTTAAACGCGGTCGTACAGACGCAAATGATGCTGAAGGCTCTGGACGCCCAAATGAGGTGCTTACACCGGAAAACATAAAAAAAATCCACAAAATTGTTTTGGATGACTGTAAAGTGAAATTGGGTGAGATAGCTTACACTCTAAAGATATCAAAAGAACGTGTTGGTCATATTTTGCATGAACATTTGGGCATGAGAAAGCTCTGTTCGAAATGGGTACCATGTTTGCTCACAGTGGGCGAAAAACAACGTGTTGATGATTCTGAGCACTGTTAATTTACACCCAGCTCCAGAAGAAGACACAGTGTGTCGAAACAATTGTCAGCAATAATAAACATAAGTGGTGATCTTAAACATTTGTTTAAATTTTTATTCCTAGTTATTATGGATCTCCATCAAGTAACGGCTAAGTCAGTGAAATATATATATATATATATATATATATATATATATATATATATATATATATATATATATATATATATACATATATACATATATATATATATATATATATATATATATATATATATATATATATATATATATATATATATATGTATATATATATATATATATATATATATATATATATATATATATATATATATATATATATATGTATATATATATATATATATATATATATATATATATATATATATATACACATATATACATATATACATATATACATATATACATATACATATATATATATATATATATATATATATATATACATACATATATAACAATATCGTATAAGTATTTGCCCACCTAGTTATTTCAGTCCTAAGATAACAAAAACCCAGATAATATATTTTTTTTTAAATTTTAATGAATTATTATTTATTTTCACAGTATTTAAAGTCTAAAAAATCAGAAAAATATTCATGATTTTCCAAGATTTTTCTAATCTATATGACCTACTTTGTTTTTGATTACCGCTTTACAGAGTTTCGGCATTCTGTCCAGTAGTTTCTACAGAGTTTCTTCGGTTATTTTAACCCTTCCTGCTTGTAAAGGTTCCCACAAGTGATTATCTGATGTTGGATTGAGTTTTCGAACACACCTGTCCAAATGTTCCCACAGCAATTCGATGGGGTTCAAGTCGGGTGATTGTGGAGGCCAAGTCATCACGTCCAGGACGTCATCGGATTTCCATTGGTCCAAAAGTTCTCTAATTTGTTTAGCAGAATGTTTAGAGTCGTTGTCATGCAGAAAAATAAATTTCCCCTGAAAAATATCTCTTCCAGAAGGAAGCATTTCAGTTAGCAAAATTTCTTGATATTGTTCTTTTCGCATGACTCCCTCTATCCTAAAAGATTTGTCCAACTTTACCGTTGCCAAAACAACCCCAAACCATTACTGAACCTCCACCATGTTTTACTGTAGGCAACTGACAGGCTTCCAACATCCTTTCTCCAGCTGACCGCCGCACGTAAATTCGTCAATTTGAACCGAAAATTTCGAATTTAGATTCGTCACTCCAAAGGACGGAATTCCATTGTTCTGATGTACAATTTTCATGTTCTCTGGCCCATTCTAATCGTTTACGTTTATTCACTTGCCTAAGAAGTGGTTTCCTCACTGCATCTCTCCCGTATAGGTCACCTTCTGCTAACCTGTTCTTCATGGTTGTCACGCTGATGGGGATGGGCCGCTCCAGGTTTACTTGAGCCGTGATTTCTGGTGCAGTTAGGCGGCGATTACGTCTGCTGGACATTGTTACAGTTCTGTCTTCAGCGAGAATCGTTTTTCGAGGCCTTCCTAAACGTTTTTGATTGAAAATTCCATGTCCCGCAGAAATTTTTTTCTACGATGTAGTCCACCGTTCTCTTTGGCATCCGCATATCACTCGCGATTTGTCGACTCGAGTGACTATTTTGATGTCTCGCAATTATCAGAGCCCGATTTTCAACGGAAACTTCTTTCGTTTTTGGCATAATGACAAAGTACTGTTTGCGAATGGTTAATTTCCAAAAGGGCAATGGTATTTATAGCATAGTTTTTATCATAAAATGTCACTAGGAATTCCATAATCCCTAGAAACTTGAAATGAGTTCTTACTTCAACTGGAATTCCCAGAAATCACCTCAAAACGACTATCATGCAAAACTTGTTCTAATTGGTTTTTAATTTGTGATTTCACCAAAAAGGCTTATCTTAACAATTTTATGATGGACACTTGTTAAGAACAATTAAATTTACCTAATATAATAAAAGGGTTTAATTAGGTATTAAATTTTGGCAGTAACGTTTAAATTTCTAGGTGGGAAAATACTTTCTGACGGTAATATATATATATATATATATATATATATATATATATATATATATATATATATATATATATATATATATACAAAAAGATAATATATTCAAAATTATCCCTTCTGAAAGATTTGATGAGTCACGAACACTCCAGAGGCGAAAGAAACCTAAATTTCATATGTAAGCTATACATTCGAAACTGTTGAAAGTATTGCATTCTTGAAAAATATTTCCTTATAGCTTTTTTTTATTTCCCCACGTTTTAGGCTCCCTAGAACATAGTTTCCAATTCCATTAGTCTATCTGTTGCTTTCTAAACAAACTGTGTATCATTATTTCCAAACTCAATTATTGACTGTACTGGGATATTATTAAAATTTTATTGATTTAATTTATAACTAGTGTTTGCAAGAAAACTTTCGTAAATTACTTTACCATTATTATTATGACTTTGAAATACTAATTTATGTACCAAGAAATTTAGATATGACTGAATTTAATAATATTTTCTTATAATGATATAGTGTAAAACAACTTTATAATTTTTTAGTTCAAATATACATTTTCGCAAAGGACGAAAAAGAGTGCTTACTATTTTGCTGCTGGACTATTTGGAAAATATATAGCCAAAGATGTATGGTTTCCAGTACCCAGTAAAAAAGATCCTATTTTAAGGGTAAGAATTCACTATTCTATTCAAGTATTGAGTATTTTTTAAATTATATGAGAGAAATTGTTAAAAAAGTTATTTCTTTCTTGGATTGCGTCTTTGAAATGCTCCAGTGATATTAATATAAGAAACTATTTGTATTTTAGTTTTATAAACTGTGTAACAAATGGCAAAGGGAAATAAAAGCTCCTGTGAGAGAAAATGGAGAGCACAAACGCTTTGCTGGTACTCCTCATATGCAAAAACTAGTCAGGGAAGTTAATAAAAGACTTGGACTCAAGGGTGAACTAGATATTTGTAAGTGCTCAACATTCCTCTAGAATATATAATCTAGCTCAACCTAGAATATTTTGTATTGAGACTTTTCTCTAAGGTCTACCATTTTCAAGAAGACAGTTCTATGAAAACAGAGTGGGATATTGTAGATATTTTAAAAACACTACAAAATAGTATGAAAAAGAAAATAATATAAACATTTCAAAGAGGGATTCACAAACAGTAAAAAATACAATTTAAAAATATATATTTTAAGATTAATATTTTTGAGATGCCTTAGTAAAAACATTTCTCTAACGTAAGAATATTTCGATCATTTTCTTTAACATTTAATAGAATTTCAAGTTATCACTGTAAGAGAAAAAATGCGTGTGTCTACTGAAGCAGCAATTTATTTACTTTGTATGTGTATTATCTATCTGTGTACTTCTTATCCGTGAGGTTCCAAACTATTATAGAAAATTCGAGAAAAGGTTTGACTAAACTATTACATAAACCAAGGAACATTGTCAAAGCCTCCGGTAATAAGCAATAAAAAGCCTAAATTTTTTTGTGCTCTTTTAGTACTTATTTTTTACATGTTTTAAAAGGATAGTTTAAAATCTAGAAAAAATTTTTTCGTTATTAAAATACATATTTCTGCAATGCTATTACTAGAACGTCGAGATTCGAGAAAATAACAAACCGGGTGATTTTCAGAATGAAATATATTGCCGCCCTTACGTAGACGGTTATTAGAGAGATTTGAACAGGTATTTTAACTATTAATCCGAAATCGAACGCGAATGAGGTGTTTTTATGTTTATTTCAGTACGTAATTAGAGTTTTTTCTGACATGGTGCAATGCGATTATAACGAACTAATCAATATGTTTTTATATCATAACAAATGTACTATAGTAGCATCGCGACTATACATGGATTATTTTTCGTTACGAATTTACCCCGCACCCCGCAGATTTATTGCTTTAGTACATATGCTGGCCAGTTATAAGAACATCGTGATGAGCTTACATAGAAAGTGTACCATATATCTAAATTAACACCGCAGAGAACTTCTGACCACGTACACTTAATTTTTGGGTATGGAACTTGGGGCCTTGTGTACAACAAATTCTCGTGCCCCAAAAATTCGAAGTCCTTTTGGTCAGCCGCTGAGGCCATTAGTCAAAAGTTCACTAAATTCACTATACCACCACTGACACGCTCAGATAATACTATTGCAACAACAGTTGAGAAAGCCAACTTGTTAGCCGAACTTTTTGCATCACATTCTAATGTCGATTTCCAAGGAAAAACACCACTAATTATTCCCTTTGTGCAGTCAAGGATCACAGCGTATCATAAAACGTTTTTTAATAAAGCTAGATACCAAAAAAGCTTTTGGCGCTGACAGAATGCCTGCCATACACGTAATACTAAAAAAAAAATGCGCAAGAGCACTAACACCAGTGTTCTGTAGACTTTTTAACCTATTCTCCAGACAGAGAATATTTCCTTCCTGCTGGTAATGCGTTACAGTTCAGCTGATACCTAAAAAAGGCAAGAACACCTTGTCAAATAACTACCAACCGACTGATTGTGTGACTACACTGCTTTCAATAATATCGGAAGTCATGAAAAAGGCTATCAATCAGCATCTAAAATATCTTGAAGGATTGAATATTAGAAGCGATCATCTATATATATATATATATATATATATATATATATATATATATATATATATATATATATATATATATATATATATATATATATATAATATATATATATATATATATATATATATATATATATATATATATATATATATATATATATATATATATATATATATATATATATATATATATATATATATATATAATATATAAATATATATATATATATATATATATATATATATATATATATAAATATATAATATATATATATATATATATATATATATATATATATATATATATATATATATATATATATATATATATTATATATATATATATATATATATATATATATATATATATATATATAGGCTTATCTCGTAATATTCCTCCTTATCTCCCATTATCTCACCATAATTCCCATTATCTAGACTTATCTCTGCTTATCTCCCATTATTTCTCCTTATCTCCCATTATTTATTCTTATCTCCCGTTATTTCACCTTATCTCCCATTATCTAGGCTTATATCGAATTATATAGAACATGTGTATAAATTTATAAAAACACGTAAATCGGTAAGTGGTTTTCAAGTGATAAGCGCACTAACGGACATACAAACAGACAAACAGAGAGACGTTGCATTTTATATATATTATATTCTTTGCTACATGATATTGTTCCATATTTAGTGCTTTAGGCAGTGTATTGCAAGAGAACGCGCTAGCGGCAAACTTTTCTCCGACTTGATTCACTATTATCGTCACTGCTTATTCCTTATATCACCTAACGAAATTAAATATATATAACCGGGACAGAGAACATATGTATGTTTAAAAAAAAAAGCACGTAAATCGGATAAGTGGTTCTCCAGTGCTATCTATTCTAGTTCCCAGGTAAGTATATTGGTCGCATGCTTCAATTTCGATGTTATTGTCCAGTTTCAGGTCCTGCCTATCCCCACCGATCCGCAAGTACTTTGTTTTGCTCATGTTTACTGTGAGTCCCCAATTGTTATATTGGTCTATGAGCTTCCTTGTCATATATTCCAGATCTTGTGGATCTTGGGCGATAACCACCTGATCATCGGCAAAATGTAGCGTATAGAGTATTGTCTCATCGTCTATTTCGATACCCATTCCTCGACAACTCTTCCTCCAATGATCGAGGGCCGCATCAATATATACTTTGAATAACGTTGGGGACAAGCAACACCCTTTGTGATGTGAAAGCTTTCAGATATTTCTTTACCAATCTTTATTCTTGATTGACAATTTGAATATAGTTGTTTTATCGCTTGTATGGCGGTAACGTTAATAGATGTTCTTTCCAATACCTGCCACAGTTTCTTTATTGGTACATTATCGTAGGCCTTTGTTAAATCAATAAGGATTAGATGGACTTCTCTGTTGGTTGCTACTTTCTTTTCGGTTAGTTGATTAAGGCTAAAAATGTTATCCATACAAGTTCTTCCTGCTCTGAATCCCGCTTGCTGTTCAATTTCGTACGGAGCATATTCTTGTTCAATTATTGCTCTAATCAGTTTTCCATAAAGTCTGCTTAAGGAGCTGGTGACCGATATGCACCTGTAGTTCTCACATTTATCCTTCCTTCCCTTTTTGTGAAGTGGCGTTATCCATGCCATTTTCCACTCTTCAGGAATTTGGTCCCCATTTATAAATTTTTCGAAAAGGTTGATGAACATGTCCTTTAGTTTGTTAGATCCAGATTTTAATAATTCTGCAGGAATTCCCTCTGGTCCACTAGCTCTACCGTTCTTCATTGTTTTGATTGCTTTTGATATCATATCTCTATTTTTATACTTGGTCCCTGAATTTTGTGAGTGGATGGAGACTGGGTAATAAATTATGATCGATGTTCAGCCATTTCGTGTTGGTCTTTCCCGTTTTCATGCTTATAATGGGTAATGGTGTTTTTTGAGAGTTATTTGCTCTTAGTGCTCTAACGAGTTTCCAAGCCTCTGATGATCGGCTTCCTCCAAGATAATTTTCTATCTCATAGCATTTCTTCCCCCACGTTTCGTCTCTACTCTGTTTGATCATTCTTTTGTAGTTTCTTTGTGTCTCTCTGTATTTTTCTCTGTCTGTATCTTTTTTCGTCGTAAGCTACAGTTCGTATGCTTTCTGTTTATTCTGCTTTTTTTCCTCCCAGTCTTTGTTCCACGTTAATGTATCGTTTCTCACCTTTTCCGATCCTTCACATACACCCAAGGCTTCCTTTGCTGCATCATGTATTGCAGCAATGGTTTTACTATCTTTTCCATCGCGCTGCTTGTCATATCGATTGTCTCTAATTTTTCATCTAATCTCCTCTGGTACATGTATCTAGTACTCTCCTCTTGTAGATGTTTTATATTATATTCGGTTTTAGTTATTTTACCGGTCTCTGCAAATGTTTCGTCATTTTGTCCTGAGTGTTTGTACTTTTGATTTTTGCTTTCAGAATATAATGGTCTGATCCGCATTCGACTCCCCTATACACCCGGACATCATTTATTTTCCATTGTGATTCTTGTTTTATGATGATATAATCTATAATCGACGGCAGTGGTCTCGTTTCTTAGTGCCAGGTGTATTTGTGGATGTCTTTATGTTTGAAGAAACAGTTTAGAATTTTTAGTTTGAATGCTCTACATGTTTCGACTTTCTTAAGTAAAGATCAACAGGAGATCTAACTTATGTAACATATGTTTGGAACAACGCGGTTGAACACTTTGGAAAATCTCGAGCCGTTGCACTTGATATATCCAAGGTATTCGACCATGTGTGGCATAATGGATTGTAGGTTAAGCTATTCTCTTATCGTATGTCTGAAAGGTTCTGGTTATGGCTCTTGTGTTTCTTCAACGAGCAACGTTTCTTCATTACGAATGGCAGTCGACAGATTTATTTCTAACACCTTCACTATCAGCGGTGGTGTGCCCGCATTTACAGCTTTGCAGATGACAGTACGCTTATTTCTTCATTCACTTTGAATGCTCGAACATCGGCTACTCATTCAAATATACACAGACAGCAAGAAATTTTTCACCTTAACAAAAACCTGGAAGAAATTCTACCTTAAGGACACAGTAACCAAGTAGAATTTAACGCTATAAAAACTCAGGCGGCAGTTTTTTTAAAAAAGTTAACGTTGCTGAACCCTACACAGTTATATCGGGGCACTCCATTCTTCTAGCATCGACACTCAATTTGCTGGGCGTTAATTTGTGAGTAAATATGTCTTGGCATGAACATGTTGCAAGCATAGCAAAGAGAGACTCTCAAAAGCTTGAAGTATTATTTCGAACAAGAAAGCTTTACACTTCACAACAACTATTAATTCTGTACAAAGCTCAAATTCTCCAAACGATGGAATACTGCTCACATGTTTGGTGCTCTGCTCCCAGTCATACACTGCATTTGTTGAATTCTATTTGCCTAATTGGAGACCCAGAACTGACCAGCAACCTTAATTCCTTGGAACATCGAAGAACGGTTGGTGACTTGAGTCTATTCTACAAGTATTTCCATGGAAAGTGTTCGATGGATGTAGCCCGCTTAAATCCTTCCAAAGCGATGTATGCGAGGAATACACGTCGCGCTCATACTTCACATCTGTATGAAGTTCATCTTGTCACTGCGCGTTCAACCCTTTTCAAGCAGACTTTTATATGGAGAACCGGATCCCTTTGAAATGATTTACCCGGAACTATTTTCCCCATCGAGTACAATTTATAGCGGTCCAAGACCAACTTAAATCGTTTTTTTCGCACACGCATCGCTCCTGTAGCACTTTAGGGATATCCCTGCAGAACGTGTGCTATGCCCATCAAAAATCTGGTGGCAACCCGTTTAAAATAGGTTTTTTTAATACTTTTGTATAGACTGTATTGCACACAATGATTTAATTTAAAGTAGAGTACTACAACCAAGTAATTATATGCCCTAGCGTAAAAACATCCTGTATAATCGTAAATTAATGAAAATCAATATTGCATCTTTATTCTAAAACAGTATACTAAAAAGTAATACATATTTGAGCATGAGCATGCATATTGAGATGGACTTTTTATTAAAATTAGTATTAAAAGTTGTCAAAATTAAGTTATATAGACAGGGATCATGTTTAATAAAAAAGAGGCGGTTAAGCTTTTTTAGCGGTGTGTGATCTTATTTTTGCATATAATGTTCTGTCTAATTAAAGGTGGTTGTTTTTCTAACATAGATAACCTATATTTTATCGTATTTTTAGCTGATATAGGGTCAATGTATATTGCATGTGGTTTTGAAACAGCTTGGAATAAAAGAAGTAAGTCCCCATGGTGTTCTCCATTTACTGAAGATAATTTAAAGGTACATAAAAAATTGTGAAAAATTTTGATAAAAACTCGTTGCTATTTGCTGTAATAGAAGCCTAACTATTTTCATAACTGAAAGTGACTTAAAAATACTGTGAGTGGAGATTTTTTTCTTTTTAGACTATTTAGTACTTTTTTATTGCACATTCATCACTACGTACCATTATGGTTGTAATATGAAGTGCATTTCTTAAAAAAATTTTATATCTTTTATTTCAGAAATTTTATATATCTATAAATTTATTACATACTTACAAAAATCTTTTTACAAATATTTTTTTAGGTTCTTGAATATGCAGACGATTTAAAATATTATTGGCAAGATGGATATGGACATGAACTAACATATAAACAAGCCTGTCCAGCATTTGGTGATATGATTAGTAATTTTGATACGTAAGTATTGTTAATTTTCATAACAGATAGAAGAAAATTGCAATCCAAAAAAAAATCCTAAGATGAAAATTTGTGTTTGTTCTTACTAGATTTACATTTACCAATCTGAGATAGTATATTTAATAATTCTGCTACATAATTTCCTAATAATATTAAAATGTAGTGTAAGAAGCATATCTGAAAGAGAGAGCTTATGTTACACTCTATGAAAATTATATAAATCTGTGGTCCAACAACCCACAGAGTCGATGAGATCGAGTATCGAGATCTGTATCGATATAAAATTGGCATTAACAGAAAATTCCAAATTTCCAAAATCCAAAACATTTGAATATTCAAAGAAAAATTAAACGCGAACAAGGCGGAGGCTTAGAAGAACTAAAAACCCTGAACAAGACCACTTCAAAAGAGTTGCGAAGATATAACACAGAAAGGACTAGACAAATAATTGAACAAAACAAAACATGAAGGTACTTTGAAGAAAATTAAAATGACGGAAAAAAAATTTAAACGAAAGGACATAAACGGAAATGAAACAACGAACAGAATGAGACTTGTATATAATTATACACCAGTAATAAAGAAGAGTCAGACAAGAAAACATGCACAAGCGAATTTAAAGTGGTCAATCAGTGTTCAGAACATTTGCCAGATAAACAATTGAAGCAGCAGGAAGAATTCTAAAGGAAATGAAGAATAAATCTCCTAGCGAAGATCGGATCATAATACAGACCATTAACATGGGCGACGAAGAACTGCTAAAAATAATAGTTTCCCTCTTCAAGTGATGTTTACAAAGTGGTATTCCGAAAAAATGGAATAATAGAATGGCGATTCTTATTCATAAGAAAGGCGTTATAACTAACTTAGAAAATTTTGGACTCCTTGGCTTAATCTCCCACCTCTATAAGTGATTCATTAAAATCGTAACGAAACGCGTAGAGCGAAAACTAGAATTTTTCCAGTCGTGAAAACAGGCTGGTTTCAGAAGCAGATTCGGTACACACCATCACCTACAAATAATAAAGATCCTTCTAGAAAAATCGATTGAATGTAATAAACCACTAGTATTGATATTTGTGGACCGTAGGAAAGCTTTTGATACTGAGGAACACCCAGTGATATTATCAGAATTAAAACAATGCAGGATATATTTTAGATACACTAAACTGATAAAACCCATATATAATAATGCCGCAGTCAGCCTAGAGCTCTAGGAATTTACAAATAGGAGTCATATAGGGGCAGAATCAAGCAAGGAGCTACAATTTTCTCAAAGCTTTTTACGATTGTGCTAGAATACCCAACTCAACGCAACTGGGATGGCAATGGAATAAATTTAGATGGGATATACTTAAACTATTTACGATCGCTTTTTATTCCCGGATTATCTCTCATACACACACACACACACACACGTATATATATATATATATATATATATATATATATATATATATATATATATATATATATATATATATATATAATATATATACTTAAATATAAAATTTATTAGGGAACTCGGCAAAGGGCGTGATAAATGTTCACACAATATTCATTAAGCCAATATTTCGGTCCTTGGTTGGGACATTCTTCAGGGCAAAAAACTGAAAAGGAGAATGAGTCTACTAACTGAGAAAACTTGGGCAAAAATTAAATTATTCAAATTATTATTACAAAAAAGTTCTTCTTTCTCACATTTGGTCAATGTGGTTCCATATTTGGCTGACGGGCCAAAGCCAAGTCAGCACAAACGCATTACCATTATGTATTAAGGAATGACCTGACAATGTTACATGTTTTTCAAAATCACTGACTTCTGAATGTTTATGTGTATGTTTGTGTTGGGTCCTAATTGTACTAAGTGTGGTGTGAATGTTATTGGTGTAAGACCTGTGGCTGATATAACGAGGGGGACAATGATGACTTTTTCTTGTTTCCATAGCCTTTTTATTTCCGTTGCAAGGTCTGTGTATTTGGAAATTCTTTCTGTGTAATTCGTTTGAATGTTTGTGTCGTTGGGGATAGCTATGTCAATTAGATAGGTGACTTTTCCTTTTTTGCACTGAAAAGTGTTGTCGGGTCTATTGGTGGAGACTGTTTTATCCGTATGGATACTGATGTCCCAGTAGAACTTGTAATCTTTATTTTCAAGTATGGATGTTGGTGTATATTTGTAGTAAGGTCTGTGTTTTCTATGAGTTTGTATGTTGTGGCTAATGCTTGGTGAACTACTTTGGCAGCTGAGTCATGCCTGGCTGTGTATTCCGTTCTGGCTAGTATTTTACATCCGCTTGTTATGTGTTCGATCGTTTCCTTCTGCTGGTGGCATTTCCTGCATCCGTCTTCTGTAATAGTTGGGTCTTTGATGATATGCTTTTGGTAGTTTCTGGTTAATATGACTTTATCCTGGATAGCAAGTAAGAAGCCTTCTATTTCAGGGAAGAGCTGCCCTTCCAGTAACCAGGTGTATGATTGTTTTTTATTTACGTGGTCTTGTTCTATGTGGTATCTGTGTTTTCCGTGGAGTGTTTTCTCTGACTACGTGTTAATCTTTTCCTGTTATAATTGGGTGTGACTGTGTATATCTGCTGAGTGGTCTGCCCGGGATAAGTCGAGAGGTGTGTAGTTTTTGTCTGCTTTCACTGTCACTGTGTGGAGGCTGGTTTGCTTGCTGTGGAAGAATTTCCTAAGTGCTTGTATTTGTTTTGTGTGTAGTGATCTGATGTCTATGATTCCTCTTCCTCCTGCCTTCCTCTCGATGGTAAGTCTTTCTTTGCATGCGTTGGGGTGTAATTTCCTGTATTTGGTGAATTGAAAACGTATAAGGATGTGAATGTTTTCTATGTCTGTTTGTGACCGTTTGATGATACCAAATGAATATGTGAGTATAGGTATAGCGAACGTGTTGATGGCTTTAGTGAGATTCTTGGAGTTGAATTTTGTTTATAAAAGTTTCATCAGTCTGTTTTTGAATTCGGTTCTGAGATCTATTTTGATGTGAGTGTGGTTGAGTTTGGTGCTTTGTTGGAAGCCTAGATATTTGTATGTTTCTTTGTCGAACATGTTATCGATTGTTTCATTGTTGATGGTTTCTGTCTCATGATGGCCCTTCCATTGTCCTTTGTTGATGTGAAGCACTTTGCATTTACTGATACCAAATTCCATATTGATATCTAAGGTGAATATTTCTGTGATTTTGAGGAGTTCTTTCAGCTGTGTTTTTGTGGCAGCGTAGAGTTTTATGTCATCCATATATAGAAGGTGGTTTATTTTATGTTGATTCATTTTTTGGTGTCTGATGTTGAAGCAATGCTCTGTTCTGTTTAGTGTATTTGAGAGTGGATTGAGACAGAGGCAAAACCATAGAGCGCTGAGCGATTCTCCCTAAAATATACCCCGTATGATGTACAGCTCTTCTGTTTGGATGCGTTCGGTTTGTGTTTCTAGTTTATTTTTTCTTTCGTTTTTTTTTCTAGTTTATTATTATTGTATTATGTAGAAAATACAATAAAATATAAGATGTAATATAAGACAAAAAACACTCTGAATAGTGAAAAGTTGAGTTAACATGAATGGCCATAATCAGCTTATAACAATAGAAACGACTAATAATCCATTAAAGTAAACACTATAACACTTAAGCTCATCGTTTCTACTATCAATTCATGTATATTTGGAAATCGGGGTCGAATGCCATTCGGAAAGCATGTCTTTTCTTGGCTTGACAATTGACGGACGGCTGGACTGGAAGGCACATGTTGGAGCTGTAGCAGTGAGCATAGCTAAATACTGCTATGCTCTAAAGGTAGTAGCACATATTAGCATTGATGCAGCCATAGCGGCTTATCATGGTTTTTGTTCAGTCCGAAATATGATTTTTAGTGTTCCGTACGGAACACTTATATCACTTCAGTGTCTGTCTGTCTGTCACACCCAATTTTCTCCGAAACTATTTGTCATAGAAAGTTCAAATTTAGTAATAATATAGGAATTATGGCCTCATCAAAGCCGTGTAGTTTTGAAAGTTAAATTTTGACTTAAGGGGTTAGTTTTGGGGAGTGAAATCGGAAGTGAAAAAAATTTTTTTTTACTAGGTCATCGAGTGTGGTGTCAAATGAAAGCTTGTGAAAATACGAGCAAAAAATATATAATATAGTACTTGGACTCACTTTTCTTTGTATTATTTTTAAAAACTCGCGAAAAATCGCCACCTTATCTCAAAAAGTACTGATCAAAAAATTTTGAAAAAATTCTGGAATGCTCTCCACGGGGTGTAGATTGAACGAAAATTATCTTTATCACACCTTTAATAATTTATTTGGTATATAAAAAAAAAAAAAAAAATTTCAAGATCATCAGTTTTCAGTAAAAGTTGGAAACAAACTTTGTTGAAAACTCCTTTGGGGTGTGTTTTGTGAAGTCACTGATCATTTTATACCACCGCAACAATTTTTTTTATTTTAAAAGCAATCAACGTACGGAACACTAATTGTGCAAGTTCAACTTGCACTTGACCGGTTATTTTTTTTGAGGTAATTCATCAGAAGTCAAAAAACCACCTTCCTAGAGCTTAACGATTCTGGGTCTCGAAATTACGAAAAATATAGTCCACCATTTCCGTCGATCTGTCGGACTGTCTATCTGCTGCCACGATAACTCTTGAACTAAATGATATGTCGATTTCAAATATAATAGTCGAAGTGGGAATGAAAATTATGATTTTTGAACAATACTACTTTGGAAAAAAGGATTGACAGAGTTATGGGTCAATAAATTTTTTTATTTTCTCAATGTAATTATGAAAATTTTTCTTGGTTTTTGGTTGCCATAATAAATAAATTTTAAGCATAATGATATATAAAGGATAAAGGGGTGAGGAATGGTCTTAGAAGG
This sequence comes from Pachyrhynchus sulphureomaculatus, assembly GCA_019049505.1. Lineage (NCBI taxonomy): Eukaryota > Metazoa > Arthropoda > Insecta > Coleoptera > Curculionidae > Pachyrhynchus > Pachyrhynchus sulphureomaculatus. Next base: position 82,653,131 of record CM032455.1, read on the forward strand.
ATTATTTCATATATAGCGTAATATACGTCCTCTCTCGGGTTTTTGAAGTCGGTGAGTCTGAAAATTGTGTTCTTTTTTCCTTATTTTCAATTATTTATGCCTAAATATATAAGGGGCTAATAAAGTGTACAGGAGATTAGAGGAGTTGCTTCGCATATACCGGGTTATAGGTCCTTTTCAGGGTTCTTGAAATCGAGGAATCTTACAACTGTATTATTTTTTTATTTTTAATTTTAACAGAGGTAGTATGTAGAAAGAAATATCAATTTTGAGACATAATCTAATAATCTAAACTTAAATAATCCAAAGCCCTTCCACTTCTGACTACTTTAAAGAAATGTTAACAAAGTATATTTCAGATGAACTATCGAAAGAACTGTAGATCGGTGTTTTATAGAGTATAAGATTTTGACACTTGTTAGTATGAATTATTAGATCGTTTATATTCATACAAAAAAATAAAGATCTGTTTGAGAATGCCATTCACAGCCACACTTATATAACCAGACATAAGGCTAACCTAGTGCCTGAGAAATATAATTTTAGCTACGTACAAGAGGATGTACAAATCATAAATATTTATAATAGTTTTCCGTTCATAGTTCGAAGTCTATCTCATGCTAAAAAAAAATTATACTGAATTATTTGTTGAGTAAAGGATTTTACACTCTGGGTGAATTCTATAACGCTTCTGATAGGAATGAGATGGGATAAGAAATGTTTATTGTTGTGATATTAGTGTGGATGTCTTTGGGTGCTTAGTTGTAGTTTTAGTTTTGTTGTAATTTTAGTTTTGTTTTAACATATATGTTTGTAATGCTTATCTGTTTAATTTTATATTGTATTTTATTTAATTTTAACAATGTTCCATAGTGCTAAGTACTTACTGTAACTGTATATTATTGCTGGGAACGAATAAATTTATATAATATATATATATATATATATATATATATATATATATATATATATATATATATTGAATTTCTTATCGTTGAACTGATAAACTGTAGCTGAAGTAAAGAAATAGCTTGAAAGAAGTCATGCAGATCGGACCATGCAGAACTTGCTGTTCATTGTGATGACCTACCGCCAATAGAAATGTTTTGCTCCTCTCTCCTACCGTTACTCCCTTACCTCTTTTTCCCCCTATTTCCTCGCCTTCTTCCCACCTTTATTTTTACTCGTAGCCTTATTCTTCTTACCCTTGTTGCTCTGGTCAGATTTTATTGCATGTCTTATACTTCTATATTCTCTATTTGTAAAGTATAATATAGAAAAACCTAAAATCCAGTCAGATGAATCCATAAAATCAAAATGTTAATGCTAGGCTCCCTGAAATCATATATAATATACATTATAATCATCATCAACATTCTTCAAGGATGCTTTACAGAGTAGTGAATATATGTGGATTACTAGTTGTAATCTAATTTAAAATTGTTTCCATAATATTTTTTACGTTTTAGTGTGGAATTGTTGATCAAAAAGAAACTAAGTTTTGATTTTACATTTTTAGGACTAATACGTATCCTAAAGCAACAATCTATTTTACTCACTCAGGTACTTTACTAAAGATTTTAGCGCATATGGGATTATACAAAGACGACGAGCCATTGACGGCTTCTGATTTTGAAAAGAGATTGGACAGAAAATGGAGAACTAGCTTAATAGACTCTTTTGGAACTAACTTGGCTTTTGTGCTTTTTAAGTAAGTATATGTTTTCTATTTAGCACATTAAATTTAGAACATTAATTATGCTCTATTTAAAATAAAAATTTAGAAACATCGATCCATTTCAATTTTACTGTGCAACTTATTGTGGTCACTTACTAGCCAATGTTTAGATTAAAGTCTGAAGGTTTATCTAAAATACAACAATCTGTAATTATTTATCTTTAATCAATACGGACCATTTACAAATTATACAATATTCCACATAATATGAGACCATTTGGTCTTATATTAAGGGTGACATATCTTCTTTAATAATAAAAAAAATATTTTCTTATATATGAAAGGAACTAAAAATCTATGAATTAAAATAAGTTAAACTGCTATTGTTTAATATGTCATCAGGTAATATTTATTTTACCTGTAATTTTTGAAGAAGAGCTTTACCAATTAAAATTATGCCAATTATTACTTTCATAAGTAGTTAAAAATTAAATTTTCAATTAGAAGTAATTTAGGAGAATTAGTATCAGTCTTTTTGTCAATTCGATAATTGAATTGCCATTTTAGGGTTGCGTTATTGCCTCATCTCTTTTTAATTTTTACATTTTTATTAACGTTTTGATAGCTTAGTTTTCCATATTAATATTGACAACATAAAAATAGATCTTTATAAAAACTCAGTTACATCTGGTTGGTTAAAAATAATACTTATAAAATAGCCAAACGAAAAGAAAAGTTAAACACCAGGAATCAATTCAAATTCAATCCGACACAATAATATA
>CM032455.1:82655690-82770690 GCA_019049505.1 Pachyrhynchus sulphureomaculatus
CCAGACAATTAAGGCTTCTGGTGACTTTCAGGTTCCTAGTCATTTGAATAGTCTTCTGGACACATACAGAGTGTGTTTTGTGAATTGAGGCTCGTTAAGCCCGATTCCTAGCTCTTAAGTTAATGTGATTCTGTATAGTGATTAAAATATGGAAAACAGATAAAAATTATGGTCCAAGCAATAAAAGCTAAAATATAATTTTTACAAGGGAAAAGTTTGTTCAGGTAATAGAAATAATAATAATAAAACGTGTCAATAATTCGGCTATACCATACTATAGTAAGGACCCATTTTATTGTTATAAAACCTAACAAATACCCTATAGAAGGTATAGTAATTATAACTTTTATTCAGTATTTCAAGCTAATAATACAATAATTTCTTTAGGAAAATTATGGGGGAGCTTATCGATGGACAGCTTTTGGAAATGACAATAGGTAAAAATATGTAATAATCGCTCTGTATTGAGAAACCGGGTTTAGAAATTTTATCAAGACTCAAAACTAAAGTTAGTTATTTACTAAGTTGTAATAACAATAGTAAAATGATTTTAAATAAGAAAAATAAACAAACTGTCCCAGTACTTGAACTTAAATTAACATTTAACATAATTTTTTTTCAACTATGCTCTCATTTTAATATATTTACTTTACTTACACTTGTTTCTTTCTATGTAATAGTCTCGTCAAATTACAAAATAGCAACCTTTTGAAAACAGTTACTAATTTTAATATAAATCGTAGTTTTATTGCCTCTATGAGTAAAATAAGATAATAGATCGATACGTCGTATTATTATTAAGTTAATTTATTCATAAAACACTGTTTTTTTTTAATACACACACAATAAGAATTTTGAAAATAAAATTTTGTATGTCAACTTGAATTGATCGTGTTTATAATATATCCACAATTCATTGAAATCGGTTAAATATTAAAAGGCATACGAAACTTCAAAGTAGTTTCCAAATAAATTTAGACTATTTTATTGAAACCTGTAGAAAGTTTTAATAATTAAATTAAATAATGAACTTTCAGTCATGGTTTACGTATTTGTTTAATGGGTACGAAATCTGTACATCGTGAGTTCCCTTTAATCATGCTTTTGTTACTAATAAAGAATGTTTTATTATAAGATTACAATATCACAACATTTTTCAAAATACAAACGTGTACAAAAAGCAAAAATTTATAATACTAACAAAAAAATCAATTATTGTTGAGAATTTTGATTTCTCTCTCAGCATACAGATTCCATTTAACGTAGGAGCGAACTGTTCATATTGATCAGTTGCTAACTCGGCTCTTTCGGCAACAGCTAGCAATACAGGAGTTGTATGGGTGTGTATGCCCGCAAATAGTTTTTGGGGTACCTGGAAATTCAGTTACAAAATAATTAGTTATTCATAACTACGATTTTAACTAAAAAAAAGTAATCGTAAGAAGTCTATGAAGTTATTTCACCAAAACATCTCCCTTCCAAAAAAATGATGTGTCTTGTTCAAATTTTGTGTTAATTAACTACTTGGGATGAGATAGAACATAATGCAAAATTAACGTGAGATTAGACTTCCTCGTTCCCGAGAAATCTTATAATACATAGCCGGATATTTGTACGACAGGAATTAATTCAAATCACGTATCGCCACACTAATGTCACAATGGAACGTACTCCGTTAAGAGTTGATTGGTGTATTAGGTAACAGTATTGACAGTTCTTACATTTGAAGTTGTTGAAAGACTTGCGAGATAGGTTATTTGACACCAGCTCTAGAACATGTATTCATATTCATATTCATATTCATATATATATATATATATATATATAATATATATATATATATATATATATTATATATATATATATATATATATATATATATGTATATATTATATATATATAATATATATATATATATATATTATATATATATATATATATATATATATATATTAGGGTGACGCAAAAAAAACCGTTGTCGGAATTTTGTTCGTCTGGACCCCACAAAACGATTCCCCTTTCCAGATATTGAGATAGCCGAAATTTGAGCTCGATTTAAACGACGTTAACCCGTGCCGCTCGTCGCTCAAAGTTTGAAAAAATCCAAATTTTTGGCCAAAAAGCTGACATATGGAGCCATAACTCCAGAACGGTAAATAATAGAAACACGCTTAATATCTCAAAAGAAAGCTAATGTTGTTCTTCAAAATTTATATTCTATACATAATTGTTGTTATTTTAAGTCAAATCGAGTTACAACAGCCTTTAGCCCCAAAAACGTGACCTGGTACCAGTAGGAGCCAGTTTGGGAGTATTGTAAGAATTTTACGGGTTTTTACATAATGTGTCTCGGAATTAACATTTTTTTGTTAAAAAGTATTTTGGAACTCAATTTTCAAACATAAAGAGCCTTTTGTTCAAATTTAATCTTTTATTATATGGGGATTACCTGACTAGTTTACCAAAGAAAGACCCGTTTGACAGGTAAAAAGGAGGGTGAATCTAATTTCTATTTTAGGGATGGTGATTTTACTTCAGTGTACAACGACCTTTTATTTATTCAGTTTAGTTTCTAAAGTGCCTTTGAGCTGGTTAGATCGAACAATTATCTAGTGAAGATATTTTAAGACACTGAAGAGGACAGCATCTACCAGGAACTTGAGAGCTTGGAGGAAATGGACATCCCTGAAGAAGCTGCAGAAGATCCAGGACCATCTGAGAGCAAGAGGATGAAAGTTTCATTTGCAAGGGGCGTTAAAGAGATTTTTAAACATGAAATTGTCCATTTTATTAGATCGATGTAAGGTATCCGACAGAAATGCCACGATAATTTTAATAGCTACTCTAGAAGCACTAAACCTTGACCCTCTTGAGTACAAAGTCTCGAAAAACTTTATTACATGATAGAAGGCAAATGTTCAGAGAATATAATAAAAAAATTTTGATAAAGTAAACATTCCTGAAAAAGAGCCCGTGGTTGTCCATTGGGACGATAAACTTTTACCGGGTGTTTTAAAAATGAACAATGTGAGCGAATAAGCTATAGCTATTTCATATGGCGAAAAGGAACAGCTGCTGGGAGTTCCTGTAACAGCAAACAGCTCTGGGAGAGGAGCAAGCCGTAGCCGTATATGAATGCCTACATGAATGGGGTCTTCTCAACACCGTCAAGGCGATGTGCTTGACACTACAGCATCCAACACGGGAAGACTCAAAGGAGCATGCGTCATATTGGAGCAAATGTTAGGAAGAGAATTGTTATACCTAGCTTTGCCGTCACCATATCTTGGAAATTCTGTTAAGAGGCGTATTCGACACAAAAATGGGATCAACCACTGGACCTCATCCAGACATTTTCAAGAGATTCCTCACTGCGTAGCCCAAGATAGACAAAGGAAAATACGACACAGGTATCAGTGACAATCTAATACAAAAGCAGCTAACTCCAGAAGTAATTGCAAATGTTACTGCTGAATTCGAGACCAAATTAACTGAGAGCCACCCCAGAGATGACTACAAGGAGCTATTGCAGTTGGTTCTCGTATTTGTTGGATCACTAGACGGCAATGTTGTGTATTTTAGAACTCCAGGAGCCATTAATCACGCTAGGTGAATGGCAAAGGCTATTTACTGCTTAAAAATGTTCATTTTTCGTCGTCAATTTAAGATGTCTAAAGAAGAAGAAAGTTCTGTGCGTGCCATTTCTGTTTTCCTAGTTAAAATTTATTGTAAAGCTTGGTTCAATGCTCCAAAAGCTCATCTTGCACCAAAGCAAGATTTAGGTATTTTGCATAGTCTGTTAGACTATAAAGAATGTGACAACGACATTGCAGAAATAGCCCTGACCAAATTTTCGAACCATTTGTGGTATTTGAATGCAAAGTTGGTGGGATTATCGTTTTTTGATCCCACCATTACAGACGATGAAAAGTTGTTAATGGCTAATAAATTGTTCAGTAGCACAGATGAACCATCACAGCACGCTAGGGTTGTAAATCTCAAAAGTTAGGAAAGAAAACTTAAAAGAGGTAGTTGATGGAGGATTGGTAAATTTACTTACCAAAGAAACGTTTACATTCTTTGACCAATTTAATATAAAAACAGATTTCCTAAGACAACATCCAAACACCTGGCCTCAAAATAATGACTTCCAAGAAGGATTGAAAATTGTCAAAACATTAAAAGTAGTTAATGATATGGCTGAGCGTGGTGTTAAATTAATAACCGACTTTAACGACCTTCTGACAAAAGATGAAGACCAAAAGCAATATGTCCTGCAAGTTGTAAGTAAATGCCGAGCATTATATCCCTGACGTTTCAAAAAACTACTTTAACAAAAGCTCTAGAATAGATTAGATAACTATGTAAAATTATCTCAACTCATGTAGGTACTACGTCTGTGTCTTTTCTGTGTCTGTTTTGTATGTATTATATACCTAATTTTTATATTTTAAAATAAAAAACTGTCATTAGACTTATCAGTATTACTTGTTTTTTTTATTATATTTCTACTTTAAACTCAAAAATATACCAAAAAAAAGCAAAATTTATCACTTAATAACAAAATATACGAAGTATGCTCCTAGTGGTACCAGGTCACGTTTTTGGGGCTAAAGGCTGTTGTAACTCGGTTTGACTTAAAATAACAACAATTATGTATAGAAACATAAATTTTGAAGAACAACATTAGCTTTCTTTTGAGATATTAAGCGTGTTTCTATTATTTACCGTTCTGGAGTTATGGCTCCATATGTCAGCTTTTTGGCCAAAAATTTGGATTTTTTCAAACTTTGAGCGACGAGCGGCACGGGTTAACGTCGTTTAATCGAGCTCAAATTTCGTCTATCTCAATATCTGGAAACGGAAATCGTTTTGTGGGGTCCAGACGAACAAGATTCCGACATTTTTTTCCCCCTCTATGAGATCCGGTCACTCTAATATATATATATATGGAAAATACTTGAAGGTAAAAGATAATTAAAAAAATGTTTCTCAGTGCCGGTGGGATTCGAACCTACGATTTCCTACATTTCACCAACTAAGCCACAAGACCAGCGTACCTTGGCTTACTGATTGGAGATTTGCCTCCTCATTTCTCCCACATCAGTCGAGAACCAATCTTAATTCCCTTGACCTTACGCGTCACATATTAAAATAAGATAACCTAAAAGAATGTGATTGCAGTGCCATAAAAATCCCTATAGCAAACACACTAGCCACGAAGGTCGTAAATTTTAATAGAGACACCTTCTGAACTAGGCCAAGAGAATCGTCAATATAGGTAATTTTAAAAAGGGATAATAAAATTTGATTCGGCAATATTTGCTACACTTGTACTTTAAAGAATGGATGAAATTTATTCACTTGCTCATCATTTTATTATATGTACACTGGTAAGAAAACTGGCATAAAAATTTAAAACTGGACTATGGTCTAGCATGACAAGTGCTACTCTTCAGAGAAACATTATTAGAACTTACCTGATTTATCATGCTAGAATTAACTTCTTTAGTCTATCAACATTGATTATAAAAGGCCCGACGCACGCAAGCCAATTTACTAAGTTTTCTAATTCTAAATTGGTACAAAAAATCATAAATTTTACTTAGCTTTTAAACTAGCAATTTATATTTAAGGCGAGAGATTGCATGTCCTTTTGAGTCGCCGATGGTCGGTATTCGAATTGTATAGTGCTACAAGTGGAAGTTAGTTTAATATCCGAATGGCGAACTTACCAACAAGGCATCAAGAAGTTAACGTTATTTTTTGTTCTAATTTTTAGGGTTTCGTACGGAACAGTTATGGAATCACTTCGATGTCTGTCTGTCGCACCTGATTTTCTCCGAAATTATTTGACACGAAAAGTTGAAATTTGGACAAATATAGGAATGTATGACGCAATCAGAGCCGTGTAGTTTTGAAAGTTAAATTTTGTCGTGGGGGTGAAATTGGAAGTGAAATTTTTTTTGTAAGGTCGTCGAGTGGGATGTTAAATGAAAGCTTGTAAAAACACAAGTTCAAAAATATATATGATGTAATACTCGCATAAACGTTTCTTTAAAAAAAAAAAAAATGGCCAAAAATAGCTGTCCCCCCACCCTATCTTTAACAGTAATGAAAAAAATTTCGAGAAAGTTCTGGAACATTCTCCATAAAGTGCAGATTGAGTGAAAATTATCAAGATTACGTTTGACAATTTATCTGGTAAAAAAAAATTATTTGACTTCACAGTATGATGGAGATTTTTTTCGTGGAAAGTTGTGAATTTAACCGGGACTAAGAGCAACGAAATATCAATACGTATTCGGTGCAATCAGTAATATACTCATATACTTTTCAGTACATTATTGCTTGAAGCATTTGGCCAATCACAGGTAAAATAAATTTCCATGATGACTGATGATCAACGGATAGGTACCGAGACAAAATAATTTTATTTTGTTTGTTTTTATTTATATATACCGGGGTGTTATGGAATTCACTACTATATTGGAACTGGCGGCTCCTTATGGCAAGACCGATTGCAGAAAAATTCACCTTAAATAGCTGATCTCAATAATAAAGGAAAAAATCGACCCTAAAGAAATGATGAATAAATGTGACATGAATATTTTTTCACGCCGCCTGTGGGGCGTGAAAAATATATAAAAATATTGAATATATTAATCTTTAAAGAAACACTGGAAAAATTTTTATCCAAAGATGATCACTTACTAAAAGTTTTAACCCATTTATCCCAAAATCGTTTCTTATTGTAAGAGTAACTACTATTAGAAAACTATAATCTGTCTAAAACAAGCCATAGGAGAATCCAATGCACTAAAATTTATTATAAGATAACTTCCAATTATTCAAGAAACATATATAAAAATTGTTACCTTTTAAAATAATTCCTTCGCAACACCAACAAATTAATTATATAAGATTTGAAGGAACACTGTCAAAAATCGAATTTTATTACACCATCACTTAAAACATAAAAATTTTAACATATCTAATGCACTAAAATTTAATTTCTTCATGCTTTGTTTAAGACAATAGCTTCTTCTTCCTCCATGCCTTCTCCTAATGGAGGTTGGCGACCACTTCTCTAAATATTTCTCTGTCCCTCGCAACATGAAACAACTCCCCTACATTCATGCTGGCCCTTCTCTCATGTTTTCAGGCAAGACTTTTTCTTTCTTCCGACACCCCTTCTACCGTCAAAACTGTTCCCTGCACGATAGTTTGAAATAGTGAATATTTGTCATTTCTGAGTATATGACCTAAGTAGGATGTTTTTCGTACTGTGTGCCTTGGCCTATCCTTTGTAGAATTTCCTCATTAGTGATCCTGGCTGTCCACGGGATTTTTAATATTCTTCGATAGAGCCACGTTTCAAATGCTTTTAGCTTCTTAGTAGTGTATTACTTCAACGTCCTTGTCTGGACTCCATATAAAAGTTGAGACAACACTTCGCTATCTTGAAGATAACTTGGGAATATAAGTTAAACAATACAGGTCATAGTACGCAGCCTTGCCTGACTCCTTGCTGAATCGGTATTTCATCTGTTACTATTCCATCGACTTGTACTACAGCAGTCTGCCAGTTGTTCTGGTCAAAGTTGGCCCTCGATAAAAAAACAAAATATACAAATGTTTTTAATTAGATCATAAATTGAAATACCTTCTCTTAGCTATTCTGACTTGCTATTTTGTTGTGGTTTTCTTTTATGCATAATTATTTAGACTATATTTTGGAGGGTTAATATATAGTAAACAAACTTGATTAACAGTTGAGAGCAAAAACGTCAAATGTCTTTCACGTGCAAACAAGCTACTTCTTAGGCCGCTACCGGATCGACCAGTTGCTTTTGGTTTAGATGTAAGTAGTGTAAGTGGTAAAACTACGTGAGAAGCGTGCCTCAGTGGCTCTCTGGTGACTCGAAGCCTTTCCATTTTTTTGTATTGTTAATGACATTTATGTATTTTATATTGCTACTAAGACATCGCCTACTCTAAGCACTACGTAGCGCATTGAGGTAAACCAAATTTAGATCCATAGTTTTCTTGGTAATTAGTTAATTATAGATAGGTATGTATCACCTAGCTTAGCTGCAGTGGACTTCAAAATTTTCTTATTTTAATAGTAATGGACTTCAAATTTTATTTTAAATAGGGTAATATACTTGATGTATAACTACTAGTACTTTTCCAGGAAATGCAACTGTGTGGAAAGAGAAAATAGGTACGTGAGGTCATTCTTTTGTCAATTTTCACTTGCTTGTATTTTTGAAATCTAATACTTTCCTAGTTTAATTCTTAAACAGACCATACCATAATAGCGATACGCATAACGAACTTCAAATAACCTTTTCCAAATTTTTCATTTGGGCTGTTCGTTTCTTAATTTTTTTTACTATTTTTAGTGTTCCGTACGGAACACTTATAAGATCACTTCGGTGTCTGTCTGTCTGTCTGTCTGTCTGTCTGTCACACCCCCGATTTTCTCGGAAACTATTTGACATAGAAAGGTGAAATTTGGTAATATAGGAATTGATGGCCTCATCAGAGCCATGTAGTTTTGAGAATTAAATTTTGACTTAAGGGGTTAGTTTTGGGGGGTGAAGTCGGAAGTGAAAAAAAAAATTTTTTTACTAGGTCATCGAGTGTGGTATCAAAATGAAAGCTTGTGAAAACACGAGTAAAAAATATATATATAATATTATACTTGCGCGCACTTTTCTTTGTATTATTTTTAAAAATTCGCGAAAAATCGCTGTCCCGGGCCTTATCTCGAAAAGTACTTATCAAAAAATTTCGAAAAAATTCTGGAATATTCTACACGGGGGTATAGATTGAACGAAAATTATCACGAGTGCATTACCTTTAATAATTTATATGGTATATAAAAAAAAACAAAAATTTCAAGGTCATCAGATTTCAGTAAAGATTGCAAACAAACTTTGTTGAAAACTCATTTGGGTGTGTTTTGTGAAGTCACTGATCATTTTATACCACCGTAACATAAATTTTGACTTAAGAGGTTCGTTTTGAGGGGTGAAATCGGAAGTGAAAAAAAAATTTTTTTTTACTAGGTCATCGAGTGTGGTGTCAAATGAAAGGTTGTGAAAACACGAGTAAAAATATATATATATATATATATATATAATATATAATATATATATATATAATATATATATAATGTAATACTTGCGCACACTTTTCTTCGTATTACTTTTAAAAAATCGCTGTCCCCTACCTTATCTCGAAAAATACTGATCAAAAAATTTTGAAAAAATTCTGGAATATTCTCCACGGGGTATAGATTGAACGAAAATTATCACGAGTGCATTACCTGTAATAATTTATTTGGTATATAAAAAAAAAACAAAATTTCAAGGTCACCAGTTTTCAGTAAAGATTGGAAACAAACTTTGTTGAAAATTCATTTGGGGTGTGTTTTGTGAAGTCACTGATCATTTTATACCACCCTAACAAAAAAAATTTTTTATTTTAAAAAACAATCAACGTACGGAACACTAATTGTGCAAGTTCAACTTGCACTTGACCGGTTTTTATAAATAATTTTTTCTTGCAGTTTCGGTCATAACCAAAATCAAATAGAAAATGCCTGTAGAGCAGAATCCACCAAGAAAAATAGCTTATCATCAAATATCAGTGTCAAAATTACTTGACAGACGAGACTTTATAATATATAGATCTAAATAAGAAAATAACTATAAAGAAATATAAGAAAATTTAAAGTGGTTTAGTGATTACGTAACGCACAACCTAGGATATTTTATATGGAGAGCAAATGCCCATTTAAGGTACATTAAAATAAAACAGCTAATTTCACTTAAAGGACAGAGCCACTTGTTAAGAGGCAATGACTTCAAGAATCAACGAACTTGCTTTCAATTCTGGTAGTAGAAAACTTTTTTTTCAGATTTTTACTTGCAAAAATCTTCGTTTATTATTATATTGGTGAAAAGTACATGGCATGTTTCGTTTTTTTTTCCACTATCGGAATTGAACAAGATAGATTTTTCATTACGTAATGATCAACTCAGTTATGAGCTTGCTTTCGCCTGTAATGAAGGAAATTCTTTTTGATATAATAAACAAGAAATTATGTTTAAATATTATTTTTTTACTACGTATACGATGTATTATCTATTTTATTATTTTGATTTGTTATATTAATTGTACCCAAAACTTGAAAATCCCTAATTATTGGAGAAAATCGTAGATTTGGCAACACAGACCTGCGCGTACATAACGGCTATTCAGGGGCGGGTCAATTTTGTAAATAATTTGGTAAAATGCAGTTTTGCATTTTCTTTAAGTTTTCAAGAATTTTCGAATTTGAAAAAAAAGTATTGAATAAGCTTCTACATGGCCCCATTTTAATATATGTAGTGAATTTCATAACACCCTATATATATATATATATATATATATATATATATATATATATATATATATATATATATATATATATATATATACATATATATATATATATATATATATATATATATATATATATATATATATATATATATATATATATTTATTTATTTATTTAGGTAGTAAATATTTGTTTTAAACTTTTACTACAAAGATGTCTCGCTTTTTATATCTTCTTGATATTTCTTATATTGAAGATGAATGTGGGACTGAATTGTATTAGAATACTTCAGCAATCACGGTACAGAACACTAATTGTGCAAGTCCAACTTGCACTTGGCCGGTTGCTACTATCAAAAATTGAGAGAAAACTTCGTAACCACAGTTGAGATATTCAAACATTTATTTGTCACAGGGGTTATGAAACAAATTTAAAAAATATATAGGTGAAATTTTTTATAATCTGATCTAATTTTAGGTAAGTCTTCATTCTTGCAAGTTAAACTGCACCTCCCTGTATATGTCCCGCATAACCTGAACTAACTTTGCAATCAAAACTTAAAACTATTTTTCGCTAAGCTTTCATTCATGCAAGTTAAACTTCAACTCAACTTTCATTCATATGTATTTCCAGAAAATAATCAAGTTTTCATTGTACTGACAATATGTGTTTTTTTACCTGCTTTTCCAACAACATCAACAGCTTGTCCTACTCTGACCGTGGTTTGTACCACCTCCAATTTATCATCCAGTGTCAGTAACCATCTTGGTTGAATTGACACGGCTAAACAGTAGAGCAGGTAGTGTGATTTACTTAATATCAACGAATGAGGTTCTAGAAGGGACACCGTAGTTATTAAAAGACCTAAAAAAAGTATAAACAGTACAGTGCTTCTAAGCTCTACTGGATATAAAAATATATAAAGTGGAAGCTGTACTTGAGTAGAAAGGGATATATGAACGACAACCTTTAAGCTTTTTATATAAATATTTATTACAGATAAGTAAATATTGATTTTATACGCCTGTGATCGCGCTAACGAAGCTAAAATAACGTTATATGGTAAGAATGTCTTGTCCTACCTGCCATACTAACAGGATCCAGGAGTAGTCGATCAGTATGCAACGGATTTAAAGTTACAGTTCCTTTACCCATATGGACCAAACCTTGAGCTATCCGTACCATAAAAAGTTGCGACGGATTTTTAGCGTGAAAAACTGCTAACTGACGTAAACTGGCTGCTAAACGTGCGTTGTTTGTTCCGGAACCAATAAGGCCTACGGATTTAAATAATTAATTGAAAAATAATCTATATATTTAGATATAAAAAATCGGTAAGTGATTTGCCCAGTACTTCCCTTCCAAGTATGTAGTTCCAAAATAAGTACTCAATTTCACTTTCTTACCAAAGATAAGTGAGTAAAGGTATTTAGCTGAAACCTGACAATTTCTGTAAAAATTAAAAATAATGAATTTTCAAATTTATTAGCCCTGAAAATTCGGAGGACATATAACGTAATACTGTATATACGAAGCAACCCCTTTAATCATCTTCTGCAACTCATTAATCCTATATGTTTGACCATAAATAAGTAAAAATATAAAAAAAAAAGAACAATTTTCAGGTCTCTCGACTCCTGAAATGGATGTATAGGATGTATAACACCATATATATATATATATATATATATATATATATATATATATATATATATATATATATATATATATATATATATATATAAAGCAACCCCCCGATCCTTTCCACTATCGCATTAATCCCTAATATGTTTGTAAGTAATAATAATGCAAAAATAACTCTCAGTTAGATTCCTTGATTCTAAGAACCCTGAAAAGGACGATAACACGATATATACAAAGCATCCCCTCTAACCTCCCCGTCCTTATTAACCCCTTATATTTTTGACCACAAATAATTAAACATGATGAAGAAATAGCACAATTTTCAGTTTCCGCACCTTTAGGTATCCTAAAAAAGAAGCATAATCTAGACAACGCAACTCCTTTAAACACCCTTCTCCACCCTTTTAACAACTTATGTTTAACTATAGATAATTATGTTTAAAAGTTGTTCATTTTCTGATCCAGAGAGAACGAAAAATTAACATAATATAGAGAATATATAAAATTTCTCGACCCCCGACCTCTTCCCGTTACCAAGGGAAGATAAAAACATTTTAATACTTATAACTTAAAAAATTATTTGTACGTATCACATCTTAATTAAGAGGTTAAAAAATACACAACTCTTCTCAAAAAGAAAGACGTTAAGAACAACATTTGGGCAACCACAAAAACTAATGAAAATCATTTATCAAATTGTATAAGAGAAAAATGTAAAAAAAATATTTTTTTTGGTAAAAGGAAATACGAAATGTTTAAACTTTATAATATTCTATAATTAATTATTAACTAAAAATGGGCGCATATAAATTGCAAGTTTAATTAAGTTTTTAGTTACGTACATTTTTTTTTCATTCCTCCACTTAAAACTTTATGGAGATTTGAAAATAAATACAAAATGTACGTAATAAAATTAGCAGCCCTTGTCAACCAAAGAGTTGGGGAGAGCCGATAAACCAATGTACCACTAATCGGAAGAGCGGAGAGCTACTCTGTTTTTATTTACCCCTAAAAATAACATGACACCTGTCGCAGGATGCAGCCCTCCTCATTCCTATGGAAGTACTTATAAAAAATATAGCGTCCCCTAGGAACAGGGTTTTTTTTATTGGATTTTAATTGCAAACATTCACCCTCCGGCCATCGATTTTTAAATTTAGATTGAAGTATTTAAAATTTTATTGTATGAAAAGATTCTTTTTTGTGAAAAATTTCCCCCGCCTCTCATGCAGTCATTGTAAATTTTCAAAGTTCCACTGTGTCAAAGGATTTTTTTTTGTGAAAAATATTCACTCCCTAGTTATTGATTTTCAGGTTACTGTGTTGGGAAGAGCCGAAATTTTTAGAGCTCCTGTTCAAGGTATTTTTTTTATTAAGAAGGTTCGCCCCCCGGTAATCATTTGGTGCCCATGAGATTGTCAATTTGCGCCCCTCTGTAAGTAACTCCGTCTTTAGTGTTATCTTTTTGTTAGAAACTCCATTGTATCCATTCCGTTGAACCTAGCTATGCCACTGGGTAAGCCTGTTTTTTGGTATTGAATTTAAATATCTTTTAAATAAGATGTACATCATCCCCTACAGCATACTGCTCCCGATACCAGAAGCTGTGTACAAAAAAAAATGCATAACACAAGATTCTAAACTCAATAGTATCGACAAAAGATGTTTTCGATTTAAGGTAAAAATCAGCAACCTAGAAAAATATATATAAAAAAAGTTAATTAGTTAATTGACATTGTTTTAATAATTTAAATAAAATATTGGTCTTGTAAATCAATCAGTGCAATACCTCATTTAAAATATTTTTTAATTTTCTATCTAAGGCCAGATGGTTTTTCGAGTATTGACAATTGGTTGAAAATGATTCTGACAGTCTCTTTAAGCGGCTTGAACCGAAAATATATCCTTCACGGTTGCAAAATTGCATTTCAGTAACTTTCTCGCATGAATATTATTTGGGCTGAAATTAACCAGTCAGACAGTCAAAACTACTTTTTAGGCTTTAAACAAATACGTTATTCCAAAGATACATAACACTACTTTGAGTAAAGCGTTTACTAGATCCTCTATTAAACGTTAAAGGAAGCGGTACTTATCGGCAACATACGCTTACTAATTTCTACCCCCAAAGTGGCACGCCTACTTCGAGATAATTTAATTCTGTGTTTGGATCAAAGATAATGTTGAACCTTGATTAATAATTTCCTGTATATTTTATGTTTGTTAGTGTTCCCTACGGAGCACTTATGGGATCACTTCGGTGTCTATCTGTCCGTCGGTCACACCCGATTTTCTCCGAAACTATTTGACATAGAAAGTTGAGATTTGGCACAAATATAGGAATTGATGATCCGATCAGAGCCGTGTAATTTTGAAAGTTAAAGTTTGACTTGAAGGAAGTGAAAGAAAATTACCAGGTCATTAAATGAAGGCTCTTGAAAATACGAATTCAAAAATATGTATATGTGATGTAATACTCGTTCACAGTTTTCTTTGTATTATTTTTAAAAAATTGCCAAAAATCCTTGTCCACTCCCCCTATCTCCAAAAGTTCTAATCAAAAAATTTTGAAAATACTCTGGAATAGTCCAAATAAAGTATAGATTGAGCAAAAATTATCATGAGTGCATTACGTTTGATAATTTTTCTGTAATAAAAAAACATGAAAACTGTTCTTCGGTGGAGGTTTTGTTAATATACTTTCAAGTACATTATTCGCCGCTACTATATCAAGACAAAAGAATTTTATTTTATTTGTTTATAATTAAACAAATATTTAGATAGTAAATATTTGTTTTACACTTTTACTAGATTCTAGATTCAGCTAGATTGATTTATTGGCTATTAGGTAGCTAAGATGCTTAACTATTATACAATATTGTATACAAAAATGTGAAAATATATATTGGATCTTAAAATGTCAGGGAGCTAATTCCCTTAGCCTAGGTAAGGATTTTATTTTATTTTAAAAACAGTCACGGTACTGAACGCTAATTCCGCAAGTCCAACTTGCACTTGACCGTTTTTCTTTTTTTTTAATTATGTACTCTTACTGCTATTTCTATAAACGTGTTACAACTTCCGTAACGTATACGTAAAGGTATAATTTTGAATATCATTACGCTTTAAATAAAGACAGTATGATGATGCAAAATTACCCCTAAACATAAGGAAATCTTAAGATGTGTGTGGAAAAGGCCAGTACAGAAGAGACAAATATTTACGAAAACATACCTAAGCCGAAGATAGCGTTGCAGGCAACATCGTCATCGGAATCATGAGAATATTTAGTTAAAACGTCAAGAACTGACAATTGTGGGTCGGAAATAGATGACAGAGCAATTGACAAAGGAATAGCTTTTCTTACAGACGGTTCCCCGTATCTGCCCATATGACCAAATATTCTTTGAACCATTTCCATACCTAAATATTAATGATAAATTCAAATAATCAGATTCACAACAAATTATAAGACCAAGATCGATCTAATTGCTATAACATTAACCAAATTTCAAGTTGCAATGTTGTTTTAACGTCGTTAATAAATTTAAAATAAAAATTCGTGTTTAAAGCCTTTGTATTCCTACCTATTGGTAGGAATAATAATGGTCAATCAATTTTTAAAACAATTTTTTTTTGTTATTACTGGTTTAAGGTTAAAGGAAAACGATTTTTCGAATCTTCTACTGCATAACTTCAACACGTGTTGGCTCACTTGTCAATTTTATTCTATAATAAAAGTTTACTTTTTTAAGTGAAAGAGCCGGAAAATGTAGTAAACAAGTAAATACCATGAATTTTTGTGGACGAGATTCAGACAGTCAAAATAGATTTTATTTTTGTACTTAACATTTAATCATAGTAGTTACTCAGTTTTCATGGAAGCTAAAACTTATAGATGGCCATTTGTGTTTTGTTTACCTATCAGTACTTTAGTGTTCCGTACGGAACACTTATAAGATTATTTGGTTGTCTGTCTGTCTGTCCGTCTGCCACATCCGATTTTCTCCGAAACTGTTTGACATAGAAAGTTGAAATTTGGCACTCATGTAGCAATTGATAGCTTCATCAGAGCCGTGTAGTTTTGAAAGTTAAATTTTGACTTAAGGAGTTAGTTTTGTGGGATAAAATCGGAAGTGAAAAAAAAAATTTTTTTTACCAGGTCATTAAGTGGGGTGTCAAATGAAAGCTTGTAAAAACACGAGTTCAAAAGTATTTATAATGTAATAATTGCGCACACACTTTTCATGTTTAATTTTTAAAAAATTGCGAAAAATCGCTGTTCTCCCCTTATCGGGAAAAGTACTGATCAAAAGATTTCTGAAATATTCTCCACAGGGTATAGAGTGAACAAAAATTATCACGAGTACATTACCTTTAATAATTTATCTGGTATATAAAAAAAAAACAAAAATGTCAAGGTCATTAGTTTTCAGTAAAGATCGGAAAAAAACTTTATTGAAAACTCATTGGGAGTATGTTTTGTGAAGTCATTGATTACTTTATACCTCTATAACAAAAATTTTTATTTCAACGGGTTACCTACACCTAGCCGATGCAAAAAGTTTTATATTTAAAAAATATATATTTTGATGGTTATTAAGTGAATAATACAAAAAGAGTGGCAATTATATATTTTCATGTTTTTAAATACGTTTTAAATGTTATTACATTATTTTTTATCGGGTTAAATGGACCACTGATAAAAACTATGGCGCCTCCTTGTCTGCAGGATAACTTCACAAAAATAATTCAGTCTACAAAAATAAAAAATTAATCTTGTAAAATAATGTAGTAGTTTAAAAAAATTGCCGAAGAGTTTATTTTCAAAAAAAAAATTTACGGTGTTTCAAACTTTAGTATGCAAGTTTCGACCAAAAAATTTATGTTTAATTATTTATAAAAAAACTGCCTATTAGTTATAAAAAATTAAAAAATCTCTCGACATTTTGTAGAAAAAGTAATTATTAAGATTAAAAAAAGGTTTGAAAAAATATTACAAATTGATTGAGCAATATTACAAACAGTGCATTGAAACAGATAGCGGTCCCAATCCAACGCCAGGTCACATTTAATGCTATAATTTGCTAATGGAATGGAATTTTTTTTTTTTTTTTTTTTTTTTTTGAATAATTCTTAGAAGTATAGAGAATAAAAATCCGTAAAAAAAATCTCATTTTTGAAAATTTCAAGTGTATATAACCCTTTAAAAGCAATCAACGTACGGAACACTAATTGCGCAAATCCGACTTGCACTTGGCCGGTTTTGTACTTCGTAACTTAAAAGTTTTGATACCTATCTCTTCTCCAAATGACACAGACGCGACCGCCAACGCCGCTATAGCTTGTCCCATAGTATAATCCCACTCGGGCACTTTCTTTCCTTTAGTTTTCGACGACCCTTCTTTTCCTTTTGAAGCATCTTTTGCCGGCTTTTCCTTTTCTGGAATCTCAATCTTTTCTCCCACCATACCAAGTAATTCTTGGATTATTAGAACGTCTCCAGTGCCAGCATAAGCGCACATTAAAAGCATCGTTTGCATGGTACTTTTGAAAGGTTCCGGAAATACCTATAATAGGAGAGATTTTTGACTGTTGGTATATACACTGGTGACCAAAAAAATGTACTCAAACTATTTGGGTTCATTTAACACGGATTCTAGAATTTAGTGTTCATATATTTTTACGGATTTTAGCATCATTTGAAAGACTATTCTATTATTTTTCTAATGATACCAAATTCCATAGCATACCTCATGCTTTTTACTGATCAAAATGATTGAAAGGGAAAACAAAGAGAACAAAGATGGAAAATAGGGGTAAGGGGAAGAAAAATTAAACAAATTTTAAGTTTTTAAGAATTAAATTTATTGATAAAAACCAAAAATCAATATTTTGTATTACGCCCCCCCCCCCCCCCCCCCCCCCCCCCCCTAGCTCTTATTATTGCTTCCAGCTGGTTTCTCATGGAGCGGGTGAGCTTTTTCACCACTGTCTGTGGGATTCTTCCCCACTCTTCCGCCATCGCAACCTTTAAGTCCCTTAGCAATGCAGGGGCTGGATTTCCGGCGCTAACCCTTCTTTTGAGCTCATCCCACGTGTGCTCGATTGGATTAAGATCAGGACTCCGCGTAGGCCAGTCTAATGTGGGTATTCCCACTTCCGACAGGTATTGCCGCACCGATGCAGCAGCATGTGGCCTCGCATTATCGGGCATTAGCACGAAACTATCGCCAACAAAACCCAGCGTAAGGAACAACGTGTCCCTGCAGGATCTCCTCGATGTACCCGTAAGCAGTTAATCCACCGCTACGAGTCTCATCAGTCACGAAAACCAAATCGGTTTTGCATCCAGTGAGATGCCTCCCCACACCATGACAGAACCTCCTCCGTAGGTAACCGTTCCAGTAATGCAGCAGTACGCATAGCGCTCCCCAGGCCCTCTATAGACTCGTCTTCTTCCATCATTACCATGTAGGCACATTCAGGACTCGTCGGAGAATAAATCTGAGCGCCATTGCTCTAAGATACAGTCGACATGTTCTCGGGCAAATCTGAGTCGCGCTTGTGGATGGGCTGCTGTTAATTTGGGTCCGTTAGCTGGTCTCTTCGGAATTAGGTTAGCTTCTTTAAGTCCTTTTCTGACTGTCCAATGACTGACAGTCCCGACCACGAACTTGTCGGAGCTCCTGTTGGACCTCAACGCCGGTAAAGGGACGATTTCTTAGAGTTGTATTGATAATGAAGGGGTCGTCTCGCTCCGAGGTACACCTTCAAAAATAATACCACTGTTTGAGAATTAAATTCAAGGATCGGTATTAAATGTAGCAAAATCGTTTGAGTCGATTTGTTGCTCACCAGTGTCGTTACCTATAAAGGTTGGAAAGTGTATTTTGAAGGACCGGTAAGCAAGTATCACGGTCATCTTATAAGCTGCGTATTCGTATAAGTGATTAATATAAACGACTATAAATAAATATTTGTGAAAATGTGCACGACATTACGAAATATTGACAAACACATTCAATGGCCTGGTCATAGCAGTGAAATCGTACGGAAAATTGTATTTTCTAACTAGTATAGTAAAGCCTTTTGTTTACAAAGTAATCATTTTTAAGAAGAATGATATTATCCATTCAGGATAAATCTTATTTTTTGAATTTCGTGTCAAAATCTTTGCTTACATCCAACTAAGAACAAGCTTCGAATTTATTGTGTATGCCGGTGGAATACTGATGGAATCTAAGCCTCGATTCTAACCTAGCCGACTATGTTGTGACTATATAACTTTCCGCTATAATGTATGGAAAGAATACATAAATATTATTGGTAATCATCAATCATGCATTCAGTATCCCACGCCGGTTTATAATAGAACCCCCTAGGGTTTGCAGATACAATCTGTCAAGTAAGAACGTGACCGCTCGTATTTAAAAAATATATTTCGAGAACATTTTTTGCCATCAATGTATTCTTTGGTGTGCTAACAACGGCGCAATTACCTTAGTAAGTTGTCCAATCGCCTGGCATCTTCGAGGCATGCTATCGACGAGATTTTCTGCATACTCTGAAAATTTTCCGAATCTCGCGAGACAACTGAATCAAAGTCCTCAAAGTCTTTCCTCTGAGCTTTGGCTTTAAAAGGGACCAAACGTTTTCAATATGGTTGGCGTCCGGAGATTGTGAGGGTCACTCTAATATCTTATCGTGGGCCCAAGCGAGCCGCTTCGCGACGTGATTTTTCGCCCAGCAAAGGTTTCTTCAACGTGCTTTGGAATTTGACATCATGAGCACGAAAATGTTGTCGAATGGTCTCATGGGACACATTCACACCCGATTTTCTTAATTTTGCCGCACCTTGACGCAACATCAACTTTGGGTCCCGTGAAAACAAAGACACACATTTTTATGATATTATAGTATCTATTTTAGTATTTTCTTTTTTATAAGAACTTACGTTTAAACTGGTATCAATCGAGTACGGTACAACATGTACGTACTGCTCAATAATATTCAGTATTCTTTTTATGATCTTAAAAAGTTGGTGGTTATGTGTTTTTATATGTTATAGGATCAGGTGTCAAGATGGCTCATAACATTGACTTCCGAACCTATGACCCATGCAATTTTACAAGTTATTACAGGATTGAAATTAGTGAATATTTCCTTCAAGTTGTCGAGTGCCGCCCCTCTTTATAAGCAGCTATGCTTTTGGGTTCATCGTTTTTTCGTAAAAAACGCTCTATGTATCCCACCCGCCCTGTGATCCTGGATACGCCATTTATCGTGTAGTTCCAGCGAATAGACATAGAGAACATCCCTTCCCTTGCGCGAAGAGCAATAATAAGAAACACTGGAAATTATATCATTGTCAACTAGTTAAAAATTTTAAAACCATAACCTTAAATTAGATTTGGAATTTTTATGTCCGAATGTTAAAATTTATTTTTATATTAAGGTATTTCTTACGAGTAACTGTTAAAAGTAGTTTTGCTTGAAATTTTGAGAAATAATAGATTTTAGCGTCATGCATTCACTGCTTCAATATAAAGATGGTTTACCACGCCGTTTTGCCATAATTATTTGTAAAAGTTTCAGAAGTTTAACACGTATAAGATAGGAATCCATACTTTTTCTTCGATCAAAAGCATGCATTTTTTACAGTTTCTGTTGTCGTATGTGCATTAAAAAGTAAAAAGTCACTAAAAACTATATATATATATATATATATATATATATATATATATATATATATATATATATATATAAATTACATTGCGATTGTTTGTTAAAATATGAAGGCAGTTTAACACCTAGTTGTTGCAAAAATATTAGATAAATATTACTTTTTATAGAATTTTATGGAGTGAATTTTCGCTGTGGCAACTTAGCTTGAAAAAGACAGCTCGCGCGGATGCGGGCGTTCTTTCAAATTTTAAATCATATATAGTCCGGGGCTCATAACCAAAATTTTGGACTTATCGAAGAGCAGCAGATAAATATATCACTTATTAAATGTGACAAACTGAACCAAAAAATACAACTTATAGATCCAAGTTCCGGTTCCTGTCGTGGTTATGGAGGGAAAAAGTTGCAAAAAATTGAGGATAAGTGAACCCATCGCAGAGTAGCAGTTTTATATGTTATGAGAATACTATAGCTTTAATGTCTGCCACGGAGACCGGTTCCTGCGGGAGTAAACTTTTTTTTCTTGAAAAAATTGGCTCAAAAAATAAACACATCGCTGAGTGGCAGATATTCGAGGTATATTTAGTTTGAGACTCAAAAATAAGTGAAAAAATATTATTTGCTATAGTTCCTAGACCTTCGAATTTCTACGAATTTTTGAACCTGTAGAGTTATTGGACCCACCTGAACTCATTCGAGAGCGGCAGATAAATGAACCAGTGTTCGAAGACTGTAATACAAGGTGAAATCCCGAATATGTGCCATGAAGTCCAGTCCCTGCTTTTATCAGCAGAATTTCTGTATTTTTAATGCAAAGCTTAAGTTATAAACAAATTGATTTTCTCGTTAATGTCGGATTTCTAATCCATTTTTGCTACAAATTTATTAATTTTTGTTACTAATAAATAATTTTTTTCTATAATAACTTAATATTATATTATTTAACTCGCTAAATTTAAGTTCTCTGTTAATTTTTTCAAAAATTTTTTCAAATTATTTTATTATTACTGACAATTTATTAGCATTATATTAGTTTTTTCTTTGGGAACTTAACACAAATATTTTTATTTAATTGCATATAAATAAACTTATTAGCTCTTAGTTTTCAATTAATTAAATTGGAAACATGGATTAGAAATTCACACAGCAGGACTAAAAAATTTGGGTAGAGCTCGTAAAAAGCTTAGATTTTGCCGTTATGGAGATAAATTCTATGAAATTCTGTTTATTAGCATAATTGTTTATAATAAATTATTTATAACAATAAAAAGGTTAAGTTTTTGCAAAAATAGATTCAGTGGGTCGAAATATGTCTAAAAAAATTTGGGTAGAGCGCTTATTAAACTTAGATTTCGTTACTATAAAAATTAATTATATCAAATTACTTTTTTTAGATAATTGCTTAAAAAATAACATGACCTATTAATAACAATTAATAGGTCATTTTTTCAAAAAACTAATTGCAGATCGGATTCTGCGACCTAAAAACACATAACGTACACTAGAGTGCAGCCGCAACGCTCAAAGTTTAAAAAGAACACAGTGAAACCCCGGGTAGCTGATGGAGTATTCGGTCATTGTTGTATTGGCATTAACTGAATGCGGCAAAAATTATTGTACGTTTTAAATGTTTAAAATGTTAATTCTTGAGGTTTTTTTGGATCACTCTTATTGTCTGTCATGTTAAAAATCAAAAATTTCATGTGTACTATCCAATATAGCTACCAAAATTTTTTTTTTATTTTCGTAATTACATATTAAAAGGGGTTTTGGGGCTTTTGAAAATAAATTTTAAATAATAAATGTAAACAAAATTTAAAGGTTAAATATAAAAAAAAACAAAGCGTAATTACAATGCAAATTAAATAAATATATTAATCTGCTTGTAACTATTTCAATGGTGATTTGAGCGTTTCTCGAGTACTATACACTGATGCATGTGTATAATATTTGAGAGAAAAACAAATCACAGGACGAGCGCGCGCGTTGTAGGACAGGCGCGCGCATTTTAATAAAGAACCAGACTCTATGGCAGATAATGTTATTTTTAATATCTACAAACCTCAACGAACATATTAAAACAAATTACATTCGCTCCTCTATGGGTTCAGGTGGGTCCATTTTTCTGCAACTTTGGACCGTTATAACTTTGGATTGACCCAATATCCATGACAGATATTCACTTTTCAGTCATATTTCACAGAAATGAAGCTATACTCAAAATACTTTACAACTTTTTCTTGCAGCTTTAAAGCATATTTCTAGGAACAGGAACCAGAGTTAATGCTTTAAACTACCTGGAGAGACTAAGGGGGGCATTATTAACAAAGTGATACTATTATCTGCCACTCTTCGATGCATTTTGATACTGAGCTCCCGGACTAATATATGGAATGCAATAACACGTGATTGCGTGCGGCGGGAAACAAGCGAGAAGCTACGTTGCCACACTCACTATACTTTGAGAACCAAGTTATTTCGCATCTTTCTCTAACATAATGCTCTCTCTGTCTTCTCGTAAGAAACACCTTAATCTTTACATCGTTAACATGTCTCAAGATTATTGTAAGTACCTGTTACTCTAGATCTGCCAAACAGTCGGACAGATTTTATTTTCGATTACCCTTTTACGCTGTGGCAACGACTGTGAGCGATTCGATTAAAGCACTCAAAACAGCATAACAACGTGTTTATTTCACTCTAATCGGTTTTTGCAAGGACACAATTTAATGTATCGTTATGATTTTCAACGTGGCTGCAACATGTATATTAGTAATATTAAATAAAAAATTGATTACAAACTTTTACCAAAATTATGGTACAGCATATTTTGTTTTTTGCTTTCAGAACTTATTTCTCCAAGGTTGAGTCACTTGCTAAATTTTCAATTTTTAACTAAATAAGACAAGTCGAAACACAAAACCTTTTTTATTTAACGAAATTAAAGTCTAAACTTGGAAACACTCAAACCTATCCAATTAGTTTTAGAACACAAAAAAATTCAGTGTAGAGTATAAAAAGAGGGATACTAGAAAACGTGCCGACAAAAATAGATGTGTCGTTTTTTATATATCCTTGGTAATTTTTATATTGAAGATGAATGTCTGACTGAATTTCATAGAATACTTCAGCAATCACGGTACGGAACACTAATTCCGCAAGTCCGACTTGCATCATCAATCAGACATTAATTTTTTTAATCTTTAGGATTACATTATAGTTTTTCTTTTGTTTATTAAACAACGTAGGGACAATGTTTTCTTTAAAAATACTTCAGCAGTCCTGGTACGGAACACTAATTGCGCAATCAAACATTAATTTTCTTAATCTTTACGATTCCATTATAATTTTTTTTTGTTTATTAAACAACGTAGGGATACTGTTTTCTTTAAACGTTCGATATACTTCGAAAAAGGTCTTTTCACTTTATTCCAAACACGTTGTTTTATCTATATCCTGTCCAACTTTTCTCTTCAAATATGGCGTTTTCATAATATCGCGTACTATAAACATCCGTACTTTTGCATGTCGCTTGTTTATTTCACAGCATTTATATTATCATAGCCCATTTCCATTAGCAATTCCCAGAAATTTTTTATAATTTTTTTTGCGTCTGACAATAAACATTTTAAGCAAAACTTAAAAAAACGATTCTAGATATTAACGGGAATTTCGTTCGGATTAGAGTCGAGTATGGTCGGCAATATCCCTATTCTTGTTTCTTTTAACTATAGTAATGAAGAAAAACTGGCTCCGGATTACGTCCGACCTTTAAGTACACATCCAAGAACAAGATAATGCTGATGTAAAATTAGTTTCACAATACATGATCGGAAGTTTAGAACTATCAAAATTGTTGGAAATGACCGTCATTTCCGTTATATTAAGCATTCATAAAATTTAGGATTCGCACTCATCCATGCTCATTCTCGAATCACTCTATCCTTTGCTTAGTTGACGCAAGCGGAGCTGCAAAGGAAATGCTATAATAATGTCAATCTATTTTACTATGGTTGTCAAAATGGTCTGGAAATTTTTTTTGAAGGAATAATAGCATATAATTTGATTTCTTTAATCCAAGCTTACAGTAAATAGTTCTGTGTTTCAATACAGGACGTTTGTAGTTTGTTTTTTTGTATATTAAGGTTGGCTTCTACAGCTAAAACACTAAAAAAAAACATGTAAACTTGTGTCCAGAGATAGTTAACTTTAAGGTGCTTTACGGTGAAATAGGAGCATCGGAATATTAATAAAAATGCATTTTGCGTATTTTTCCAAAACACAAAAATTGCATTAGTATTGCTGTTCTGTAATATAAAATCCCATATATCTTATATCTTGCAAATCAAGCATTCAAAACTGTGTCTCAATGTCAGAGTACCGTGAGAACCACAGGACGGATTTTATTGTAGTTTTCTGTTAGAAACTATGGACTAGTTTATTAGTTTATTATAGAGAATTTCGTTGCCCGCTTATGACGAGTCAAGATTGTCAACAACAGTTTCAAAAGATATATTTTGATTTGTACTGAAAAATTTTAAAATAATGTGCACAAAAATGCCCACAGAATGGACATTTTACAATTAAGAACAAAAAAACAATTGTTTTTTCTTACCTCTATAGCATTACTGGATACTTCAATAGCATCTCTAGCTCCAAGATAGCATAGAGCAATACCCAATCCCATAAGTTTTATGAAAACAGACTTCAGACTGTCTGGATCTTTAGTTCCCATCTCAATCATGACATTTAATATAGCGGCTGGCACTTCGCTGTCATTTTTGCCAAGTGATACTAAACCGCACGAGATACTGGTTACCGCTAAGACTTCCGGTGATTTTGATGAGTTTATAATGGGTAAAATTATGCTTAAAACTTTGTCTCTTTGGCTTCCTAAATAAATTTTAAGAAATTAGTATCAATATTTGAACGTTGAATAGGCTAGTAAGGTCGAATTATCGATATAATTTAATAAATTGAGGTTTAAGTCTCTCCGACTAGTTGTTTCTTACAACCTACAAATAAAAAATTTACCACACTGAAAAAAACACATAGTTTACAACATATTTTCTTCTTTGCAACACACTCAACCTTCTGAAAGGTGTTAGAAACCAAATGTATTGGGACTCGTCAGTTTTGCAATAAACCCTTATTGTTTTACTGTTTACGAATTTTGATTTTTTGTGTTTCGTACGGATCATTTCGGTGTCTGTCCGTCTGTCTGCCTGTCCCTATGTCACACCCGATTTACTCCGAAACTATTTGACATAGAAAGTTGAAATTTGATACTAATATAGGAACTGATGGCCCCCTCAGAACCGTGTACTTTTGAAAGTTAAATTTTGACTTAAAGAGTCAATTTTGGGGGGGGGGAGGGTAAAATCGGAAGTGAAAAAAAATTACCAGGTCATCGAGTGGGGGTGTCAAATGAAAGCTTGTGAAAACACAAGTTCAAAAATATATATAATGTAATATTTGCGGACACTTTTCTTTGTATTGTTAAAAAAATTGACAAAAATCGCTGTCCCCCCACTTTTATCTCGAAAAGTATTGATTAGAAGTTTTGAAAAAATTCTACACAGTGTAGATTGAACAAAAATATTCTTCACGAGCGCATTACCTTTAATAATTTATCTGGCATATAAAAAAACAAAAAGTCCTCAAAGACACCGTTCGACTAGTTTAGAAAATACTAAAAAATTTCAAGAATAGTCCGGCCCTGTATTAATAAAGTCTTTAGTTAATGACAACTATAAACTTTACTTATGTAAATTATACCGATATTTCGACCATAAGTGCTAGAAAAAATTAAATACATTTTTAACTTAGCTATGGTCACAAAGCGTTATAACTTGCAAGGTAGTTGCCGAACATGTTACAAACATTTATCTATAAGACCGTCTCGTCTGGAGGTAACATCACAGTATTTATTATTATGTTTATAAAGAAATATATAGATATATTATTCACCCACGTTCACACAGTGTTGACATGTAGCTAGCTGACTTCTGATCAGGAAATCTCGGAACCAATTTTGGGTACATTTTATAAATTCAATTAACTGGCAATAATCTTCCAGCTCTTAACAATTACGAGTAATAAATAATAGTTGGTAATTTGAGCTAAAAATTTTCTGCAAGTAAAAGCTTAATTTTAAAGAATTTTACTTTAAAATATAAACATCTTTTATAGGTCGCTGATTAATTATTTTGTATTCTTGTTTTGTCGATTTCCTTGTCTGACTAAATAAATAAATAAATTTTCCCAAAATTAAAATCAACCAACAAAACAAATCTTTTACCAACATTAAAAAAAGTTAACATGAAATATATGTATAATAAACTTTACATAACCATCTGGCAATCAAAATGCCTAACTTCCCAACCTTCTATCCAAAGATATCGTTTCGCAGCTGCTCATAAGTCTTATCCTATGCCTGTTTTTCCTTTTATGTTACCAACATTTTATCTCTTTATCTTCCTATAATTATTGATGAAATTTGGTACATATACATATACATATACATATATATATATATATATATATATATATATATATATATATATATATATATATATATATATATATATATATAAGCAGTGTGAGTTAATTTTGAGGGATTTCTAAGAGACGGCATAACTTATATCGCATCGGGGCATACTGTTACTATATTCATGGTGAGGCACTATCATTATACGTTAATTTTTAGTATATGTTATTTTGCCGAAGTGAAAACCACTTTTTTTTTTTAAGCATTGAATATGTCGAATTATGTGCCAACAAAACACCATTTGCGGGAAGCGTTCCTTTTCTTGTTTAATTCGGATAAAAGCGATGCTGAAAGTCATCAATTACTGACGGAAACCTATGGCGATTATATTCCATCGATAAAAACCTCTGAGTTCTGCTTTCGACGCTTTAAAAGTGGTGATTTCGACACGAAAGATAAAGAACGTCTAGGCCAAAAAAGTTTAAAGATGAAGAATTGGAGACACTACTCGATGAAGATCCGTAGTAAATAGAAAATGAACTTGCAGAACCATTAGGAATTGATCACTTACATGCACTAGCAATGATTCAAAAGCAACGAAATTGGGTGCCGTACGAATTGAAACCGAGAGACGATTTTTCACCTATGAACATTTTCTTCAACGTCACAATCGGAAAGTTTTTTTGCATCGTATCGGAACTGGTGATGAAAAATGGATACGCTACGATAATCCAAAGCGCAAGAAAGCATGGGTGAATCTCGGTGAACCATCAACATCCTTGCCAAAGCCGAATATTCATGGCTTCATGCTTATGCTGTGTATCTGGTGGGATCAACTGGGTGTACTGTATTATGAGCTGCTCCAACCCAACGAAACTATTGCTGGGGAACGTTACCAATAACAATTGATGCAATTGAGCCAAGCGTTGAAGGAAAAACGACCACAATATGCCAAAAGACACGACAAAGTGATTTTTCAACATGACAACGCTCGGCCACATGTTGCAAAACTCGTCAAGAAGACGTTAGATGCGCTTGGATGGGATGTCCTATCTCATCTGCCATATTCACCACACATTGCTCCTCCTGATTATCTCTTGTTCCGATCGATGACGCACGGCCTGTCAAAACAGCGCTTGGATTCTTATTAGGATACCAAAAAATGGATCGGTTTTGTGGATAGCCTCAAAAGATGTTACATGTTTTCAAAATCACTTATTTCTGAATGTTTCTGTGTATGTTTGTGTTGAGGAGTTCTTTCAGCTGTGTGTTTTTGTGGCAGCGTAGAGTTTTATGTCACCCATATATAGGAGGTGGTTTATTTTGTGTTGATTCACTTTTTGGTGTCTAATGTTGAAGCAATGCTCTGTTCTGTTTAGTGTATTTGAGAGTGGATTGAGACAGAGGCAAAACCATAGAGCGCTGAGCGAGTCTCCCTAAAATATACCCCATCTGATGTACGACTCTTCTGTTTGGATGCGTTCGGTTTGTGTTTTGGTTTTCCATGTTTTCATAATTTGAGCGAGAAATTGCCTGAAGTTTTGGTTGATTTTGTAGATTTCTAAGGCTCTGATTAACCAGCTGTGGGATATGGAGTCGAAGGCTTTTTTATAGTCTATGTAACCGATGTGAAGGTTTCTGTGTTCTTTCTTCTTATTATTATTATTATGATTGTTTTTGTTTTTCTTTCTCACATTTGGTCAATGTGGTTCCATGTTTGGCTGACGGGCGCAAACCAAGTCAGCACAAACGCATTACCATTGTGTATTAAGGAATGACCTGACAATCTTACATGTTTTCAAAATCACTGACTTCTGAAGGTATGTTTGTGTTGAGTCCTAATTGTACTAAGTGTGGTGTGAATGTTATTGGTGTAAGGCCTGTGGCTGATATAATGAGGGGGACAATGATGACTTTTTCTTGTTTCCATAGCCTTTTTTATTTCCGTTGCAAGGTCTGTGTATTTGGAAATTTTTCCTGTGTATTTCGTTTGGATGTTTGTGTCGTTGGGGACAGCTATGTCAATCAGATAGGTGGCTTTTTCTTTTTTGCACTGAAAAGTAATATCGGGTCTATTGGCGGAGACTGTTTTATCTGTATGGATACTGATGTCCCAGTAGAATTTGTAATCTTTATTTTCAAGTACGGGTGTTTGTGTGTATTTGTAATAGGGATCTGTGTTTTCTATGAGCTTGTATGTTGTGGCTAGTGCTTGGTGAACTACTTTTGCCGCTGAGTCATGTCTGGCTGTGTATTCCGTTCCGGCTAATATTTTACATCCGCTTGTTATGTGTTCGATCGTTTCTTTCTGCTGGTGGCATTTTCTGCATCTGTCTTCTGTAATAGTTGGGTCTTTGATGATATGCTTTTGGTAGTTTCTGGTTAATATGACTTTATCCTGGATGGCAAGTAAGAAGCCTTCTGTTTCAGGGAATAGCTGCCCATCCGGTAACCAGGTGTATGATTGTTTTTTTATTTACGTGGTCTTGTTCTATGTGGTATCTGTGTTTTCCGTGGAGTGTTTTCTCTGACCACGTTTTCATCTTTTCCTGTTGTAATTGGACGTGACTGTGTGTGTCTGCTGAGTGGTCTGCTCGGGCTAAGTCGAGAGGTGTGTAGTTTTTGTCTGCTTTCACTGTCGCTGTGTGGAGACTGGTTTGCTTGCTGTGAAAGAATTTCCTAAGTGCTTGTATTTGTTTTGTGTGTAGTGATCTGATGTCTATGATTCCTCTTCCTCCTGCTTTCCTCTCGATGGTAAATCTTTCTTTGCATGCGTTGGGGTGTAATTTCCTGTATTTGGTGAATTTTATTATTATTATTGTTTTTGTTTTTCTTTCTCACATTTGGTTAACGTGGTTCCATGTTTGGCTGACGGGCGCAAACCAAGTCAGCACAAACGCATTACCATTGTGTATTAAGGAATGACCTGACAATGTTACATGTTTTCAAAATCACTGACTTCTGAATGTTTTTGTGTATGTTTGTGTTGAGTCCTAATTGTACTAAGTGTGGTGTGAATGTTGTTGGTGTAAGGCCTGTGGCTGATATAATGAGGGGGACAATGATGACTTTTTCTTGCTTCCATAGCCTTTTTATTTCCGTTGCAAGGTCTGTGTATTTGGAAATTTTTTCTGTGTATTTCGTTTGGATGTTTGTGTCGTTGGGGACAGCTATGTCAATTAGATAGGTGACTTTTTCTTTTTTGCACTGAAAAGTAATATCGGGTCTATTGGCGGAGACTGTTTTATCTGTATGGATACTGATGTCCCAGTAGAGTTTGTAATCTTTATTTTCAAGTATGGATGTTGGTGTGTATTTGTAGTAGGGATCTGTGTTTTCTGTGAGTTTGTATGTTGTGGCTAGTGCTTGGGTGAACTACTTTGGCAGCTGAGTCATGTCTGGCTATGTATTCCGTTCCTGCTAATATTTTACATCCGCTTGTTATGTGTTCGATCGTTTCTTTCTGCTGGTGGCATTTCCTGCATCTGTCTTCTGTAATAGTTGGGTCTTTGATGATATGCTTTTGGTAGTTTCTGGTTAATATGACTTTATCCTGGATGGCATATATAGGAGGTGGTTTATTTTATGTTGATTCACTTTTTGGTGTCTGATATTGAGGCCATGCTCTGTTCTGTTTAGTATATTTGAGAGTGGATTGAGACAGAGGCAAAACCATAGAGCGCTGAGCGACTCTCCCTGAAATATACCCCGTCTGATGTACAGCTCTTCTGTTTGGATGCGTTCGGTTTGTGTTTCTAGGCGTATTTTGGTTTTCCATGTTTTCATAATTTGCGTGAGAAATTGCCTGAGGTGTTGGTTGATTTTATAGATTTCTAGGGCTCTGATTAACCAGCTGTGGGGTATGGAGTCGAAGGCTTTTTTATAGTCTATGTAACCGATGTGAAGGTTTCTGTGTTCTTTTCTGGTTTGTCCCATAATCACGCTATCTATGATCAGCTGGTCTTTGCATCCTCAACTATTCTTCCTGCATCCCTTCTGCTCTTCTATGAGAATATTGTTGTCTGTTACGTGTTGTTCTATTTTCTTGGAAATTGTGGCTGTGATGAACTTGTATAGGGTTGGAAGACAGGTGATAGGTCAGTATTTTGACGGGTTTGTGATGTCTGAGCTTTTGGGTATAACGTATGTTATTCCTTGTGTAAGGAAAGTGGGAAATGTGTATGGTTGTAGAATGGCCTTGTTGATTTGGTGTGTGAGTGCTTCGTGTGTGGTGGTCAACTGTTTGTACCAGAAGTTTTGTATATTGTCTATTCCAGGATATTTCCAGTTGTGTGTGTGTGTTTGATAGTTTCTGTAATTTCTTGTGTATTGAATG
The DNA here is from genome assembly GCA_019049505.1 of Pachyrhynchus sulphureomaculatus. Classification (NCBI taxonomy): domain Eukaryota; kingdom Metazoa; phylum Arthropoda; class Insecta; order Coleoptera; family Curculionidae; genus Pachyrhynchus; species Pachyrhynchus sulphureomaculatus. Next base: position 82,687,245 of record CM032455.1, read on the forward strand.
TGGAATTTTCTTGTTCTGTCACATGTTTATGTTTGTTTTCTTCGGCTTTGATCCAGGGGGTGTTATTATTATGTAGTTTGGGTTCTGACTAGATACTTTTCCAATAATCTGTGAGTTCTTGTTTGTTTGGTGGTTCTGTCTGTTTGTTGTACATAGTTTTCCGGTAGAACTGTTTTTCGCTTCTTCGGAAGAGGTTGTTGGTGTCTTTCCTCTCGTTTAATTCTTTGTATCTACGGAGTCTTGCGGCATATACAGATAGTTTTTGTTTTAAGGTATCGAGGACTTCTGGCAGTGTTCTGTTGGGAGACTTAGATTTGATCTTGTTTACCGCCTGTGTGACACGTTTGGACGCGTTCCCGCTTATAAACTGGGTAAGATGTCCTAGATCTCTCCTGATGTTGTGGATTTTGTTTTCTATTCTTATTTGCCATTTGAATTTTGGTTTTGTCCTGTTGGGGTTTCTTTGTCATTGAGGGAGTTTTTGATTATTTTGTGTTAGAGTGGTGATTGCTGCTGCGTATATTATTGTGTGAATGTCTTCGATTGTGCTTAAGTCTGTTATATACCGAGGTGTTATGTGCTTATTTAGTGTGTTGAGAATTGGTTGCGTGCTCTGTTTGAAGATTAAACTAGGGATCGGATTTCTTGTTGTGAGGTCGGTGCCTGACCATCGAGCTAGATGTGACTCCATTTTTGCTTTGAATGTTTGTATGAGAGGTGATTCGGGGTGATGTTGTGTGGATGTTGTTGAGGGTGGCGAGTTATTCATTTTGTTGTCTGTGATATGGTGTTGCGCGGTACTCGCTATTTGCCTTGTAATATTATTTTGTGTTATGCTCCTTCTAGGTAGTGGATCTTGTTGTGTTCGGCTAGCTGGTTGTGTGTGTGAGGCTGGTTCGGTATCTGCTTTATTGTTTCTATTGTTTGGTTGGTCTGTGTTCAGTTCAACAGACATTGTGTCCTTGATGGTTTGCAATTCGCAAGGTGTGAGGCGATTGTTCTTGGTAATAACTCTTTTTTGGTCTATGTTCTGAAACAAGTAATTGCAGATGTGGATATTCGGTCAAGAAAAGTCTGTACAGTTCCGGTCTGTAGCCCGATGTTATTGTTTCGAGTTTGGTGGCGTGTGTAGTAACAGCGCATCACCGTCATGTTCATCTCATCCGTCCACTTTAACAGCTGTCTTGGTTTACCAGCCTTGGTAGTTGCATGTTGTCCTTGCAAAACATACAGGCCCTGGCCTGGCTTTGGTGGTTGTGTTTGTCCCGCATCTACGTCGGTTGCGCTTGGGATTGATGGTGGTGGACCCAAGCGGCGAGTGATTCTCTTCTCAGTGCTTTCTTTGCCAGGTTTTCTGTTTTCATTACATCAACGCATGGCGTGTTCGTTGATTCCTGTGGTGCAACTCATGCGTTGCTGTGATTTTCCCGCCTTGGTGGGTGTCGGCTTAGTCGCCGACACAACACTTTTGGCAGGTCCATTTTCGGTTGCCTGGTCTTCATCGTTTTGGTAGAGCTGCCATTTCCCGCGACGTCCTCGACCGTTACGTCGCTCGCCCGATGCTTCTTTTATTGGTCTGCTGTTGTCTGGAATGTTTTTCAATGTTTTGTGGTGTCAGAAGCTCAAAGTGTCCCGACATTGGGTTGCCTGTTAGTAGAAAGTAAATAGTTTTGTTGTATTTTCCCGTGCTTATTATTGTTGGCCTGTCCGTAAAAGTTATTTTTGTATGTCTTGTTCTTCGTTGTTTTGAGAAGATATGAAAGTTTCTATTTTGTGTTTTCGAGAGGGTAAGTATCTCTAGGCTCGTTCCATAGGTGCCATTTTTCCTCATATAATTATAGTAGATATTGAAGTCTTTTATATCGTCGACTTCAATTAATGAAAATGTGTGAAGTTCCGACCAGTTTTGTTGTAAATATCTTAGAGCAACCTCTCGGAGTTTCTGATGATGGTTTTGGTGGCCATATAAGTGTAAGCTAACTGCACGGAAAAAGCAATTTCCATCACCTACAATGTCGGATCTGGTAAAACTATCGGGGATAGTTTCGGCTGAGGCGGTTGTTTGGTTCGTCTATGGTTGTTGTTGTTGTGATGATGCTATAGCTGTTTGTACGACAGGGGTCCGCCTCCGCAACACCCTGCCATTATCATTATTATAATTATTATTATTTGACATAGTCTTCCCACGAGTATCGTAGGAAAGAAGGGTCGACTGCGGCAAAGCCTGGATGCTACAGCAAGGCTACTTACTCCCGGAGGGCGCCCGGTATCCGAGGGAACCGTTCGCGACTCATAAACGCTGAGCCATTCATCTTCTCGGCTCACCTTAAGATTGCGTTTTTGTTACACTTATTATTATTATTATGATTTTTCTTTAAGCATTTCAATTTTGAATTTTCTTACATACAGCGAAATGTGTAAAGGGACAGGAGGGTCACAAATCATGATGGAAATTGTGAAAAAAATTAAAAACAGGGATAAATTTCCGAACAATGTATTCTGGATAAAATTAAATCTCACGATTATGTTCCCAGTGATGAAGATGAACAGTTAAACTATACGAACAGCGCTGATCTAATGAATAGTAAGGAAAAGCATGACATGAGGGATTAAACAATGTGCCCAAATATCCTGAACTATGTTTTTCAAATATACGGTAATTAGTAATTCATTTTTTATTAACTTTTTAAGTAATTGGTAATTGAAACTAAATTAATTTTAAACTAATAGCTCCGTTTACAAACAATCATATTATATAATATTACAGACAACATACTATATATGATAATATCTTCAAATTTATATCGATGACTAACGTTTAATAAATCCGTCAAAAGGATAATGTTTCAAGAAATAACTTTATTTGTTTTCGATACGAGATATATTTTCACTCGCCGATTTCAAACTTATCTACACTTCAGAATATAATATATTCTAGTTTGCAGTTCTTCTGAAAAAATACATTGATTCGTATTTTTTATACATAAAATACAAAGTTTAAAAGATATCATTATAAGGTCTGCATATTAAATGGTAAAAAAAACGACAGGAATTCATTTTTTATTTATATAAAATTATTTGAAAACAGTTAATGCAAAAGTCAAGTTGAAAATTAAAGATTACAAAACATTTGACCGCAAGATTTACAAAGTAAAAGCTTAGGACGTTCTTATTCCATTATCTTTACTTAGTTGTTTAATAGGATAAATAATTATATTTATAATAACGGTGTAAATGACTATATCAAATAAGAGCTACGAGGAATTCGTACAAACCTGCATATGCCAATCCAATACCCAATATAGCACCGACTTGCAACACTTCGTTGCTATTGTTAATATAATCGCCCAATAAAGCTAAAGCGGGGTCACATTCGTTTCTAACTCTACAATTTACAATACCCATTGCTAGTAGAGTACCGGCTTTGATGTAGTCTTCAGACGTGTAGAGGTATTTATCTATCGGAGTTAAACCTCCGTCCACATCCCATAAATGGATGAGCCCAAGAGAAGCTGTAGCACTAAGCATTCCGTGATCTAAAAGGGATTACGTAGTTTATATTTTTTTTTATTGTATAAATAGATCCTTATATACCGAATTCAAGTTTTTGTATATTACTTATTATATCAAAAATAAGTTCTATATGTCAGTCAATTGTACTGAGGTATCGGACTCCTTGTGAGATGAAGTACGATAGACGTACATATTTTGTTTAGAAGAACTATGTAAAGTTTTTTAAACTACCTTTGTTCCTGTATATCCATTTATTCCCAGTATCATGTGACAGAAGCTTATCAGATCCAAAACCGGCGTTGACAAAACCGTTAACAAAGGAAGAAGCTAAATTTTGCCTAGCACTGTCAACATTTTCTCCCAAAACTTGCAGTCTAGGTGGAAGTGGTTCCAACCAGGTTTTGTAGACGTCTTCAGGTGACTTAGGTTCCATGACATCAAGCTAAATGAAAAATCATTATATATTATTATTATATATAATATATAATAAAGTTGTATCGGCTTAGTGCCATCTATGAATTACCAAACTAGGACATGCATTTTTCGTTCCATATCAGAACACGTCAGCTAGTCTAAACACACAATACCAACAGGAGAGACTTAAAAAGCATACACCCAAAGGTGGCAATCAGTTTAAAAGCGGCAATACTTAATTCGAAAACAAAATACATAGGGAAAATGAGATTTAGTACAATTGTTATTATAACAAGGTACTAATACCGCCATTGAATGAATAGCAGTAACTATAAAAATAGAATACTAATACCACTGTTGGATGTTTAACTCCAAAAATGCAAATCAGTACAAGCGGGCATATTGCTGACCTCGGTATAGAGATCTCTTTAGTACTTCACTCCTTATCTGCGATTTTTAGAAGGATCGATCCCACCGGTGGGCCGTGTAATTCATAACCAAAACAATTCTAAATAAAGCAAATATTTATCGTCCGTGAAAAATATGCAAAAAAGAATATATCAGCTTAGCAGACCAAGACATTCAAGTAAGTGCTTTGCAAGACCAAAAATATAATTCCTTAGCAGTTAGCGACATGCAGTTTGAACAGGATTATACAAAAAGACATTCTTTAACATGTTTTGTAGCAGAGAATGTGCGAGGAAGCCTGGTTCTTGTATAAAAATATTTTAGTTATTAATTTATTTTAAAAATTTCGGTGATTTTATGTGTATTCCGAAGCCTTAAAGACCAAAAATAAAATTCCTTTGCAGGTAGCGACATGCAGTTTGAACAGGGTTATACAAAAAGACATTCTTTAACATGTTTTGTAGCAGAGATTGTGCGAGGAAGCCTGGTTCTTGTATAAAAATATTTTAATTTTTAATTTATTTTAAAATTTCGGTGATTTCATGTGTATTGCGAAGCCTTAAATAATAAAAAATAAAATTCCTTAGCAGTTAGCGACATGCAGTTTGAACAGGGTTATACAAAAAGTCATTCTTTAACATGTTTTTGTATCAGAGATTGTGCGAGGAAGCCTGGTTCTTGTATAAAAATATTTTAATTTTTAATTTATTTTAAAATTTCGGTGATTTCATGTGTATTGCGAAGCCTTAAATAATAAAAATAAAATTCCTTAGCAGTTAGCGACATGCAGTTTGAACAGGGTTATACAAAAAGACATTCTTTAACATGTTTTGTAGCAGAGATTGTGCGAAGAAGCCTGGTTCTTATATAAAAATATTTTAATTATTATTTTATTTTAAAATTTCGGTGATTTCATGTGTATTGCGAAGCCTTAAAGACCAAAAATAAAATTCCTTAGCAGTTAGCGACATTCAGTTTGAACAAAGTTATGCAAAAAGACATTCTTTAACATGTTTTGTAGCAGAGATTGTGCGAAGAAGCCTGGTTCTTGTATAAAAATATTTTAATTTTTTAATTTATTTTAAAATTTCGGTGATTTCATGTGTATTGCGAAGCCTTAAAGACCAAAAATAAAATTCCTTAGCAGTTAGCGACATGCAGTTTGAACAGGGTTATACAAAAAGACATTCTTTAACATGTTTTGTAGCAGAGATTGTGCGAGGAAGCCTGGTTCTTGTATAAAAATATTTTAATTTTTAATTTATTTTAAAATTTCGGTGATTTCATGTGTATTGTGAAGCCTTAAAGACCAAAAATAAAATTCCTTAGCAGTTAGCGACATGCAGTTTGAACAGGGTTATACAAAAAGTCATTCTTTAACATGTTTTGTAGCAGAGATTGTGCGAGGAAGCCTGGTTCTTGTATAAAAATATTTTAATTTTGATTTATTTTAAAATTTCGATGATTTCATGTGTATTGCGAAGCCTTAAAGACCAAAAATAAAATTCCTTAGCAGGTTAGCGACATGCATTTTGAACAGGGTTATTCAAAAAGACATTCTTTATCATGTGTTGTAGCAGAGAATGTGCGAGGAAGCCTGGTTCTTGTATAAAAATATTTTAGTTATTAATTTATTTTAAAATTTCGGTGATTTTATGTGTATTGCGAAGCCTTAAAGACCAAAAATAAAATTCCTTAGCAGGTAGCGACATGCAGTTTGAACAGGGTTATACAAAAAGACATTCTTTAACATGTTTTGTAGCAGAGATTGTGCGAGGAAGCCTGGTTCTTGTATAAAAATATTTTAATTTTTAATTTATTTTAAAATTTCGGTGATTTCATGTGTATTGCGAAGCCTTAAATAATAAAAATAAAATTCCTTAGCAGTTAGCGACATGCAGTTTGATCAGGGTTATACAAAAAGTCATTCTTTAACATGTTTTGTAGCAGAGATTGTGCGAGGAAGCCTGGTTCTTGTATAAAAATATTTTAATTTTTAATTTATTTTAAAATTTCGGTGATTTCATGTGTATTGCGAAGCCTTAAAGACCAAAAATAAAATTCCTTAGCAGGTAGCGACATGCAGTTTGAACAGGGTTATACAAAAAGACATTCTTTATCATGTGTTGTAGCAGAGAATGTGCGAGGAAGGCGTCCGAAGTTATGGTTTACCGGTTGTGACATCTATGAATCACCAAACTAGGACATGCATGTTTCGGTCCATATCAGAGCTAGTCTAGGTGAAGAGACAAATCGCAAACACAGTAATAGCAAGAGAGATTAAAAAGCATACACCCAAAAATATCAATAGCCAACAAGCCTCAGCGCCATCCAGTGTGAAACTGCCAAAAATTTTAATTCAAGAGCAACACAGGGAAAAATATGCAAGAGCAAAGCACTCACTGGAGGGTCTTGGTCTGCTACACCAATATATTATTTTCTTTTTAATATAATTACAAGTCTAAGTTACTGAAAATTACATTCGTTCTTATGTATCGCAAGGAATTTTTTATATTATCCATCCCGCCCGTTGCATTCACGGGTAAAGTCAAACAAATTTGAACTGAAATATGGGTCACCTTGGACTTCGCTTGATACTGCTTTGCATATAGTATTTCTAATTGTACAAGGTTGTATGTTATTATTTTAAAAATTATTGACTTTCGAGATTTAATACTATTGGGTGCTCTGTGAAAAGTATTTTTTGTTGTTTGCATAAAAAACGAAGTTTTATGAATAGTCTTGTATGCTTTGGAGGTATGTATTGGAGCATATTAAAAATGTTGTTGGTAGGTAGTATTGTCTAATCAAATGTGACTTAAGCTAAATCTGAAGAGCATTATATTTTATTTCTAATATACATTTCACTTAAATAATACTATCTTGATAAAAAGATTATTTTTTAAAAAATCATACAGAAAAGTTATAAAGAAAAACATTCTAAGATTAAGAAGATATAATACAAAACACAACATTACCTCTCTAGCTAAAGTCTGGAAATACGAACTTAGTAAACTATTGCTAAGGATATTGTTCAGCTCCTCATACTCTTCTATATCTGATTCAAGTTCTACTGGATATAAATGTCTTGCACATATAAAGGCTAGCTGATATAAAATTATTCTGAAAATACAAACAAATACAGTGGGGAGCCAAGAATGGTCGTTCTTTTTATACTAGTTTTTTAAATTTTTAAATTTTTAAAAAATATGTTAATAAAATATATAAAGAACAAAAGAAAAACTGCAAAAATGGAAAAACTGGAATTTCAAAACTTTATAGATCACGCACCCTTGAACTGGTAATAAGAAAAGAAATAATATATATATATATATATATATATATATATATATATATATATATATATATATATATATATATATATACATATATACATATATATATATATATATATATATACTATATATATATATATATATATATATATATATATATATATATATATATATATATATATATATATATATATATCTATTGCGATTAGCTTCCGAAATTAACGGCTTCTTCCTGGCTGCACACCTCTTATAGCCTACCCAGTTAAGAACCAAAATTACCGAAAATATAAACATATTTTTTACGAAAAAGATTACTTTATTCGTGATTCCGTTTCTTGACATACATAAAACTTATATTTACCTCAGAGCGTTATTAAAAGTGTTTTAAAAAGGGAAAAAATGGAACTCAATTCGTATAAAAAAAAATCCGAGATAAAAATGTCAAGAATAATAATTGAACTCAGATTGTACAACAATTAGTTAATATTGGTCAGATTGTAATGGAACGACCATAGGGCATATGGCTAAATTTAAATAAAATAGAACAATTATTTTCAAAGACTAATAACTAGCCAAGTCTCGCCATCTCACTAGGTATGTCTGTGCCTTTACACCCGAGAAAATAGTATCTTCAACCATTTTATACTTATGCTTGCAATGTTTCCCACGTAAGAATTGAGATTCTTCTGCTCTAGAGTTTATCCTTCACGGATCTATTTTTATATATGAAATTAGGATGAGATTATAGTATATCTGCAATTGTGCAAAAATGACTTACAGGTGCATTCGATTTGCCGACTGACAACCTATTACAGAAAAAATCTAAAAGTCCATATTTACTGTCAAAAAACTATTTATGGTAAATAGGTCACCTCTCAGACGTCCTTTCATTTGAGGATTAATCAAAGAATATGCGGAATATCTTTCATTTGGAACCTTTTATGATATATTTATAAGTAATTCAGTCTTTTCAAGCAATTAATTTCATGGCAGTAAGAGTAAATCAAATCAAAGCAAATCAGTTTGCTAACTGAATTCCACCCAATTACATTGCCACTGATTGCTTGGAAACTGCTCTAGGGGTAGGGGATTAAAAGGGTAGGGGTCGATAAATTTTCTAGTTTCAATATATGAGAATAATTATTCATGGGTTTTATTTCAGATAATGAACAAAGTGTAAACAATATTACAGGGGTTGTTTCAAATATATCATGTTATGCGTCCTTTTCAGGGTTCTTGCAGTTAAGAAATTTAAAAATTATGTTATTTGTTCATCTTAGAAAAATAGTATGCAAAAGGGATGTGATTATACTGACCTCCAAAAAAATGATTTTACTTATTTTTGCAAGTAAATAACTTTACGGTCTCATATTTTTCTCATAATAGAAAATGCCTCTTTGTCTTTATCATAAAAAATAATTTTATTTTTTACCTATTTGGCTATTCGTGCTGTACAGGGCAGCAAAAAAGTGAATGTATCGTAGCTCCATGATTATATGCAATGCATCACCTAAATATCAAAGCCATACTTAAAGTAAAGGTGACTTAGCAGATATCGTTTTGAAGATTAGTTGAAACTAAACAGAATCGCTTGTCTATGCTTAAAAGATATGTGAAGTGACAGTTGATAGGTGGTGCTAGGTATATCCGAGCGTCTGCTGTTTCAGCAATTCGCAGTACCCAAAAAAACTGGAATACACTCACTGTATATTAAGAAATTTGTGATCTGAAACAGTTTAATAATGATAAAGGCCTTATCAGTATGTCTGCAGTAAAACTGAGCAGTAACTTTCTAAACGTTACCTAAGAAACTAATTCTGTTGTCTACAAAATGTCGTTATGACGAGACCGACTTGTTTAAAAAAAAAAGAAAAAAGCAAATGTTGATTTGAAACCTGGATTCTAATCAAAATCGGAATTTCTGAAAGGAAAAAGTATGAGGTTAGTTGGTTAGAAATATTTTTCACAACATATTTAGAATTTATTTTAAACTCGCAATTACTTAAAAATAATGGTTCAATAAATATTCTTCCTAATTACTGTCTTTCTATTTTTTTTTGTGTAACTAATCAATACTAGGAATAGTTTTTAAAACAATGGATGAAAATTAAGGTTTTTGTTTTACCATTAAACCCCCAAAAGTTGAAATTTTCAGCAAGAAAGCCGAAACCAAAAATTTGTCTCGTCTTGCTAACGCTACCTTATGGTATATTTACCCTTACATGGACAGAATCTTAATACAGTATATTAACTATGTTGGGAATTTGAAATTTTTGGCACAATACTCAGTATATATCACCAATATACCAAACACTTTATTTTTGCGCTCGACGTGCTTTTCGCTAACCATGTTAGCTTCATCAGGAGCGATAATTGACTGTCAGTCTGACAGTCAATGTATTACCAGTATACCAAACACTTTATTTTTGACCTCGACGTGCGTTTCGCTAACCATGCTGGCTTCATCAGGAGCTATAATTGACTGAAACGTGCGTCGAGTGCAAAAATAAAGTGTGTGGTATAGTGGTGATATATACGGAGTAGTACAGCAAATTAGGTATATGGAATTTTTAAACTAAATAAAATAATTTTAAATTAAGAGGCGATGTAAACTTTTTGTAAAGTAACCCTCCCGCTTGGTATCTTGGGATGGCTACCATTTTAAAAAGAATAACTTTACCAGTTACGTTAAGGATGAAAGTACAATGAAGTTCCATTTAATTGTTTTTTTTTTTTGTTTTTATTGCTCTTAAGTTCCAAAGTTACCTGGTGAGTGAAGGGGGTATTTTACTCAAATACTGTACAGGGTGAGTCAACGATAGAGTAAAGTTTATTATCTCATTTGTTTCGGGAATGACGAAAAAATGTTAAATACAGTAGTTTTAGGGAATGTTAAGGTGCACAGTTTAAAATTATTTTTGAGTATACAGGATACTTCAAAAAAGTGTGGCCGATATAACATATATTTTTTTAAATGGAATCACTATTTTCTAATTTATTTATAAATTCTGGGTAAAATTTTATAACCATTTTATTAATAATGTTATATATCTAAACCTAGTAGTTTTTCTAACATTTCAATTAAAAAAAAAAAATACTAATTTACAGTTTTGTAAAAAATTACCAGTAGCGCCATTGTTTCTGAAGGTGGAATACTCTTAATTGGTACGAACGTTTTATAGAGACGAAAAAAAAAAAAAGATATATGTAAAGAAATTTGAGTTAGATGCTAAATTTATGCATTTTCTACTATTTTAAATTGAAAAATCTCAAATTTTTTAAATGGCACACCCTGTATATTATTATTTTTTCTGGTAGTTTTTACAAAACTCTGCAACTTTTATTAAGTATGTCATACACCTATTTCTAATAGTTTTCGATTTATTTTGACTTTTTCAATTTTTACCCTTGTTTTTAATACACTTACCATACACTATTGTGAAAAGATAAACAAATAGTTAATAATAATTTTAATATAGTTTACCTTATCTAATGATTAATTATTATGACGTAATAAATGTTCAAAAATATGCCCGTCTACTTGAATACCCATGTTTAGTCGTTTTACTATATTTCCTTCACTTTCCTTAGCATAAAGGGCGTTATTGTCCTGCACGCATCCCATATCCTATTTACTATATTTACTGGTGTTGTGGGGGAATTCACATAAACACGATCTTTAATGTTGCTTCTTACAAAGAAGTCTAAAGGTGTTAAGTCACATGTCCGAGGAGGCCACTGAATGAATCCATCCCTACCGATCCATTTTTTGTGGGTAACGATCGTTTAAAAATTCCCGAACTTCCCGGTGGTAATGAGCAGGAGCTCCGTCTTGTTGAATCCACATTTGTTCCCTTTCAAAGTTATGAAGAAGCTGGGGTAATTCGTTTTGCAAACATTTAGATATCTAAGCCCGTTAAGCGGTTCGCGGAAAAAATATGGACCAATAATTCCAAAATTTAATATTCCACACCATACATTTGCTTTTGAACTTCCCGGACCCAAAATGGATTAACTGAATGCATGTTATGGCTGTTAACTGCTCCATTACTACGAAAAGTAGCTTCATCAGAAAACATTATTTTGGATAAAAAATTTGGATCGGCCTCTTTGCTCCATTCATGGTGGTACAAAAGTTTACTCGTCGTTCAAAATCACAGTCTTGAAGTTCTTTTTGTAGTTCCATATAAAAGGGATGATACTTGTATTATATCATGGTGCGATTAGGGATTTGTATTTTCTCATGGTGCGATTAGGGATTGGGATGTGCCAGATAATTCAGCTAGTTGACGGCTGCTGACCTGGGGATTATCTTCAATATGAAGTAAAATCTCCATTTCTTTTTCCTCATTGGTAGCATTCTGATTTACTACTTTCCGTTTCGTATACTCAACGCTACCACTACCATTAAACCGTTTCATTAAGCACTGAAAAGGTTTAATGGGGTACTATTAGGGTACTTCGCTCCGTAAAGCCTTACTGCCAAAAGACAATATTTCCCGCCTCGCCCAGTATATAAACCATATCAGTTAATTTATTTTTAGGAAAATCCATAACTATTACCTTTATACGTCACTTACTACAACAAATTAAACTATTTTTACTTGCTTAATAGACATGTCAAAATTTGACAATGCCTACATTTTTGTTTTGTCTCGGCAACTATGATGTTATAGCGTAAGTAAAACAAAGGTAAAAATTTAAAAATTCAAAATAAATCGAAAACTATTAGAAATAGGTATATGACATACTTAATAAAAGTTGGAGGGTTTTGTAAAATCTATCAGAAAAAATAATAATATACAGGATGTGCCTTTTAAAAAATTTGAGATTTTTCAATTTAAAATAGTCGAAAAGCATAAATTTATTTTGAACATCCTGTAGCATCTAACACAAATTTCTTTACATGTATCTTTTTTTATCTCTATAGAACGCTCGTACCAGTTATGAGTATTCCACCGTCAGAAACAATGGCCTTACTGGCAATTTTTTACAAAACTGAAAACTAGTATTTTTTTTAAAAAAACTGAAATATTAAAAAACGTTTAGGTATATAACATTATTATATAAAAAAGTTATAAAATTCTATGCAGAATTTAAAAATAAGTTATAAAATAGAATGTTCCATTTAAAAAACCATATGTATATCAGCCACATTTTTTTGAAGTACGCTGTATATTGAAAAATAATTTTAAACTGTGCATCTTAACATTCCCTAAAACTATTGTATTTAACATTTTTTCGTCATTCCCGAAACAAATGAGATAATGAACGTTACTCTATCGTTGACTCACCCTGTACAATAAAACCTACTTGTCTTTGCACTCTCCAAAAGTATTGATTACCATCTCCTCATCGTTCATTTGTAGAGCTATAATAACGGCTCTACAATATTCTTTATATTTCAAATACTGGTCGTATGTCAATTTCATGATTTTATTCCTCTCAGTGTCATCTACATATTTCCCACATGATGTTAAGTAATAACACATTCTATAATAAAGAATAATATTAACATTTAAATTAAAGTTAGTTGAATTTTACAGATTTATAGGAAGCGATGTATAACTTATGGCAAAATTTAGAAAATTATATCTTTTTGCATTTTTATCAAAAACATGCCGTTAGATTTACGGCTGGTTACATTTTGTGGGGTGTGGGTAAAAAAACTGCTAAATGCACATCGGACTTGCACAATTAGTGTTCCGTACCGTAATTACTTTTAAAATATTTTTTTCTAATCTTTATTTTCATATACCAGATAAATTACACAGGTCAACATTTTTGAAACCCTGAGATCAGACTAAACTTTTTCTAAGGTTTTTGGTGCAGCTCAGAATTGTTCCATCACATCAGGTTTTCGAGATATCCTAACCTAAAAATATAAAAACACGGTTTTTTGCTATATTCGGGATTATATTACACCGCGAATTAATTTTTCTTCACAAAACTCGTTGCGGCATCTGAAAGTACTACTCTTCCCCTTCAAAATGCATTTTGAATTTTTCAGATATTTTATTTCTTCTCGGAGAAATCGTCCGTTGAAATTAATCACTTTGGCATTTTCGTTACAACGATTCCAATTTGGTTAAGAGTTTGTTACGTTTGCCGTTCTGATTCTGTTAAATTTTGATTCTTGTAGTAATATATTTCATCAGTTATCGCCTGAGGGTTTGTTATTGTTTATTTGCCTTTATGCTTATTTGGGGATTAAGAGTGTAATGTCTTTTATCAATGAAGTATTGAAGAACGGAGTATTATCGAGAAAAAATTATCGAACAAAAATTGTATATTTTTGCTAGAAAAACATGATGCCGTCATAAAAAAATATGGGTTGCCGTTAAAAAAAATCCAAGTTGACCTTGAAGTGACTTTCAAAATGATCTTCCAAGGTCATCACAATTATTATTTTATTACCCCTTCAAAATCATTATATATATATATATATATATATATATATATATATATATATATATATATATATTTATATATACAACGGATGGTGGAATATAATACATTAAAATTCCGGGTTTCAATCCTTCCGTCAAACAATAAATTTGTATATATATATATATATATATATATATATATATATATATATATATATATATATATATATATATATATATATATATACATATATATACATATATATATATATATATATATATATATATATATATATATATATATATATATATATATATATACATATATATATATATATATATATATATATATATATATATATATATATATATATATATATATATATATACATATATATATATATATATATATATAATATATATATATATATATATATATATATATATATATATATATATATATATATATATATATATATATATATATATATATATATATATATGTACATGTACATATAATATGAATAAAGTATTTTAAATACAAACGGATGGTGGAATATAATACATTAAAATTCCGGGTTTCAATCCTTTCCGTCAAACAATAAATTTGCATATACATATATATATATATATATATATATATATATATATATATATATATATATATATATATATATATATATATATATACATATATATACATATATATATATATATATATATATATATATATATATATATATATATATATATATATATATATATATAATATATATATATATATATATATATATATATATATATATATATATATATATATATATATATACATATATATATATATATATATATATATATATATATATATATATATATATATATATATATATATATATATATATATATATATATATATATATATATATATATATATATATATATATATATATGTACATGTACATATAATATGAATAAAGTATTTTAAATACAAACGGACAGAACGGAACTTCATTTCTTCTTGAATAACATAAAAGTGAGAAATTTTTTTTGAGAATTAGTGCACTCGTGATAATCTTCAAGAATGCGATCATTATTTCGACCAAAGTTATATTTATCCAGGAATAAATTTTCCACGTGTCAGTTTACAGGATAGTTACTTAAAATTTAAGCTGGGCCAAATTCAGTTTTATTTAAGCTCTTTGAAAAATATCTTACTCATCCTTAGTCAAATATTTTAATATCTCTAATATCTCTTAAGTACATAGGTGAAAATATAGCCTTTTTTAATATATTGATTATTTTCTATGTATAGTGGGAGAAGTCACTTATTTTACTCGCTTTAATTTGATTTAAAAATACACTGTAATAATACTATCGATTTTGGGGTTCCAGAAATCAGCTAGAAAAGAATTTTAGAAAGATTAGTAAAAAAATAGCATGTGTAACGTAGAAAATGTGTTTAAGTTGACATAAGAAAATTAAGAAACCTTGTACATTAAGATGGGACACCATGTATGATAACAAATAAGTAATGTTGCTACTAGAAAGATGATTTCTTCGAGGAGAAATAAGATATCTACAAAATTCAAAATGCATTTTAGTAGGGAAGAGTAGAACTTTTATATACCGCAACGAGTTTTGTGAAGAAAGATTAATTTCCGGTATAACATAATCCTGAATATAGCGAAAAAAAACCGTGTTTTTTGCATTTTTAGGTTATAATATCTCGGAAAACCTGATGTGACGGAGCAATTCTGAGGTTGGATTCGGATTGAGCGCACGAAAAACCTTTGGAAAAGTATACTCTGGTCTTAGGGTCTGAAGTGTCATCTAATTTTGTCGGCCTGTGTTATCAAAGATAACCTTATATATAATATAGTATTCCAGAAATTTTTCGAAATTTTTCGATTAGTATCTTAGAGGTAGGGTGGGGGGGGTAGGGGAAATACGGAAAACAAATAAACAAAGCTTTAAAAACATAGAAGTGACTGTCAGGGATAGGTAGTTTGCTGTAGTAAAAATCGTTACGTCGCATCCTTTCATTTTCAATACTTTCCAAAAGCTATAAATAAGGAATTCTTCTTCTCAAGAAATAATGCCTTTTAAAACATACCTCTGATAATTATTCTGAGCTATATATTTGGGCAACAAAGACAAACGGTCTATTTCCATCAGCAAATCACACGCTTGAATTTCAGCATTATGGTTACAGTTGAATTGTATTATATCGTTAATGAGAGGCATAAGCATCTTGTCGCTGGTGTCGCAGTGAGCTGACGACCACTGTTGAACTATTTCTGTTTCAAGCTGTCGGATGTATTCGTGGCCCCAGTCACCAATGTTTTTCATGGTTCCTAGAGAAGAAAATGATTATCCAGAATGAAAAAAAATGGAACTTTGAAAGTCAACAAAGTTTTATTTTATGTGTAATGTTTTTTAGTTGTGGCATTTTTTATTTAGTTATAGTACTATTATATAAAATCCACCTTAAAAATGTATGCCATCCAATCTTAAAGGAAATAAACCTAAAAAAAAGCATTATAAAGACTGGTTCACCTTATCATTCATTGCAAACGGTTAAAAAAGAATAACGACTTCGCATTTTCAATGCAGAATTTTTATCTATACACATAGTTTTTCCATTTTATTAATTTCAATAAAAATTGTGCATGTAACCCCTGATATAAAAGGGCCCCCGAATTGATGTATTTTAGCGTATTCATCTATTGGATAACTCGATATTTTAATAAAATATGAAGGTGCACCACTATTGAAAAACCTCGTAGTTTATCCAACATAAGACGCGTCTTCTAGTAAACCAGCTACGTCATTCCGGAAGAAATGCAAATATACTAAGCTAGTTATCCGGTTATTAATACAAATTGACCAATAAACATGTTGTTAACAATACTAGCGCATCAATTTATTAAAAATCTTTGTTGAAAATTTGATCGGTAAACAACTTAGAGGTTTTCTGCTGGCGATATGTGATTATTTCGAAAATTATTTACTCCATTCTGGTAAATCTTGCCTAGTCCGTAACTAAAATTGATATAGTACTGACTCTATCATACAATTAAGAAAAAAAAAGTCACTACACAATAAAGAAAACGTCCTATATTTTATCTCGACGTAGAACTAATGATTGGATCACTGATGCTTCCCTTCATAAGAGTTATAGAAAGGCGCCAACATGTCCTTTAAACGTTCAAACTAAAATTAAGACGGCTACATCCGAACACTTCCCATAGAAATACGAGGGCGAGTTTTTACAAGAACAATGAGAAAAAAAAAATTTGGTACAAATCGTTCTACTGTTCCTCAAAATATTCGCCTTTAAGATTTATACACTTTTGCATGCGTTTAAAACGTGCGACGACGTTGTCCGATGTCTAGATTCCATTGTCTTCGGTCTCCCTATTGTCCTTCCTCTAGGTTTCGATCGCTCATAGCTTTTCTAATTCCTCCTATCCAATTTTTCTTCGGTCTTCCTATTTTCTTTCTCAAATTCGGTACCCATTCCATTGTTACTCTTGGTAGTCGTGTTTATTCCATTCGTTGAACATGGCCATACCAGGTTAATTACTTCCTTTCAATATCCTTCATAACTGTGCCCACAAGTCCCATTTGCTGGCGAATCTCTATTCTTTGAATTCTCGATATTCTGGCCGATCTTCTTAAAGCAGCCATTTCGGTAGCTTCTATTTTCTTGTTTTTTTTTTTTTCAGTAATTCTCCAGGTCTCAGATCCATGTATCAAATTGATCTTTATCATTGTGTTGTAGATATTAAATTTTCGTTTTTGTGTTATATGTTTACTCCATAGAATCCCATTCAAACATCCTATTACTTTCTTTGCTTCTGTTACTCTTGTTCTTATTTTCTTTTCGTCTGTACCACTTGTGTCGAAAGTTATACCCAAATACTTATATTCTTCGCATGCTTTTATATCTTCTGTATCGTCAATCTCTAGGTCACTAATTTTGTCTCTGATACAAAGATATTTCGTTTTCTCTGTATTTATACAGTTTCAGTGTCATATACTGTAAATCGTCTTTGTCTCCAGCAATAATTGCTTGGTCATCCGCAAACTGTAGATCGTTGATTCGTTCAAAGGTATCCCCATTCCAAAACATTTTCGTTTCCATTGCATTAGTGCATGTTTAACATAAATCTTAAATAGAGTGGGTGAAATAGAGCAGCCTTGTCGTAATCCTTTTGTTATATGAAAAGGCCTTGACAGTCTGTTACCTATTTTATAGAGGTTTTGTAAAGCTGTTATTAAAGTCTGATTAAAGTTCGTACTTTGAAGAACGTCCCATAGTTTGCACCAACGTATTGAATTATAAGCCTTGGTTAAGGCAAGAAATAAAACATGTGTTGCTAGATTAACAGAGCCTTTTTTCAATTATTTGCTTCGTACAAAACACATTGTCGGTACAAAATCTTCCGGCTCTAAATCCACATTGTTCTTCTTCATCGTTAAACTCCTCCTCTATCATATTTCTTAAGATTCTGCCGTACAGTCTACTAATTGTGCTTGTTACGGAGATAACTTTGTAATTAGAGCAGCAGTCTTTCTTCCTTTTTTATGTATTAAGGAAATATACGCTACTTTCCAATTTTGTGGAACTTCTTGTCCATTAACGCATCTGTTGAAAATTATTGTTCGTAACTCGAACAGTTTCTTTGTTCCATTCTTAAGAACTGCTGCATATATCTCTTCTGGTTCACAAGCTCTACCAGTTTTTAGTTTTCTCACATTTTCTACGACCGCTTCTTCATCTATTATTATTTGTTCTCCTTCTATAGTGATGGGGTTTTTTACTTCTTGATATTGTGATCTTCGTTCTTGTCGACATGTGGAGTGTAAAACTTTTTAGTTTAAAGTAATATTACTAGCTTTTGAGAAGCTCTCTTTGTTATATATGCGACATGTTCATGCCAAGACATATTTGCTCTTAAATTAACGCCGAGCAAATTGAGTGACGATGTTAGAGGAATAATATAACTATGTTGGGTTCAGCAACGTTAACTTTTCTGGCAAAAACTGCTGCCTGGGTTTTTTGTAGCGTTAAATTCTGCTTGGGTACTGTCATCCCAAGATAGAACTTCTTCCAGGTCTTTGGTAAGTTGAACGATTTTCTGCTGTATGCGGATATTTGCATAAGTAGCGGATGTTCAAGCGTACAAAGTGGATGAAGAAATAAGCGTACTGTCATCTGCAAAGCTGCAGATTGGATCCTGGGATCTTTCCAGCAGATCGTTGATGTAAATGAGAGAGTAGGAGACAGTAAGGAGCAAATGGAGATATCGGCGTTGATAGTGAAGGTGTTAAAAAGAAATCCGTCGACTGTCATAACTCATAAAAAACGCTCTCTGAGGAAACACGAGAGCGATAAACTTTTCAGATATACCATAAGAGCGTAGCTTAGCCAACAATCCATCACAAACATATATAAACCCGTCCTTAAAATTCTTAGCCCACATATTTATTAAGTATTTAGGAAAAACAACTGAAACATTTCAGTCCTTTTCTTTCACGTTTATGGTATATTTTAGGTCTGAAGGATTTTTCTAAAGTTGATTTGTCTAAAAATGTGCACATATCCGAATTCTCTCTGCAAATTGACTAAATTAACTTTCTATTTTAAAAATTGATATGTGCTTGTTCAAATAACTTAAAGATCTTACCTATCAGGCAATATTTTAAGCATTCTCTCATCTTCCTAGCATCATCTCCACCAGCAGTACCCATCGCAAGTACCGAAATGACATCCGCGAGTACATTCTTGGTATTACCTTTAGCCATTTTTTTATGGGTTTCTTTTAAAAGGTCGTAAAAGGGTGCCAAATATTTTAAAGGTTTTGGTACCGAGGTCATTGAGGTTGTCGAGGTACGAATAAGATATTTGAGCATTTCTAATGCCGAATGAATTAGTTTTGGATCCGAGCCCTAAAAATATTAGCCCGTTATCAAAATCACACAGTAGGTGTTTTAATGTAACTGTCAGGACAGAACAATAAATATGCTTTATAATATCTCAGCTATTTATATTAAATGTTTTGTGTTAAATTTTTCACTGAATTATTTTACCTTTTTACAAAACATTTAGTTATGGATTTCCAAGTATCTGCTGAATCAATTCAAATAATTTAGATTTACAAATTTTGCATGTAAATCCGTATCTCCGACGTTGTTTTTTCCTCTTTAGAAACACAACTGATAAATGCAGTGATAAATAATAATCAAGAAAAAAATATTCACAGTCAACATGGACATATGTACAGCCATTACTTTATTTTTAGTGTTCCGTACGAATCACTTCGGTGTATGTCTGTCTGTCTGACACACCTGATTTTCTCTGAAACTATCTGCAAGTTGAAATAGAAAGTTGAAATTTGGCACTAATATAGGAATTGATGGCCTCATCAGAACCGTGTAGTTTTGCAAGTTATATTTTGATTTAAGGGGTTAGTTTTGGGGGGTGAAATCGGAAGTGAAAAAAAAATTTACCAGGTCATCGAGTGGGGTGTCAAATGAAAGCTTGTAAAAACACGAGTTCAAAAATATATATAATGTAATACTTGCGCCTACTTTTCTTTGTATTATTGTTAAAAAATTTCGGAAAATCGCTGTCCTCCCCCTATCTCGAAAAATACTGAAATTTTGAAAGAATTCTGCAATATTCTCCACAGGGTATAGATTGAACGAAAATTATCACGAGGTAATCAGTTTTCAGTAAAGATCGAAAAAAATTTTTATTGAAAACTCATTTGGAGGTGTTTTGTGAAGTCATATCATGTTTTGTTATATCTCCGTAACAAAAATTTTTATTTTATAAGCAATCAACGTACAGAACACTAATTGCGCAAGTCCAACTTGTAAAGGGTCTTCCATTTGGGACTTGACAACTTTGAAATTTCACTGTGAACGCACCCTTAAGCCAATCACCGAACTGTCATCATGGTGAAGTACACGAACGAACAACGTTTACAAATAAAATATACTACCAAAATTTGGAGTCGGTGACAGCAACTTTAAGAGCGTTAACGCCAATTTTTGGTCGTAATTCTCGTCCCAGTAGACAAGCAATTCATAGTCTAGTGAAAAAATTTGAGTTAACATATTCGCTGCTGGATGTTTCCGTGCCAGTGAGACAACGGGTTGATCGAAGTGGCCAGAATATTGCTGCCGTTCAAGCGTCCATCTCAAACGAACCAAAACAGTCGATTTCACGGCGTTCTCAAGAATTGGGCATCGCTCAGACCACACTATGGCGAATTTTGCGAAAGGATCTTGGCCTGCACCCTTATAAGTTAAAGTTAACTCAAGAACTAAAGCCACTCGATCATATGAAGCGACGTACGTTCTCGAATTGGGCTCTAGAAATGTTGGAAGAAGATGACCAATTTCATCGCAAAATCATCTTTAGTGATGAAGCGCATTTTTGGATAAACGGTTTCGTCATCAAACATAATATGCGTTATTGGTCAGGTGAAAATCCTCATGTGCTTGAAGAAACATCACTTCATCCACAAAAAAATACTGTTTGGTGCGGTTTTCATGCCGGTGGTGTCATTGGGCCGTTCTTTTTCGTTGATGAAAATAACCGTCACGTTACAGTCAATGGAGATCGCTACAGAAGCATGTTGCAACGTTATTTCTTTGATCAATTGCATGGGCTAGACATTAATGATATGTGGTTTCAACAAAACGGCGCCACAAGCCACACAGCGGGTGTAACAATCGACTTACTGCAATCTAAATTCGGTGAACGTGTTATATCGAGAAATGGTCCCGTCGAATGGCCTAGATCGTGTAATTTAACACCTCTAGACTTCTTTTTATGGGGGTACGTTAAATCATTGGTCTATGCTAACAAGCCTGCGTCGTTAGAGGAGCTCAGAGCCAATATTGAAAGAGAGATAGCGGCCGTTTCCGTCAAAATGTGTGGCCGAGTCATCGAAAATTGGGTTCAACGAATCGACCGCTGCAAACGTGTCCGTGGTGGACACATGAATGAAGTCGAATTCCATACATAAATGTTTTGATTGTACTTCAAGCCGATAGTAAAATTTTCGAAATGTCTCAAATATTTAAAAAAAAAGTTGTCAAGTCCTTAATGGAAGACCCGATACTTGGCCGGTTTATTTCAATACAGATTTAGTAACTAAACTAGAATTATCAACTGTCTGACAAGTTCGGTCCAACATGTTGGATGATTGGAATTAAACAGATTAAGATTTATCTACTCATGTTGCAGTCAGTTGACATGCGCTATTAGTACTGTTTTGAACTTTCATTGATTATAGTAGTTGTAGCTTTAAACTAAAACAAAAATTTTAGGTTCTAACATTAACTTTCCAATAATGTCTGCTTGACAGTTACTTTTTAATGAATGTATGTCACAATTAGTTTTAAAAATTATTTAATACATGCTTTTAATAACATATAAACCACGCACATCGGAAAGGGACCAAGCAATATTTTTATACCATGCCGCGTAGAGAGTTGCTAAGCATTGACACAACCTTGTCCCTTTTTTGATAAGTCAGGTCCATATGTTTTTAAGCAAATTGCAAATATAAAAAATGGATCATACATATTTACATAAACAAAATACTTACTGTAATTCTATCAACTAAAAGTTTAAGCTCATTCTGTAGTTCTTTATCCTCATCCAACTAAAAAACAAGGTAGGTTTTTTTATAAATTTTATTTTATAATCATAAGTCGATATCCCAAAGTCGACACGCACAGTAATAATAATATATCAGAAAATAAGGCAGTAACTTGAGAACAATAAATTTACCGAAAGAATAATTCATTTATTAGTGTTCCGTACAGAACACTTATAAGATCACTTCGGTGTCTGTCCGTCCGTCCGTCTGTCACATCCGATTTTCTCAGAAACTATTTGACATAGAAAGTTGAAATTTGGTACTAATATCGGAATGGATGGCCTCATCAGAGCCGTATAGTTTTAAAAGTTAAATTTGGGGGGTGAGATCGGACGTGAAAAATTTTTTTTTTACTAAGTCATCGAGAGGGATGTCAAATGAAAGCTTGTAAAAACACGAGTTCAAAAATTTATATAATGTAATACTTGCGCACACTTTTCTTTGTATTATTTTTAAAAAATCGCGAAAAATCGCTGTCCCCCCTTATCTCAAAAAGTACTCATTAAAAAATTTTGAAAAAATTTAGGAATATTCTCCACAGGGTGTAGATTGAGCGAAAATTATCACGAGTGTATTAACCTTTAACAGTTTATCTGGTATATAAAAAAAAAATTAAGATCATCAGTTTTCACTAAATATCGGAAACAACCTTTGTTGAAAACTCATTTGGGGTGTGTTTTGTGATCATTTTATGCCTCCGTAACAAAATTTTTTGTTTTAAAAGCAATCAACGTACGGAATACTAATTGCGCAAATTCAACTTGCACTTGACCGGTTATTATTTATTTTTAAAAATGAGTGTCGTTTGAGTACAATGTTCGCATAATATCCACTACTTATATCAACTATACCTACTGGGATGTAATCTACTAAATAATTTATTCAATATTCGTATGTTGTTAGCTAGAGAAAAAACATTTAAAATTAGTTCTCTTTAAAATTCGTACCAAGGCAAAATAGGAAATAGTCCTTAGCGAGAGGAGCAAAACATTAAGTTTCTGGCGTCTCTCGGTTAATCATATCCCAATCCCCCGTACACACTATTTCATTAAAATTGGAAATTGTGAAAAAATAATATTTTCAAATTTCTTCACTCCAAAAACATGATATATTCGAAGGCTTTTATCTCTTCGCTCAAACCCCTTGTTTGATTAAAAATAGTCATCATCAATCCGGTCTTTCATAGCGTTCTTTGTCTTCCGGTTCCCAGTTTCCATCCTTTTCGAACTTCCCAATCTTCGGGTTTTAAATTTCTCTCTGACATTGCCCTCTGAACACTTCCAAACCATGTCGCTCTTGCTCTCCCTCTTCTCCTCTTTTCGCTTGGTACTCATTTTAAGACCATCTTTGGTATTCTGTGTTCTTCCATTCTTTCCACGTGTCCGTACCATATAAGTTGCCTTTGTTTAATTTCCTCAATAATCGTGGTTTTTACTTTCATTACATCCCTTATTCTTTCATTTCTAACTCTATACTTTCTTGACACTCCAGCCGATTTTCGCCAATAATCCTTTTCGAGAGAGGGCGACCCGAAATTTTGACCTGCCGACTAACCATCTGCCAAGTTGTTCACTCTATCGGGCGAGTCGAATAAAAGCCTTTAACATTGATTTTGCGGCCCCGTACCCTGGAATACCCAGATAAGGCCCAAAATGCTACATCCAAAAATGGACTGTCGATTAACCACTTGAATCAAGTACCATAACATTTGTTGACACTAAAAAAGTCGAGCGCCCCAAAGGGCAGACGCCGCCGAGACCGGACTCAGCTTTAGGTCCCAAAAAACGGCATTTAACCATATAAAATCAATAAATTTAGTTTGTTCTTGATAAAATAAGAAGCAACCTGCAAAAAATAGACGCCGCACAGTGAGACGAAGCCCTATTGTGCTACTCAAATTACCCTACAGGTCTTAATTTTGAAGTAATCGGAAAGATTTTTTTTAATTATTCATTTTTTCATGATCAATCGATCTCTCAAGCAAGTTTTTTTTTCACAGTTTTCCAGAATTATATTTCCATGGAAGTACGGTTTTTTCGCAAATAGCTATTGGATGGATGATATGGATTCCCTTCCATATTCAGGACAGATTTTTCTCAAAAATGAATTCTTTTGATGGATAATTAACCTACCGACCTTGGATTATTATTTTTGCCCCAGGTTTTTCAAAAATTGCAGACATCTTTGGCGTTACCCAGAATACACCACATTCAGAGGTGTCAAACTCAATTTTGCAGAGGGCCATATATTAAATTTAGAATGTGTAGGCGGGCCAGATTCAAATAAAAAAAAATGTACTGAATTATTTAATTATATAGTATATAATATACGGCTCTAAAAAACATGATTCTTCTTTCTGTGACACATTGCGATCGCGGGCCTTATTGATACGTCCCGGGGGCCGGATGCGGCCCGCGGGCCGTATCTTTGACATCCCTGCACCACATAGAGGTAGTGTCTGCTGGTATCACTCTGTGTGTGTGTGTCTGTCTATGTGTATGTGCTGTGTGTATGTGCTGTGTGTATGTGTGTGTGTATGTGTGTGTGTGTGTGTGTGTGTGTGTGTGTGTGTGTGGGTGTGTGTGTGAGTGTGTGTGTGTAAAAAAATTTGTAGTAAGGAATTTTAGGATACATTTTTACAAACAATGAAGATGAAATTTGATAGAAATGAAGACGTCCTAATCTTGCGAAATCAGCAAAGAACTGCAGCGAATTTTGTGGTATGGGAAGTTTCAAAATTTGGGTAAAGATTACAAAATCTAATCTTTTTTTCGTTTCAAACACTTTAATCACTAAATCCGTAAAACGTGTTGAAATTAAGAAATTATGTATAATATTAATATAACTAAAGTTGTTCCATATTGACCGTACAAAAAAAAATATGATTTTTTTTTAATAACAAAAAAATTATATAATAATCTTGAATTAAATTAATCCGAATTTCAGCGAATTCAAACTCAAATCTCCGCAAAATTATTCAATATTCATGTATTTTTCACTAGTTAGCAGGATTTGGAACTTTGTTTAAATTAGTAGCGATTAGCAAAAATCAGCAAATATTCTACCAAATTTACCTAAAATTCGTCCAAATTTATTCGAAACTACTTGAATTTGCTCAAGTCTTTAAAGTCTAAAACTAAAAAACATGTAGGTACATACATAAGTTATCGTAGGCAATACACACACACACACAAACACACACACACACACACACACACACAAACACAAACAAACACACACACACACACAAACACACATACACGCACACCCATACATACACGCACACCCATACATACGCCCACACAAACACATCCACACACACCCACACATATCAACACACATCCACACACATCCACACACATCCATACACATCCACACACATCCACACATACAGACACACACCCCATTCGCACACACACAACTCAGAACTGAAGAACGGCAGTATAGCATACGTCGATGACAAGCGCAGTGGGAAGCCGCAGTGAAGGGTTGGTGGACGTACCGTCTTATACCACAGTTAAATCCTTGGCTGAACCGAAACCATGGAGAGGTAAACTACTATCTAACGCAGATGCTTTCAGGACATGGTTGCTTTCGAGCATACCTTCATCGCTTCAAACGTGATGATTCTCCAGAGTGCCCGTCCTGTCCCGGAGTCACTGAAGACGCGGAACACGTGTTCTTTGCGTGTCCACGTTTCAACGCGCTGCGCAATGATCTGGAGCTCGTCTTCAAACAGACAATCGAACCGGAGGCATTGGTCGATGCAATGCTGTCATCGAAGACGGCCTGGAACGCGACCAGTACTTTCGCAATGAAAGTCCTCCAAGATCTCCGTTCCGCAGAAAGAAAGAGAGCAAAATATAATAATAGCCAGTGAAATGAACCAATGACTTCAACTACTAGAAGGAAGAGCAACAGCTAGATTCTCTCCTTTCGAAGTAATGCCTAACGGCGGTTTCCGCGGGAAATCAGAGGCCGGTAAAAGAGAGGTTTTTAGTCGGTATTGAACATCTCTGAGTCCGACATACCCAGGCTGAACAACTAGTCCTGTGGATACATAAAAGTATTTTCCTACCTCTATAAAAAAAAAAACACATGACACACACACATACACAAAGGGATACCAGCAGACAGTACCTCCATGTGATGTATCCTGGGTAACGGTAAAGATGCTTGAGATTTTTGAAAACCTGAGGCAAAAATGATAATCCGAGGTCGGTAGATTGATTGTCCATCAAAAGAATTAATTTTTGAAAAAAATCTCTCCTGAATATGGAAGGAAAACCATCTATGAATAGCTATTTGCGGAAAAACCGCACTTCCATGGAAATACAAACTTTTTCTCAAATTTTTTGAAAAACAGGGGGAAAATCAAAACTCCAACCCGACCGATCGATTGGCAATAAAAAATGAATATTCTAAAAAAAGATGTGTCAAGATTAAGTGAAAATTACGATCAATTTTCCCGCAAAAAAAAAGGCCGTTTTTTCATAAAAATTCTTCTGAAAATTCCTGAAAACTGTGGAAAAAACCTAAAATCTAGCTCGACATAGCGATTGGTCATGAAAAAATGAATAATCAAAAAAAATCTTTCCGATTACTTCAAAATTAATACCTGTGGGGCTTCGTCCCATTGTGCGCCGCCAATACCGAAGGACGAAGCTGAACCCGCTTTTTCTGGCTAAAAGCGGTGGTTTTTGGCTGGAAAAAGCGGGTCCGGCTTCGTCCTCGGGTATTAGCGGTGTATGTCTTTTGCAAGTTCCCTCTTATTTTATCAAAAACAAATTAAATTTATTGATTTGATATGGTTAAATGACGTTTTTTGGGCCCTAAAGCTGGGTCCGGTCTGGGCAGCGTCTGCCCTTTGGGGCGCTCAATTTTTTAGTGTCAACAAATGTTATGGTACTTGATTCAACTGGTTAAACGATAGTCTATTTTTAGATGTAGCATTTTGGGCATTCCAGGCCACGGGGACCGCAAAATCAACATTAAAGGCTTTTTATTCGACTCGCCCGAGAGAGTGAACAACTAGGCAGACGGTTAGTCGACAGGTCAAAATTTCGAGTCACCCACCTTCTTGGTCTAATAGGTTTCTTTCCTACTTCAAGTCAAATTTTAATGGCGATATCACATTTCGTTCATGACTTCTTTCGCCAATAAATAGACAGATCGATCGACGAAAATTGTTTTTCAGGATTTAGGGACCCCAAAACTTAAGAGATGCAAAAAAATTGGACGCCAATTTTTTACATCATTTTAGGCCAGTTTGAGATCCAGACACATTATGAGCACTTAAGCAAACAAATATTTATTGTTTTATTACTAATTTACTCGTATGTGTATATTTAAACATTACTTCATTATCCTATAGAGGTATATACGAATAGCGTTCCTTATTTTCTATAAATGGAATACTTAATAATAATAAAAGAGTGTTTTTACGTACCTCTTCTTTTACACTGGCCTTCTGAGAAGTACTAGTAGAAGCCATGCTTTTTATGTCGAGTGGATAATTATAAACGAAGTAAGTAAAGCGCTTCTTATCACGTTAATAAAAATGGGCCTTCTACCAAGAATGACTAGCAACTTTTTTTGAAGATGATGCTGCTAAAGAATTTGTACGTATTAATAGGGAAAACTTACTTTGTAGATATTTTTTTGTAATTATTTATCAATTTGTTACTTTTTTGAACACTTATTATGCAAAATAAATATCTTTTTAAAATTGGCAAAGTTTGAAAGGACGCGGTTCTTGATTGATTTTAAGGTGGCAGATCTGCCAACTTTTTGACTTTTAAGTAATGTAAGAGTCAACAGCAATCCCAAATAACTGTAGAAATATTAAAGTTGAAATTTTAAGTAGAATATTGCCGTAATTTTAAACACGAGCACTTTTTTAAAATAAAAATTTTAAAATTATTGTTGCCATACATGAAAATGCCATTTATGGCCAATTGTGCCAATAGTAGTACACAACAGTAGTGTCGCCAATAAAAAAAGAGAATTGAAAGTCTTGGATGTATATCGAATTGCCTAACTAGTAGGCAAAGAATTTTTGACAATTCTATTCGTCATCTGCATTTTGCATTACACTGATTTGTAATGGCAAGTTTGTCAATATCTCATAAATGGTTAACTGAAAGCTGTAACTATTAATTGGGCCAAAATAGGATAGAATTTATGTGGTTAGACTTTTTATGGGCGTAGCACACGTGCTGTAGGGAAATCCCTAAAGCGCTACAGGAGCGACGAGTGTCCGATTCACGTTGGTCTTGAATCGCTATAAGTTGTACTCGGTGGAAAACAGTCTTGGGTAAATCATTCTAATGAGATGATGTTCTCCATATAAAAGACTGCTTGAAAAGCGTTGTACGAGGAGTAACAAGCTGTATTTCTAACATGCACCGCTCTGGGAGGAATTAAACCGGCCACATCCTCCGAACACTTTCCATAAAAATACTTGTAGAATAGGCTCAAGTCGCCAACCGTTCTTCGATGTTCCAGCGAATCAAGGCCGCCGGTCAGTTCCGGTTCTCCAATCAGACGAACAGCTCTTCTTTGAATAAAATCCAACAAATGCAGTGTATGTTTGGGAGTGGAGGAGTAACAAGCTGAACCTCATACGGATGTGATGTATTAGCGCGACGTGTATTTATTAGCATGTACCACTCTGGGAGGAATTAAGCGGGGTACAACTCTCGAATACTTTCCATGAACATACTTGTAGAATAGACACCAGCCGCCAACTGTTCTTTGATGTTCTAAGGTTTCTGGGGAGTTCTAGGTCACCAAATAGGTGAACAGCGTTCTTTTGAATAGAATCCCAAAAAAAGCAGTGTATTGAATCCCCAGACCAACCATGGGAACAGTATTCCATCGTTGGTCGAATTTGTGCCTTGTACAGAAATAACAGTTTTTTGTGGAGTGTAAAACTTTCTAGTTCGAAGTAGCATTCCCAGCTTTTGAGAAGCTCTCTTTGCTATACATGCGAAGATATATTTGCAGAAGCTTAAAAAAGTTAACGCTCAGCAATTTGAGTGAGGATGCTAGAGGAATGGAGTGTCCCGACATAACTATCAGGTTCCGCATCGTTAACTTTTTTAGAAAAAACTGCCGACTAAATTTTTGTAGCGTTAAATTCTACTTGGTTACTGTCACCCCAAGAGAATATCTTCCAGATTGACTTCCTGCAGTCTGCGGATATTTTTTTGAGTAGCCGATGTTCGAGCATTAAAAATGAATGAAGAAATAAACGTACTGTCATCTGCAAATCTGTAGATTGAATTTCTGATCCTTTCCAGCAGATCGTTAATGTCAATGAGAAAGAGAGTAGGACACAGTTTGGAGTCTTGATACACACCGGCGTTGATAGTGAAGGTATTAGAAAAAAAAATCATATGACTGCCACTCGGAAAGAACGTTCTTTAGGAAACCCGGAAGGCATAAACAAAACCTTTCAGACATACCATAAGAGCGTCAACAATTCATCATGCTAAACACGGTCGAATGCCTTGGATATATCAAGTACAATCGCTCGAGATTCTCTAAAATATTCAGTTGCGCTAATCGAAACGTGTTATATA
Source organism: Pachyrhynchus sulphureomaculatus (assembly GCA_019049505.1). Taxonomy (NCBI): domain Eukaryota; kingdom Metazoa; phylum Arthropoda; class Insecta; order Coleoptera; family Curculionidae; genus Pachyrhynchus; species Pachyrhynchus sulphureomaculatus. The sequence goes on from CM032455.1 coordinate 82,717,535, forward strand.
ACTTAAATCTCCTCTTGCATTTTCCATAACTTCCGATATTATTGAAAGCAGTGCGACTGGTCGGTAGGTCGGCAAGGTCCTCTTGCCTTTTTTAGGTATCGGCTGAACTGTAACGCATTTCCAAAAGGAAGGAAATATTTTCTTCCTGTAGGTTAGGTTGACAAGTCTACAGAAAACTGGAGTTAGTTCGCTTGCCCAGTTTTTGAGTACTATGGCAGGTACTTAAAAACAGGATCAGCGCCAGAAGCTTTTTTGGTGTCTAACTCTGTGTTCACGCTGATGAAATAGGCTTGATTTTTATATATTCAGAAGTGCTTGTTACACTCTGTAATTATTTATTTATACAATTTGGTCATTCGGGAATTTCTGATTCTATCACTGAATGCTCAAATGAAAGCAAACTGAGGGGTGATGTAATTATAAAAGAAAATTTTTATTTTTGATTGAAAATCCCATCTCCATTTTATATGGAAATGCTTTTAATTTTTCACCCCTTCACTTACGTAAATATTTTGTGCTTTTGTTTTGTTAATATAACCATAGACTGAAGAATTAGTTCCTATGTAACCAAAATAAAAAAAGTAAAAATACAAGTAGAATAATGCATCAACTGTCTTTATCTGTTTACTAAGACACTGCAAAAAAACTAATATATAGTAATAGTCATCAAAATAAACACTTGCTAACATTATTTACTCTTGCTACACATTTATTTTTCATTAAGTTTGTAATAGCTCTATTGGATCAACGACTGAATTTTGTAAATATTTTTTAGCATATCGAAAGTTTTTATAAAAAAATATCCGATTATTTTTATTAATATGTATTATTAACTTAAGATTTCTTTAGGATTAGGTCGGTACATAATTTTTGAAAACGGAAATGAAACAAGATGAATTAATGAGTCGAAATACATTTATTCTTCAGTATAATCCCCCTTAAGCTCAATACATTTTTTCCAGCGATTGTCCAATTCATTAACCCCATCTCTGAAGAAGTGGTTTTTCGGAAGACCTTCAAAATACATATCTACGGATGCTATCACTTCATCATTTGTTGAAAAACGCTTCCAACGTAAAAATATTCTGAGGTTGGGAACAAAAGAAAGTCGGGCGGAGCCAGATCTGGCGAATAGGGTGGATGTTCCAACAATTCGTACTTTAATCCGACCAGTTTTGCCGTTGCCAAAGCACCTCTGTAATGATGAAAGATGATTTTTTTCTTCTGCAAACGGGTCTTTTCTCACGAATTTTCTCATCCAGCTGGTCCAAAAGGTTGCAATAATACTCTCCTGAAATTGTTTTACCGGTTTAAAGGTAATCAATTAACAAAATTCCTTTTGCATCCCAGAAAACTGATGCCATAATTTTTTGAACGACTTTGGCTGATTTGGAGCTGACCAGTCGGGTTCAGTCCACTGTGCGGTTTATTGCCGCAGTTCAGGATCATACTAGTATACCGAAGTCTCATCCATAGTTACAAAACGAGGCACAAAATCAGTTTTATTCTTTGTTGTTGCAGTTTTTGGACGTCCTGCACGTAGATCATCAGTGACACCTGTACGAACACGTTTAAACTAGAGTCTATCTATAAACAGTTGGTCTCAATACAGTAAAACAGTCTAGCATGGCTCAACATGCCCTTGGAGCTGATCATATTGTAACATTAGATAATCTAAGATTAATTAAAAATGTATCTGATAGGAGATTGTTGAACGCATACGAAAGTATGGAAATTATAAAATGTAAAAGTAGTTTAAATAAAGACAGAGGCCCTATTCCTTATAGTCCCCTCTATTGGTTACTTGACCGGAACTGATGGTCTATGCTGTTAGTTCCGCGTGAGTAATTCAGGTGTTAGGCTAAGTATAAATAGGGTAGATTTGTAGTTTAGCTTTAGTCAATCATCGCTCCTGATGAAGCTTACATAGTTAGCGAAACGCGCGTCTAGCGCAAAAATAAAGTGTTTGGGGTAGTGGTGATATATTCTGAGTACTTTCATTACCTTTGTATGGGTTTCCGTTGCCGATAAACCTTCCAAAACAAAGAATTTTATCACTGCACGATATTCACGTCTACTTTAAGCAGCTGATAAACAATGAATGACTTGACAGACCGACTTGAAATTTAGGATGTGTTCATATGACAGATGAACTTCAAAAAATATTTGGTTTAAGTGATGCTCCATAGGTGTTGCTTTCAAAACTTATTGACTGACCTTGATAAGGTATCATCTAACGTTGGAATTTTGGAATTTTTAACACAATGACCCTACACAACAGTTATCACTACTGCGCTAAACACCTTATTTTTGCACTTGCATTTCATTAGGCATTTTCGAGAGCGATGATTAAATAAATATAAAGGTTATTTATACTAACTTTGTGCTTACTCAAGCGAAACAGACTAACCACGGAAGTTAGATTTGCTCCGGTCAACTAACCAATACAGAGGACTGTAAGAAATATGTGCTCAGTCCTTATTTAGACTTTTATTACATTCCATAATTTCAAATTCTTTCGTAAGCGTCTAATAATCTCCTATTAGACATATTTTTAATTAACCTGTACTGTACTGTACTAAATATTCTTTATTCTATTTTGCACAATGTACTCGTATTTCTTGTCATAGTCATTATAACTGAATAGTTATATGACTATGACGTTCATATATTTCACGTTCGTAGGTTTTGTCCTTCGCATTTTTTAAGTTGTCTACCCCTCAGGGCGCTTGAGATGCGATATACTGCTCCTAGGCTATGGGTACTGAGGCTCCCTAGGTTCTCGTTTCCAAAATGTCTAAGGTGTAGCGTCCGTGACGATGAATGGCCCAGGCGGCCGTGGTTCACGATCAGTTCCTTCAGGCACCGGGCAATTTCTAGTACTAATTGACATTGCTACAATAGCCAGGCTCTGTTGTAGTAGATCGGTTATTTCCTAAGCTACTCACGGGATCTTCACACCCTTATAAAACTCTTATTTTCCCCATTATGCAGATCCAAAAGACCCAGAATTGAATCTCCTCATCTAATTCATTTAAAAACGCTTCTCCTTTTACTTTCCTTGAAAGTATTGTTTTCGTGAAAAACTCGCATTCCGAGATTTTTGCTTTTTTTACGTTTTAGCATTTTCAGATCACGAAAAACAGTCATTCATTTCAGTCGGTCTGTTAGCAAGACAACGATAAACGAAATAAAATATTAACCTTTGTAGGTATATAAAATCTAATACGAGAATGAAGCTTATAATCTCGATACACGTTATCGAGTCCTCTACTATATTTTGGATTATATGATACCGAAACATATTTCGCCTTATATCGTAAAATTAGGAACATTTATCCTAAACTTTATTTATTAACTTGTTCTCCTCACAAACATTGATCCTGGGTATATTTCTAATACGATTCCTTTTATTTTTAAATCTCACTTCATATAAAGAAAATACGAGTATAACTAAATGATTAGCATTTACAGTCCCTGGCCAAATTATTAGACGCACTGCAAGATTTCATGTAAAATATTAATTACCGAGTGATATTGTACCGTTTCATTATTTTAAATTGATTTGTTTTTTATTTTTATATTATCCAATCAATTACTTATTTATTTGACATAAATAAAACAGCATTAATTTAGAAAAGCATAGGTTTATTAAGTTTTAAAGAAAAGTGAAATTAATGTTAGTAAAAGTCAATATTTAGTTGAGCCACCTTTAGCCGCTATCAAAGCTTTAATTCTGCGCGGCATGCTATCAATGCAAGATTGTACTGTCTCCTGCATTTGAGGATGATGATTCCACACATGAATAATCTTTTCTAGGAGCTAGGTTTTGTTGGTAATCACATCTTTAGCCACTTCTCTTTTCATCAGCTCCCACACATTTTCAATGGGGTTCATACCCGGCCAATCCAACAGAGGGATATTTTTTTCTGCCAAAAAAGCTTTTAACAGACCGAGCAGTGTGGCAGGGAGCTCCATCTTGCATGAAAGTGAATGGTTCCCCATTTGGAAACCATTCTCTGAGCTGCGGAATCAACCGATTTTGTAATACTTCTTTGTACTGATCTTGCCTCATTATTCATTTGACGACGTACAGACGTCCAGTGCCCTTGCCGCTGATGACTGACCAAATCATCACTTTGGTGGGATGTTTAAAACCGTCGGGACGACACAATCAGGATGAAACTTTTCTCCATGACGACGACGCACATACTGAGCTTTATTCTGCAAAATTTCGAATGTGCTTTCGTCACTGAAGCAGACCTGTCAAAAATAGGAAAAATATATAAACTTCCATGTTTATTTGCTTTATTTAACTGAAAATGATAATAATGTATCAATTATTGATTAAATTGCTGTATCTTACCGATCTCCAGAAGTCCACATCTTTGTCTTGCCATTGTTTGGCCCACTTCAGGCGCTTTGCTTTCATTGCAGCTGTTAACTTGGGCTTCCTGGCGGGGCGACAGGCCTTAAAATCTAATTCTTTCAATTTTCTTCGAACAGTGCGCTCAGAAGCATTTACGCTAGCATCCTGGAGTTGTGATTTTATTACCTTTATGGTAGCAAATCTGTTTTCTACACAAATTTTCTTCAAACATCTCTCTGACCGTGGAGTGAAAATTGGTTTTCTTTTTCTACCGCATCTTTTCTTTCTTTTCGGGCTTAATTCCTTCCCTGACTCAATTTTCTTTTTTATGCGTCGTACACTAGCTTCAGAAACCTCCAATCTTCGTGATATTTCTCGGTTTGTAAATGTTTTCGCAATCACAAGGGCCTTCACTTCAGCTTTTTTACGTGGTGAAAGATCGCCTTTTCTACCCATAATGAAAATAGTCCAATTACTTTTTTAAAACACTGCATACAAAATAAACTAATAACTGAGTAGTATAAAACTGTTAAACAATCACAGTCCATAAAGCCACAGAAACACGTCCGTACCTGACTCGATTCCGATCGCGACTGATACAGATTTGTACTTGTTTACGTTCATGTATCACTTTGCCAACACAGTGTTGCCATATGTTAAAAATAAATACAAATATGTAGTCTACAACAATTCTTTTAAATAAAAATCAATAATATTGTAGTTTTAAATATACCATTATTGCATAAAAACTCTTAAGAAACATAAAATTACTAAAAAAAATACAGTCCGTCTAATAATTTGGCCAGGGACTGTATAGCGAGGTATTCTGACAATGGACGTGCCTTAATTTTGTTATATAGCGACAGTATAATAGATGCATTCTTTACTATTATGGGAAAATAATAAGATTATAAATAATATGCCAGATTTTGCTCGAGTGTGCTAAGCCTATCATTTCATCCAAGCACATTTAAATGTATGGGTAACATTACACAGTAAACGAACATAAAAGCGTTGCGTCATTGTACATTTAATTAGTATGTAACATTCCTCGCGCTTAAATGGTATACATGCAGTAATTTTTATTTACTGATTCTCTATCAATCTTACCTCTATTCCTTCAACCTAACACATCTGCATTTTTCATTCTTAACTCTTCCTCCTTTTTTTTTTAATTCAACGCTCCTACACCCTAGCATCCGCATGGTTATATTAAAACACGATTTTCGTCTAACATGCCCTCAAAATTGTTGACAGTTGTGACTTGTATAACAATAATAATGAAGTTCCTATAGTTGTTTTCGCTGATTGAGCAGAAAAAACATACCAGGTGCATATTTCCTAAATTTGGATTTTATAAGTTATATACAACCAGCTGCTTGTCCTTATCACACTCATTGAAATTTTAAATGGCTTAGTTTGGCCAAAAGCGACTACAAGAATGACAAATGACATGCTTTGTCTCCTCTTAGGTATAAAATGTACATGTTTCTATCCATACTTCTTTTATCTTTACCGTTTCTTTTTCTGCCCTTACCCTTGCTCTTCTCATTATGTTCTTTGATCAAATAGTACATATTAAGGTATTTTAAAGGTCTTTCATATAAAAATTGTTTTTATTACATATTAAATAAAATAACTTTTTAAAAAAAGGTAAGCAGAGATATAGCTGTCTCACTCCTGGGAAGGAGGCGAAAAATACGATACAACCTGTGATTAACCTCAATTTAGTCTAGCACTAAATTAGGCCTTGTGTCTAAAGAGCGTGATGTAGCATACTTAAGGCAAGATTCGCAGAACACAATGCCTCTTATAGGCTAAAAAATGAAAAATCACACTTTGCTAAACACTCCTTAGAAACAGGCCATACTTTTCCCAATATCGATTACTCCATATAGCACCTAAAGGGTCAAAACTCAACTTCTTAGAATCTATAGAAATTTACAGACGTTCAAAGGACCATAATATAAATTTACTGAATAGTCAATTAGACGTAGCAAATTCTCTTTTGTTCAAACTTTTTTAACATATAATAGACCCACATCTGTTCATCATATAAACATAAAATACCAAAAATCTGTTTTAGTCTTAGTTAAGCGTTTGATAATGTAGTTGTACTACGAAATCGCGATAACGCAATTGTAAAATCTTTACAAATATATTTAGTGACAGTTAACAAAGTAATTAAGTAGTTTTATTGTTAAAATGTACTGTCACAAAGTAACGGACCACTCAATCAACGATTTTTTTATTTATTATTCTAACTAAATTAGACCAATGTGCCTGCCTGCAACAAACGTAGTTCATCAAAATCTGCTGGCGCTAGTCTTTTAGGAACATCAATTAATCAAAGGTCAGGAATAAATCAGACAAGCGCAATTTGACTGAATGGAGAAATTTTATTTCATTATTATATACAGACAAAATATTCACAATTTTCTACTTAAATGAGACAACATTGCATTTCAAGTACATAAGGATTATATGAACAATTGTGCACATGCAACGAAGCAAGCGAGAGGAATTTTATATATTTATTGGCTCTGTTTCAAAGTTTGGAAATAACATAGAAAAACAAAATGATTCAGTTTCAGCTAAAATATATATTGGGATATTTTTCAAAGTAATGATTAATTAAAATGTTAAACGTGGATGAAGTTCCTTTTTACCTATTTTTTTTTTTAAAGTAACGGAATGACTTGGCTTTAAAATCTTTTTTAGAACATATCAATCAGATCTAACATTTTTTCTCCTAAAATCTATCGATCTTATATTACAATCTGTGTTTTGATTTCATATAAGAAACGAACGGAACTATTGTTACGCTGGACTACGGTATGCTATGTCGCTGTAGGCCATTAATAAAAAAAATCGTATAGCACAAGTGACGAATGTAAAACATCATGCCACTCTCCACGATTCTTTTTTGTCCTAGATTCTTGGCGACAATAAAGTAGTCTAGAAAATAAAACTCATGTTATTATAGAGTTCGACTTTCATCACCTATGTAATTATTTATTTGGTATATACATAGGCTTCTATGTCCGTCGTTTTGCCTGTTGACATAACTCAAACGAATGATATATACAAGTGGTGAAGGGAGTTAAAGGGGTATTTTTAAATATATCATACACGTACTCTTCAAGTTTCGAGAAGTCGAAGAGACGGAAAGAAATTAACCTCGTCGTTTAACTTTGAATTTGACCCATAAGCAATGGTCATCTGGTTCTTTTTTTCTCCAGCATGGTGTCAAATGTTGGAAGTCAGTCAACATTAGCATACTATCATAGACATTAGAAGTTTCTAATACAATCACATTGAATGGTCAATAATGACAATGTATGGTCAATGCCCACATGAACACTTTTCCAAATCCTAGATGTATCTCAATTCAAAAGATGTATCCTTTTATTCAGTGAAGAATCCGATTTCACTGAACAAAAACCAATCACATCAAATGGTCAATATTGACAAGGGCTGGTCAATACCCGCACTAATACTTTTCCAAATCTAGATGTAGCCCAATTCAAAAGGTGTATTTTTTATTTAGTGAAGATTCTGCTGATAGCATTAACGTCGTTTCTAAATTGTGTAGTGCAATATGACAAATTTTAAATTTTTTTTCATCAATTACTAGTGGTTACTAGCTATCAGTAGTCATTGTGTTGTCAAGTTGGTAAGGGTGGCTTAAATCAGAACAAATAAACATTTGTTATTGTAATCTGATTTCTATGTTTGATTATCAACTTTCAAATGGATCCAGAATTATTTCCAGTTTATTTTATACCTGGGGAAAACATCAAGGGGTAGAAGAAGCTTTTCATCTCAGCAATTTTATTTTTCAAAATTAATTTAGTCAATAATTCAATTTAACTAATGATGAGATTTCGTTCTGAATATAAGAATCCACCTAAATTTTTGGGTAAAAAAGAACATTATGGTAAGTATTACCTTTATAAATTAATAAAAACACATTGTATTGGTATTAAAGAGTCAAGAAAACACACCATTAGAAGAGTATTCAGTAATATTAATAAAAATATAACAAATCTTTATATACATAAATTATTGGATAAACGTATTAAACAAAACAAATATTTTCCTAGGGATGTTTCACTGGACGCTGCAGGTATTAGCTGTGCTATATAAATATTCTAAATAATGGCTTACTATTTTGTTAAACAAGTTTTTCCATCGTGTAATACAAAAAAGTAATTAATACTCTTAATAGGCTTGTTATTATTTGTATCCATATTTATTTACGTTATTATTTATAGTATCTTAACGGACAAAGATTGTCCGTAAAGTTTGGTGTAAGTTAGACTAACAGAGCGTGCTGTAATCACCAAAGTAGTAGATAATATTTTTCGCTTAATTTAGGTCTTAGACGAACATGATAGATAATCTTGGGTTCTTGCAATACAATCATGGTAACATCAAAGGTTTCAGAATCATATCTCATAAGATATTAGTAACCAACAAATCTCAGCGCCAGCGGTGAAACGGCCTTTTAATCTGTCAACGGGCGGAAAAAGAATACCGTGTTACTATCGTCATAAGCAAAGAGGGCACTATTACAAACTAGTACACAAAAAGTCTTATCGGTTTTACGACCAGTGACGCTGAGGTTTGTTGGTTTTACTAATACATTTTAAGATATAGTTCCATAAACTTGTCCCCCTACCTCGATTGTGTTACAAGAACCGATGATTATCATCTTCACCAAAAACGTGTTGACTTGTATTAAATATAACGAAACATGTGATTGATTTGTTGATGCTAAGCTTCTATATATTTTTTGGATATTATTCACAGATATTAAATACAGTAGTTTCTCTAACCCATTTAGAGTATAAAAATGTGTTTTGAACTGCACGATGTTGAAATAATTTTTAAGTTTAAAATTTTTTAATCTAAAGTTTCGTCTAGTCTAGAAATTATGGTATAAAAAAATCTTGTGAAAATCAGCATCATAATCGAGAGCACGTGTATATCTTTTCCTCATGTATATTTTTCAGTTTAACTAAAAATTTCGAGTTATCTTGACAAGGTGTAATCGATTTGGAATAATTTAAATTTCTATATTATAAGTTTGAACACTAGCTGTGTTACATTGATGATGGATGGTTGTATGTTATTTTGCATCAAGATCGTAGTGGTTTTAACAACTAAAAATTACATTGTTAAGAAACACACAGTGTTGTTATAAATGTTAACATGAAAGAAGTTTATTCCCTCACGAAAAAAATACTTTAAGTCTCCCTTACTCTAGGGGTTTTCATTATTTATATATCTCAACCAGTGTTACACAGACAACATTGATTAAAGTCGTTACTGACTCAACTGCGAATACTTAGATAGGACCGAATTTCGAAAAACAATAAAAAACTAGTCATCAGCAAACGTTTTTTATTTTTTAACTATTGCACTTTTGCTACTTTTGAGTAATAGAAATCATAACGTCACTGACGTTTTGTAATATTACATGAAACTTGTCTAATTTTCAAGAACTTTCAAGCCATTTTAGATATTTCCTTTAACCCAAAACTATATTTTCTTCTAGGCCTTTAAAATCCTTCCTCTGATTGTTTCACAAACTAGATTTTTTATTACCTTAATTATTTCACATGATTTCAAATTATATGAACATTTCAGATAAACAACTATAACAAATTGCTAAAAGAATATATATGGAGAAACCTATATATTTCGTTAGCAAACTGATTTAAGTTTGAATGAAGTAATATTTTAAAAGAAAGTAAAAATCCGAAATTTTATCCTACTACTACTACTAGAAAGTTAACGGGACAACCGCGCTGCATTTTGAATATTTTGGAAGCTTCTAAATCTACTTAATTTCTGAAAAAAATCAAACACTCTTGATTTATCACTGTAATATCACATAGAAAACATAAAAAAAAAATATATCCGATTTATGTTTCAAATTCATTGAATAAAATAGGGACGTGATCAATCAAGAATGTCTCTGATGTGACAAAAATATAATAAGTTATATCTCCTTACATTAAGTGTTTTATAAACTCTTGTTTAAAGTAAATCATAGTGTAGAGTGACCACTTTTGACGGTAACTTGATGTCAAATGTAGTCACGACCTATTCTAAATTTTTCGTGTTTTTAAGTCATTTAATTCAAAACAAAATAGATAAAATTTACATGGCGTATCTTTAACACTCATCACATTTGATTACTTGCATCAACAGCTGTTCTATGAAAAGTCACGTAACTACATAAGGCATTTAAAATGACATGACACCATACCAGATCAAAAAACAGCACATGGTTGTATAACCGTTGATTGATATTACTAGGTATACTTGTATAGTTCTTTTATTATTAAATTCGAAGTGAATTAATTGGGGGACTCGATACATAATTTTAATGCGGGTAACATAACAGTTATACTCAAAAATAATAATAATACCCATAACTTATAATTTAGTACCTCCTACGTATGAGTACAACATTAAAACAAATTTGTTTCCATTTACTGTTTTTTCATTCTAAAATTTAACCTATCAATCCTGAACTAATCTGATCTGATACTATAGCATCTACTAAATACTAAGACAACATTAAAATAAGTTCTATTTTATTATTTTTATTCTAAAATTTAATATTACCTTTGAATTGTTCAATTTTCGTAACTCAAGTTACTAGATCTGATTTAATGCTATTCATTTATTTTTTGGATCCAACATGCAAATTTGCACTGTAACCATAAAATATACCGTTACTTTTTCTAAAGCTCACTTGTAAGAAATTACTTTTAAACAGCATATCAGATATTAATGGGACTAGTACTTAGCAATCGAAAAAACATTAATTCTATTTTTAATATATCTATCTATAGCAACAAAGTTGTTACTGGCGATCGAATTTATATATCGAAGTCACTCGATTGATTCACGCCAAATTTCGTAATACCGTCGCAGTTAACGGCAATGAAGTTTTGTCATCATGGGATCATTTTCCCGAGGTCTAACTGGCGCTGACTAACCTCTGATTACTGGCTGCTAATGGCAATGTTGCCAACAATGATTTATTAAAGAAACGCCTCAGTGTAATTATATTTATAAAAGGAAAATTGTTTTATATAAAAATTTTATTTGCCTGGCTGATTAAGGAGACCGACAATAAATAAAATTTAAACGTTTGACTTAAAAATATTTAAAATAATTTACTATGCACACCGAAAGTGATTAAACCATCGTGTATCACTTTGCAAAACTTTTAAAGAATGAAAAAAAATCACTCTGACCCGCATGGTACTCTTTTCTCTGAATTGCCAATTGTTTACCATTCTTCGTTTTTAACGGCATTCCCATACTTTTACTGTCTGGTCTACGCTACCGGAAATGACGTATGGATGAGATTTGTGGAAATCTAAAACAAAAATTAATATTTTAGTTGTAGTCTCATGGCAGTTTAAAAACTGAAAGAGACTGCTGCTCTTTTCAGCTACAATATGAAAGTGTTAAGAGTGAAATCAGCCAGTTAATTTTCTGAATTTTATCATTAATATGGTTGGCTAGTGATTTTCGGCACACTCGGATAACAGCGTTAGAAGTAAAAGAAAGGAATCACATTCACGATTATTAGCCTTTTAAAATTGACATTGTGGCACTGGTTGATTAAACTCGTCAAAATCTCCGTGTTTCAGTTGGTTGAAGAGCGACCTAGAAAATCGATAGTTCAAATCGCTGTAGACATAAAAACATTTTCAAATGTTCAAAAATCTGTCTGAATGGTACACTAAATTAAGGGTATTAATTTTAAATCGAATTTAGATGCTAAAACTATTTCATTCAGTTTTGCAGCTCTGAAAACTTTTATTTACTACGATGTAATTTTTCTGTTTCAAAATAAATAACATTCACTTGTTCGAAAAATCTGTACTGATGATGGAGCCCATAAATACCCTTCTACTGGTATATCAGATGAATTAAAAATAGTTGTTACTGTTACTTTATAGAGTTATCCTTTTGCTATAAAAATTTGTTCAAATAGAGCAAGGGAAATATACAGAAGTTTAACATGATTGGCTATATCAATAAAACTGAAGTTGATAAGTTGAGCACTAATTCTTTGTGGCTAGTTTGGAAGAACCTGGTCACAGCCACCATTATGAAGGTCAACCAGCTCCTAGGCAAGCTTTACCCCTCCACAAGTTGTTAATTTCAAAAACAAGGCCCTCCATATCAACTTCAACGCCATAGGGTTCATCCGCTCAATACCCAAATTCACCGAGACGTTTCATAAAATTAAGACAGTACATAAATAACGCTTAAATGTTCTTATTTTATTTTTTCAACTTCTTAACCGGAGGAATCAATTTTCTGATTTCTGTTCACTTCTAGTCTCAGTTAAAAACAGAACTAATATTTTTGGGTATAATACAAAAGAACTAAATTCAAATATTTACTTAAGATGCACCGTTTTGGACGATGTTTTCATATCTCTGAAGCGTTTCCTATGCTAAAATATCATTTCATTTTTTAAGAAAATGTCTGTAGTAATGCCTAGATTAAGTTATTTGTAGTGTGAAAACCCCAAACACGATATTCATTTTACAAGTAATTGAACTAAGGGGAAATTCTGGTTAAATAACTTCACCATTTTTAACCGAAGTTATGATATAAACAATGAAATATTTGTGGTTATGTAAAACCTACTATGTCATTTTTATTATTTAATTTGAACATATTTTTACAGCAAAAAGATGACTCCATTTTTATTACCTTAGACTCCTTTGATGGGTTTTTCTATTTACGGAGTTGATTCTTAATATGTTGTCTTAAAGAAAAACATCAAACTTTCTGCTTTTTAAACGTACAAAACACCTAATTCATAAAAGCAACTACGTTATTGTTATAGATTTTCTGTCAAAATAACTTGACTTTTTGACACTACGTTTAAAAGAATTAGAGACATACTCAGATGCTATAGGAACCACAGGAAAAAGATTGGTGTAAATAAATTATTACATCCTAAAGTCCATAAATACGATTTTTTAGGCTAACATTAAATACTAATTTGTTTTTTTTTCTTACCTACTGATGTACAAAAATGTTTATGAGCATCCAATGTCTTCATGCAACGCTTATTTCTCAGATCCCAAGTTCGTAGGGTTTTGTCGTCGCTGGCTGAAACTAAGAATTTGCCGCCGGGATGGAACACGATACCCCGCACCCAGTTATCGTGGCCTGTAAGTACGAAAAGGGCGACGCCTGCGCCAACGTCCCATATTCTAAAAATAATAAATAAGTCAATTTACTAACAAAAATGCGAATTTGGAGCTTATAATACACTGAGAAACTATTTCTAAAATCAATTTTATTTTGCAGATCCATTCTTCTCTCAACAGTTTTTTAAATATTAACAAGTTGTTAATAATTATGGACAATAAGAATATTTTCAAAGCATAGACAATATTTCTAAAATGTGTTGCTCACAAATATTTACAAATATGCATACGAGTTCTATTTTTAGTTCCAGAAACTGAAATTTAGAGTTTAAAATTCAAGTTAGATTTCAAAGCTACTCAAGCTAATTAAGTAAAAGTTCAACATTGAAAATATATTTAATTAAACACATATCTTAATGTCTTCAGATAAACGCAAGAAATAAGTTAAAAAAATTGCGATATATAACCCAAAAAAAAACAACTTTTTCGCTTATCTGACTTTCACACACGTTCTAACGAGGTATATCAAATAAAATGTTTCATAGAGCATATGTTAATAATTGAAAGTTATTCAATATTCTAAAAATAGTGTCAACCATGCTAATTTGGAACCCTAAATAAGCATTCTCAATAGAAAGAAAAAATAATATTACTAGCATGAATTAAGGAGTTTTTAACTAAAAATTATCTAATGCTTATACATACCTAATTGTTTTATCTCTAGAACCGGACGCCAAGAAAGGACCCATGTGTGCCCCCTTTTTGTTATCGGCACCGGCTGCCTCGTTGATAGCGTTGGCCGATGCGTCAGGCGCCCAGGCGATACATTCTACCACGTGGTCGTGGGCTCGTAGTTCGTTTCTACATTCTTTCGATGACACTACCCAGATCCGAACGGACTGGTCGTTTGAGCAGCTCGCTAGGAGGGTGCCGTCAGGTGACGGTCGGACCATTCTTACCTAAAAAAAAGTCAGTAAAATTATTTTTATGTTTACAAATTCTCCAGATTTTTTTAGAACCACGATGGACCACAAGTTTCAACGAAATATCTTGGTAGTCTAGTTATATTCTCATGCTAATGTTTGCAAGGATACGTAATAAAAAAAAATGTGTACCTTCTAATGTCAGTTATTGATAAAAACAAATTCTTCTCGCCAATTTTTATTATATTGATGTTAATTACTTATTTATTAAATTTCAAAAAAAAAATGGTTATGGTTCGAGTCGGTAGTACATCTGTCTGATCAAAATACAAATACAATACTGCACCTAAATGACAATCCTTCATTCATAATTTTTAAACCCAGATACTATCCTTATTATTGTTTTTAGTGTTCCGTATGGAACACTTATGAGCTCACTTCGGTGTCTGTCCGTCTGTTACACCCGATTTTCTCCGATACTCTTTAAAACAGAAAGTTGAAATTTGGCACAAATATAGGAATTCGAGCCGTGTAGTTTTGAAAGTTAAATTTTGACTTAAGGGGTAGTTTTTGGGTGGGTAAAATCGAAAGTAAAAAAAAAAATATCAGGTCATTGTATGAGAGTGTCCACTGAAAGCTTGTGAAAACACGAGTTCAAAAATATATATGATGTAATACTTGCGCACACGTTTCTTTGTATTATTTTAAAAAAATGTGAAAAGTATGGATCAAAAAATTTTGAAAAAATTCTGGAATAGTCTTTATAAAGTGTAGATTGAGTGAAAGTTATAACGAGTACATTACGTTTGATAATTTATCTGCTATAAAAAAACTATGTGCCTTGATAATATGGTGGAGGTCTTTCAAATATACTTTTCAGTAAGTTACTGCTACTAAGTCGCGTGTCAGTCCTGTACCAAGACAAAATAATTTTATTTTATTTTTTATAATTCGACAAATATTTAGGTAATAAATATTTGTTTTACACTTTTATTACTAGATTCTAGATTGAGCTAGATTTATTTATTGGCTATTAGGTAAATAAGATGCTATAACTATTATACATTATTGACTCAGAAAAACACGTTGAAATACATATTGGATCTTAAAATATATACATGTCAGGGACCTAATTAACTTAGCCTAGGTAAGGATTTTATTTTATTTTAAAAGCAATCACCGTACGGAACACTAACTGCGCAAGCCCGACTTGCACTTGGCCAGTTTTTTTTTTATATTTAAAACAAAACTAATTTTTTTTGTCGGCATAAAGTTCTGTTAACCTAAAACTTCAACTAAATTTGGCTTTTGGTGAGCAGCATTTTAATAGCCGTGTTTTTTTCTGTTATCTTAGAGTGCCTAATGCATTTTTGGTTAATTTTTATTCGTCTTTAATAATACAAAACTTTAGAATAATTATGTCAATAATATCATTTAAATATATGAAGCAATGTGGCATTATTTATATTTATATAATAATTACTTATAAAGTAAACGTAAGTTTATATTTTATCCAAAAAATTTATTGTGGCTTATGCCATTTTTTTAGCGATTTAGTCATTTAATATACTTGAATAGATTATCGGCCAAGGAGTAGAGAAAGGTAAATTTTTAGAGCCATTCACTAAAAATGTCTAAAAGTTAGACCCGCTATGCCTGCCATGGACTTTTATATTTCGTATTTTAAATATCACCAAAGAAACGTTTTCATCACAGAACTCAAAATAAAAATGGAAAAATAGGACTTGTGAATAGGCAGGAAAATTAATAGTTTTTAGAATTTGAAAATAATATTTCATTTTTATCGGTGTAATCAAACATAAAAACGAATTTTGTGGGTTTGTACTGCAGACCAGTTTTAAAGTTACACCTTTTTAGTGAATTAGGTACCAAAAGTCTATCTTTTGCAGTCTATTGCCAAATATGTTTAAATTTGCAAGTAAACTTTTTTTGGGTAATGGGTGTCTAGTAATACGCCGAATTTAACTTGATTAAGGGGGAAAATACATTTAGGCAGAAAAACATAAATGAATTTTTATGTTTTTTTTTTACGTGAACGTTTTATGTAACAATAATGGAATTTTAGGTTTGATTAGTTGTGACTCAAGACTGAAATTAAGATTTTTATTTTAAATATTGAAAAATGGCAAAGTTAAGCCATTGTCTTCCGACACGATCGTGCGGTGAGTGATAAAATGTCGTAACCTCTAGTGCATCTGCTGTACTGATCTGAAACAAATGAGTTATTTTTTTATAATTTATTATTAACGTTCATACGATGTGCGTGAACCTCAAAAAATGAAATAATTTAAAACTTGTCGACTAGCAGTTTTAAAAAAAGTTTGAATTATTTATAAAATTGAGATATTTTGCAATAAAAATACTTTTTTAACAATTTTTAAAAATATTTAGGTTCAAGTACAAGGTAATACTATTATTTAGAAGTGAGTAAAATTTCAACGAAATCGAACAAATATTTGATTACGTCAATTTCGAAAATACGGTTTTGAGAAAAACGCGGTTCAAGTTTGGAGAATATTTGACCGATTTCGTTGAAATTTTGCACACATCTTATTAACACTGTTACCTTGTATTTGAACTCAATTATTTTTAAAAATCATTAAAAAAAGGTTTTTTATATGACGATATAACTAAAAAATTTTATGAAAAATTCAATTTTTAAAAAAAGCATTCCGTTCCGCAATTTTTTTTATTGTTTCATTTTTTTTGAGGTTTACGTACACCGTTAAATGTTAATAATAAAGAACCTCTTATGGAAATTGGGTCCCGGCCAAATCAGCTGAAAATGTAGTATGTTATGCTTTAAGCAATTCTGATCAAAAGTCTCTATGGATATAAAGTCCAAAAATGGATAAATTAGGAATTATCGAACGTGGAATTAGTAAAAAAAAAAACCGCTGGGAAAACGCTATTTTTGCGTTTTTTTAAGGATTATTTTAACTAGAACACAGAAAAATTTCAACGAGATTATTTATATGTTTTTTGAGTTGCTAATTATGAATATAATAATTATTTTGACCCGTTTCGCTCCTACTTTCGAATATTGGCCATTTTGGCCATTTTTGGAGTTTTTTTTTTATTTAATTCGTCTAGAACACATTTTTGCGAAAAATTCTAACGGAATCTTATGTTTTTGAGTTAATAATTACGAATATAATTATTTTGAACCAATTTAATCCTACTTTCCAATAGCGTTTCTTTTTGGCCAACTTTTGGCCCTTTTGTGGATTTAGACTAAAACATATAAAAGTTATACTTTATTTTCAACAACTCCAAGGAAATTGTTAAGAAAGAATAATGAAAGTTATATGGCCAAAAATAAACGTTATTCGAATTATTATATTCGTAATTATCAACTCAAAAAAAACATAAAACTTCATTAGAATTTTTTCTAAAAATATGTTCTAAACGAATTAGATCTCCAGAAATGGCGAAAATGGCTAATATTCGAAAGTAGGAGCAAAATAGG
Organism: Pachyrhynchus sulphureomaculatus; assembly: GCA_019049505.1. Lineage (NCBI taxonomy): Eukaryota > Metazoa > Arthropoda > Insecta > Coleoptera > Curculionidae > Pachyrhynchus > Pachyrhynchus sulphureomaculatus. Next base: position 82,735,523 of record CM032455.1, read on the forward strand.
TCAAAATTTAATAACCCAAAAAACATATAATCCCGTTTGGAATTTTTCGTAAAATCATGTTCTAGTCAAAATAAGTTCTTTAAAAATGCAAAAATAGCATCAGCGATAATTCCACGCTCGATAATTCCTAATCTATGCATTTTCGGATTTTGTGTCCATGGAGACTGTTAATCAGAATGGCTTGAAGCATAATATACTATATTTTCAGCCGATTTGACCGGAACTCAATTTCCATAAGATTAGTGCGGGGTTCTTTAAAAAAAATTAGCAATACAGCAGAAGCATTTTACCACTCGCCGCACAACCTTCTCGGAAGAAAGTAGCTTCACTCTGCGATTTTTCAATGTTTAAAAAAGAAATGTGGTAATTTTACTCTTCAATAATAACAAATCATACCTAAAATTTCATTAATGTTACATAAAACGTCCGCGTAAAAAAATATCATACAAATTGAACTCTATTCATTTTTCTAAATGTATTTCCCCCTTAAAGAGCTTTACATAAAAATAAATACGGCAAACAATAAAATAATGCCGAAATTGGATACATTTAAATGGCTCATTTTTTGTTTTCACATTATAAAGCAGTTTGGATACTTCTAGTGGATAATAAAGATCTAATTTTTACTATTATCCTCCTTGGCTTAAACTTACCCATTCTCTATGTCCTGTATACGTCCTGACACAATATCCCGTCGACACCTCCCACATTTTAATAGTTTTATCCCTGCTAGACGACACCACGAAATCGCCAGCTGGCATAAATGTGACACTTGAAACATTATGGTCATGGCCCAGCATGGTACGGATACATTCGAAACTCTGTTGGAAATCCCAGAGCTTGATGCTCATGTCCGAGCTGCAGGAGACCTAAAATAAAAAAAAATAAAGGATTAAAGATGCTGCAAAACTGATCCATACGTTGGAATTGTGTTAGATATTTACAGTAGTGCAAGATATTTCTACAAAAGATGTTATAATAGTTTATATAAACATTCGATATGCAACGAGACGTATCTAAAAAAAAATGTGATACTTTTGGTATTTGTGATAAAAATGACCTAAAAATCAAGAATATTTTTCAATCCCAGTAATATTATAAACAAATTGCACAAGTACGGAAAGTGAACAAACTACTGTATTTTTCAAGGATTTTAATAATAGATGAGAAAATCAGACTTATTTTCTTCTAATTAAACTATTAAAGACAAGTTTCAAATCTATTTTTGTTCGAAGATTCTTTGAAAGTAAAGAAACCATTCCTTATTATAGGAATATATCCCCCAGTATGGATTCAAACACTTTGTCAGTTTTTAATGCATCTATTTGCTACTTTTATAACTAATCTGGCCCGGCATGCAACTAGGTCGTACAGGTAGGCCAATTCCTTTAACTTTTCATTAATAAATCTGGACAATGTGCAAAACATTTTGCTTAGTATTAGCACTGGTTCATGAGGAATTGATAATATTTCAATTAGAATGCTGTAGCCCTTTCACTGAAATTTATATTGTAAATCCATTTCAGATGTTTGGAGGGTAGCACTTCTCAAATGCAACAATGAAAATAAATCAGTGATCTTAAAATTATAAGTATATTACCTAAATTAACAAAAATTCGAGACCATGATTTAAAATATTTTAATGATATACGCTTTAATTCCTTCTAAACAATGCGGTTTAGAAAACGTTAGAGCATTGCAGCGGTTCTGCTATTTTGTTGAGCGATACGGCCCTAACATAAGGGTCTCAGTAGCGTGCTGATTCTCTTAGATTCTTCTTAAGCATTGGATACCCTTCAAAATCAAAATAGTACCAGATAGAACCGGACTCGGTAAGTTAAAACGATGTTTACACTAGTACTGTGGACTTTTATTTTTTTGTGCTGCAGTGTAGACTAAACTTTATTACAACTTGAACATCGAAATTTTAAGAAAGTGACAGAATTTATTTAGATGTAGAGCCAATCAAAAACTTATCAAAAAGCCACAACCTAAAATTAAATGAAGAACAGCTTAAAATAAGGGATCATCCATTATAGAGTGTGACACAGTGTAACGGGGGAGGGAGGTGTTAAGACTTTTGTGACATCACATCATAAACATGAAAAACAACCTACTAGGGGTACCTACTAGGTCTGTATTACAAGCAGTTATAAATTAAAATTTACGAAAAATGTGATGTCATAACAGGGGGTGGGGGTCACTCGAATGTGACAATCTGTGACAGGGGGGAAAAGGGTCGAAAAACCACGAAATTTTGCGTGACGTAATTTATAAATAGTCTCCAATGTGTTTTTAAGACAAATCGCAATTTTTTAAAAATATAATTTGAATATCTCGACTGGAAATCTCTTGTGATATAGGTAAAAAATCTCGGTGCGTTTTAAGCAACATTTAAAAAAACATTAAAAACTTTGAAATTAATTTACAATAACCGCAATTCTCTAAACTTCAGTCACAAATATAGGCTCAGATTATAATAAAATAACCGATCAAGTGAAAGTTGAACTTGCGCAATTAGTGTTCCGTACGTTGATTGCTTTTAAAATAAAAAATGTTGTTACGGAGGTATAAAATGATCAGTGACTTCACAAAACACACCCCAAATGAGTTTTCAACAAAGTTTGTTTCCAATCTTTACTGAAAAGTGATGACCTTGAAATTTTTGTTTTTTTATATACCAGATAGATTATTAAAGGTAATGCCCTCGTGATAATTTTCGTTCCATCTACACCACCACGTTGAGAATACTCCAGAATTTTTTCAAAATTTTTTGATCGGCACTTTTCGAGATAAGGTGAGGGACAGCGATTTTTCGCAATTTTTTAAAATAATACAAAGAAAAGTGTGCGCACGTACATATTACATTATATATATATATATATATATATATATATATATATATTTTACTCGTGTCTTCACAAACTTTCATTTGAGACCACACTCGATGACCTAGTAAAAAAGTTTTTTTTTTCACTTCCGATTTCACCTCCCAAAACTAACCCCTTAAGTCAAAATTTAACTTTCAAAACTACGTGGCTCTGATCCTATATTATCAAATTTCAACTTTCTATGACAAATAGTTTCGGAGAAAATCGGGTGTGACAGACACACAGACACCGAAGTCATCTTATAAGTGTTCTGTACGGAACACTAATTAATAAATGTAACTGGTTTAATATGAAGAACCATACACACCATTACTGGCATAACTTAATAAATAAAACCGGTCAAGTGCAAGTTGAACTTGCGCAATTAGTGTTCCGTACATTGATTGCTTCTGAAATAAAATTTTTGTTACGGAGGTATAAAATGATCAGTGACTTCACAAAACACACCCCAAATGAGGTTTCAACAAAGTTCGTTTCCGATCTTTACTGAAAACTGGTGACCTTGAAATTTTTTTTTTTTTTTTATATACCAGATAAATTATTAAAGGTAATGCACTCATGATAATTTTCGTTCAGTCTACACCCCGTAGAGAATATTCCAGAATTTTTTCAAAATATTTGGATCAGTACTTTTTGAGAAAAAGGGGGGGGGGCAGCGGTTTTTTTTTTCGCGTTTTTTTTTTTAAATAAGTAGTCAAAATTTAACTTTCAAAACTACATGGCTCTGATGAGGCCATGACTTCCTATATTAGTACCAAATTTCAACTTTCTACGTCAAATAGTTCCGGAGAAAATCGGGTGTGACAGACGGACAGACACCGAAGTGATCTATAAGTGTTCCGTACGGAACACTAAAAATTATCCTATGAAATTCGACTTTCTTTATGTGGTGTTAAAATTTGGATTGTCGTCGTAGAGATGTGCTCTTATTATTTTTGTACACAGTCATCAAAGGTAATATTGACTGTAGTCACTTATTATGTTTGATTTTATTGTTAGTGTCGTTAAAGCTTACAAGACAAATACAGCTGTTCTTTCAACATACCCACGGAACTAATTATGGTTTAAGCGTCTTTGTACATCAACCGCATGGCACATAATTTTATTTTCTTAACTTAAATCTTACTTTATTAAAGAGAAAGTTGAAAAATTGATACTTTTTGTTTCTTAATGTAATATTGTTCTTGTCAAGTTTCCAAAAATGTTTTAACCATTAGGTTATAGTAGTAATAGTAGTAGTTAGAATTTATTTATTTTGTAGTATCAATACATATTATAAAACAAAGTCTCCCCGCCGCGTCTGTCTGTCTTTCTAGACGCGATTTCCTCAGAAACTACTCAATGGATTTTATTTTGGTTTTCACTAATTGATAGAGGGTTTCACGAGGAATGTTTAGGTGAACGTGAATATTTTTTCTAAATTAACCGACTTATGACGGTGAATGTCGGAAGTTGGAAAAAAATCAATCAAGTCGAACAAATATTTTCGCGTAAGCTGCATAAATAGTTAGAGATACGTGAAAACAACGCCAGGCCATACTGTTCGCTTCAAATAGTTCTACAAAAAAGTCCATGTATGTACAAAGGTTAACGTTATCGAAGTAAAGATATTAAAAATAGACGTGTTAAAATACTTCAACTAAAGAGAGTAATTTAGGTAGGAAAATATAAATCCCTATTAAATTAAATAATACTTTCTTTGTATTGTGCATTTACCGAGGATAAAAAATTTGGATGAATAGATTTTACAAGGGAGTTTCCGCACTCGCGCCGCCCGCAAATTGACTTTAAAATAAAGGCTCCTGGAATATTGCTAGTTAATTTAAATCCACCAAAATTATGATGTTCTGCCGCAAAATCCCATGTATTTTCTTATGGCCCTTAAATCTACATTTTTTGTGCCATTTTTGGACCCGCTCCCGCATATGTGCGCATGCGCAGGTATGATGCAGTGTTGCCAATTCTGTGTGAAGAAGTAGTTTTTCGGCTGTCTAGGGTATTGTTAGTGTTAGACAGTGTTGCCAACATTATGTGAAGTAGTATTTTTGGGCTGAAGATGTTCATGGTGATCGAGATGTGTCTGTGGTGTTAGTTGTAGGTCAAACAGGCGTTAATGAAAATAGCGATGAGAGGGTTAGTTGACCAAAAGGTTCCCATTATGGTGATGGGGAGTGTACTAAACTCGGTTAAAAAGTTTTTATTATGACCATGAGGTTTATTGTTAGATTTGTCTTGGTTATTTTTCGTGTGTAATGTTAGTAGTTTATTTTTGATAAAAAGTTTGTCAAAGAGGCATCAAAGAGAGTTAGCAGTTGTTTTTTGACAAAAAAAAATTGTTAAAAAGCATTACAGAAGGGTTGAGGTGTGCATGTGTAGATGTGAAAAAAGTGTTAATGAAGTTAGTGTGGTTATTTTTTTATATATATAAAGTTGATTAGGCCTCTGAGGTGTTTTTTGTAAAAAAGGTTGTCAAAAAGGCCTAATATGGGTTATTTTTGTCTAAAAAGTAGTTGAGAAAGGCCTTATATGAGGGTAGAAGGGGGTAACAATCGTCGGACCAAAAAGTTGTTTTTTGTTTAAAAGAGGTGATGAAAACGGAATTATATGGGGTTAGAAGAGAGCTGACTTAGGATAGAAGAGGGTAAGCCAAAAAGTCCTTATTATTGTGGAGAAGATGATGATGAATAGGGGTAGGTAAGACTAGACAAAAACATCCTTATTATAATCATGAGGAGTCGGCTGAGCAAAAAGACAATGAGGGGTAATACGTAGTATAAAACAGAGTCCCCCGCCGCCCGGTTGTCTCTCTGCCTATCTGTCGATTTTCTTACTAACTACTGAACGGATTTTATTCCAGTTTTCACTAATGGATAGAATGTTTCACCAGGAGTGTTTATTCTGGCACCCGAGGAAGAGACACTTATTGTGGTGTATAAAGAAATATTTGAAACTATCTAAAAAATATATTTTAGACATGCTTTTTTTGTATACACTAAATTATAACGAGGAGTTAAACAGTGACATAACAGCAACTCCTGTGCGAAGCGGTGGCGGGTCGTTATTACTTAAATAAACCTACCCAATATATCCACTCTCTATAATAAAATAGAAGGTAAAGCTTCGTTACACGGGCTTTTCAGAAAAAGGTGTTTTTTTGGAATAGGCTAAAATTGGTCTAATTTTGAAAGACCTACGAGAAAATATCGGAGGTCTCCCTCCGTTTCTGCACCTTTTTTTGGTAAATAAAAATTAACCTATGTCACTGACAATTCTTGAAAACCACTGATCGAAACTGTCAGCTGTTTTCGCAAGGATAGGCTCCTTTCACAATAATGGGTAAAATATAGAGGTCAGCCTAATATTTCAAAAAAATTATTAAATTATTTTCAATTATAATCTAATCTTATCACAAAATTGCTTATTGTCAATTTTTTTGGTAAAATTTCGGTACGCAGGCTTTTCAGAAAAACACAGACTTTTTTATAGGCTTAAAATAGCCTAAATTTGAAAAATTTATGAGAAAAATCGGGAGATAACTGTTTTTGTTAACCTGAACTAAATATTCAGCAATTACAAAATACATTAAATAATGAAAAAAATAGTCCTACCTTAACGTGAAAAAATGATATACGTGCTATATTAGTGACTGGAAACCAAAGTTAGTTCAGGTTAGCAAAAACAGCCTCACCTCGATTTTTTCTCGTCAATCGTTTAAAATTAGGCCATTTTACGCCTATTCCAAAAAAAAACATTGAGATTTATTATTTTCGTGTTGTTTTCCTCAAACAAAATTTCACAGCAAAGTTCCTTATTGGTTGGAATTTTACTATGACTGTAAATGTAGCATAATCATCTCGGCACATGCGCATGAACGAACTGAGTTCTCCCGAACAGTTTCGATCAGCGGTTGCAAAACGGAATCTCCCCGATATTTTCTCGTAAAGCTTTCAAAATCAGACCATTTTTAAGCCTATTCCAAAAAAAAAAACCTTTTTCTGAAAAGCCCGCGTAACGAGGTTTTACCAAATAGAATTTGCTATCTCATAGTGGTGTATAAGAAAAATATTCGTTTTTGTGACTGTGCATAAGAGACCTTTTATTTACAACATAAATTATAAAATTTATTACCTGAAGATTTTTTTAACTGGTAAGCCAACAGTTACTGTGGAACTTTGCTTGAAGGGTAAAGTCGCGCAACAGGGTAGACTTAATTATAACTTACAGTTTATTCATTTTTTAGGCAGGTGTTTAACATTATTGTTGCTTTTTTAAGAGTTATATATATTTATTTATTTTTAGTGTGTCCTATGGAATAGTTATAAGTTCACTTCGGTGTCTGTCTGCTCGCCTGCCACACCCGATTTTCTCCGAAACTATTTGACAATTTTATTTGTATTATTTCTAAAAAATTGCGAAAAATCGCTGTCTCCCCCTTACTCGAAAAGTACTGATCAAAAAATCTTGAAAAAATTCTGGATATATTCTCCACAACACAGGGTGTAGATTAAACGAAAATTATCACGAGTACATTACCTTTAATAATTTATCTGGTATATAAAAAAAAAAACAAAAATTTCAAGGTCCTCAGTTTTCAGTCAAAATTAGAAAAAAAGTTTGTTGAAAACTCATTTGGGGTGTTTTGTGAAGGCCCTGATCATTTTCTACCTCAGCAACAAAATTTTTTATTTTAAAAGCAATCAACGTACGGAACACTAATTGCCCAAGTCTGACTTGCGCATGGCCGGTTATTTTGATGTTGAGGTGGATAATGCAAAGCATGAGTATCGAATTCTTCATTAGACTTCAACGCCTACCCTACGACGACTTTTCTGTCAATTTTTCTTATTCTCAGCAAAAAATCACAAACTGTTTTTTCGCTAGGTGATATAGGTATAACACATCAAAAAAACGTAACGTATTCTAAGGTTATGTAACTTACTGAAAACGAATTAAATAAAAAAAAACGTTCTAACACAGAGAGCATAAAGATTAATATTTTCAATTTCTTACCAATAGTTTCCCAGAAACATCGAATGCTATGTCTTGTATAGGGTCAGTGTGACCCTTAAGAGTCCTTTCATACTCTCCTGTCTCAAAGTCCCAAACTTTCATTGTGGCATCTTCACTTGCTGATACCATTAGACTAAATACAGGATGAAATATGACACGGGTGACTGGAGCCCGATGACCTAAATAAAAATATTTGTCTGTAAAAACAATGTTTAACTACACAGTTTCTGTTTCGTACGAAATTCATACAAGATTTATGAATTCTTATTGTAGGGTGCAATTTAGAAATATATCAGATTTTTTAAAACTACTTGTTCTTAATCTTGTACATAAAAAATATAGAAAAATAGTAGGTATACTAAAGGTTATAACATGTATGAAAAACGAAAATAGAAGAAAAATGAACGTCAGGGTAGGAAAAAAGCAAATTAAAAGTGAAAGAATTTTTTACCTGCGGTATTATAACAGTAGATAACTGCAGCAAACATGATATAGAGTATGATAGTGCAAGAAAGGAGGTGATTCTTTTGTGTAAAACTGAATAAAAATAAAGTATAAACAATATATAAGCGGTTAAGATGTGATGCTAAATAAAAATGATGAATGATAAGCTTGATACTGATTTGAGATAAACACAAAAGGACTATTTGGAAAACACTGTAGAAAATCAGATAAGATTATTGAATATAGATTCATTCTCAGGCATGGTCATCTAACACAATTCATTGCGGAGAGAATAAAGTGTAGACGACAGGGTGCACACCTTATTTAAATGAAGTAGCAAATATCTAGGTTAGATAGGCAGAAAGCTCTAGCGCAGAAACATGAAGAGTTATATCTAAACAATCTAAAGAAAGCACAAAGGTGATTTCTGGAACATTATGAAACAAATAACATCACGGCCATGGGTTCATCTTAATGTAAATGTATAACTTGTCAGTTACTATATTTACTCATTTATTATATATATATATATATATATATATATATATATATATATATATATATATATATATTCTTATAAGATTAAGTTAGGTATAGTCATCTTGAATATCATATTCAAAAGTCTAGTCACGTACAAGTCAAAGCGAAACAACGGCGACGTAATATATTGCGGTTTAAATTAAGGGTATCATTTTTTTTAAAAGGCCAGACCATGTAAACTCGTCTTCTTTATTATTTATAATACATATATATATATATATATATATATATATATATATATATATATATATATATATATATATATATATATATATATGTATATGGTCTGTCACAACCAGCTTATACTATGGGAATATCCAAACTTAAAAATTTTGAATCATCATATTTTTGTTCGTTTACATATTTTGAAAGCCCCATTTTTTTTTGAGGAATTTCAACGTTTTCCAATTTTTGCACTGTTAGGAACTAATTTATTTCTGCCTGTAGAACGTGTGGCTTGTAAGCTCTTTAGCCTCCCTTCACTTGTCCTTGAAAGCAAGGCTAACTGCCTCAAAAATATTATAAATGCTTACCAAGCTTTAAATTAAATAGTAATACGAGGGTCGCGTTTTAAGTTTTTACAAATGACCACTATATAGCGCTATTGAGATGTGACATTACCATGGTTGTAAAATTTGACATTTGTTATTGTTAAAACAGTGGCAGCTCAGAAATTCGCCGAGTAGTTTGTTTACAGCGAGCGTTTTAAAAAAATAGTTTTGTAACAAATGGAAATTTCACGTAAAGGTTTTCGTTAGATGATTTTTTACGATATTAATAAAAGCTTAACTCAACAACAATGCCTCGAATTGTTTTGGTAATAAATCACCATCAGAAAAGACTGTTTATTACATTTCGTTTGCAGAATTTCGTCACGGTCGTGCTTCCATCAGCGATGAATTTCGGCAAAGTCAACCACAATCGGTTGTTGTTCCAAAAAATATCGATGCTGTGCGCAACATGATTGGAGAGGATCGGCATGTGACTTATCCTGAGATAGAGGCTTCCTTGGGAATATCGAAGACTGCAGTACATTCGATTCTGCACGAACATTTAGCTGTGAAAAAGATCTGTTCGCGCTGTATTCGGCATAATTTGACCAAAACTCAAAAACAGGCTCGTGTCAATTGGTGTATTTCCTTACACTCAACTCAAAAAATTCGACCGAGGACATGCAAAATCCGTATACAACATCGTAACAGAAGACCAAACCTGGATACATTCCTACGAGCTGGAAACTAAGCAACAATAAACTGTTTGGATGTTCCAAAGTGAACCGAATCCAACAACAGTGATTCTTTCGCGAAGCACTTCCAAGAAAATGATCGCTTATTTCTTTGGTTATACTGGATATGTTGCAACCATGGCTTTAGAGAATCGAAGAACAGTTAATGCTGAATGGTATACAATTTGTTTGCCAGAAGGGATAGATGAAATCAGGAAAAACAACCGAAAACGTCGCATCATTCTTCATCATGACAATGCGAGCTTTCACACAGCACGTTAAACAACTGATTACTTGACGGAAAACACCGAATTAATGTCTTACTGCCCGTATTCCCCTGATTTATCGCCTAACAACTTCTTTTTGTTCCCGAATGTCAAAAAAAAAATGTTGAATCCTTTTAAAACCATGTTTTTGAAGTACCAACTTCAGAATGGAAAAATTGTTTCGAGAATTGGTTCGAATGCATGCAAAAATGAATAAATTTTAAAGGCGAATATTATGAGAAACAATAAAACGATTTGTACCAAAAAAAATTTTCTTTCATTGTTTTTGTAAAAATTTAAAACGTATCCCTCGTATAAGCATACTTCAACAAAATATAACAATATGTGTAATTTTTACTGAACAGAAAAGACGTGTGATGTAAGATTCCTTTACTATTCAGGACAACTGTCCAAATAAATGTTCAAAACTAGTGAACAAGTATTTTGGCTAGAAGTATGTCACATAGTCACCTTGTTTGCAGAAAAAGTTATATCATACAACTGTGTTTGGTTAGGCCCCTTTACAATCAGTTGTCCTAACAACTTATACAAACATTTTCCAAGACAGGTAAAAGAGTGCAATCAAGTTAAAGCAAACATTTGCTATAATTCTTTAGTTGAAAACAAACCTGTTGACTCACGCTCTTATGTCACCGACTGAATGAGAATCTCTTTAAAAATCTACAGGTACTGAAATTTCAACTAACTAGTGATTAGTGCTCACTTAAACCTGATGAGTAATAATTATATATGGCGAATATAGAAATGTTTTCTACTCAAATAGCAGAATACTCGCAGTCTAAATGCAGAAATTCCTGTATGTGGATTAATCGTTACATACCTTTGTTAATTATAAAACATAGTGTAATTTAAATAAAGATGAATCATTAATTTCGAGTTTCTACTGAATAAACGTTAGAATGTGGGCGCCATCTATAATTTTTCTTTAATTCACACGTCAATTTGGTCCGAACCTTCGTATTTCCGACTGAAATTACGTCGAAAATACAGGAAAATTACAGACAGCATTCAAGACTTTACCCGGGGGTATCACATGAAAATAGTAACTAACCTCTGCTTAAATTATACCCGATCATGGCTAGAGAAGACAGGCGACGCGTAATCGATAATAAAATGTCAATACAGAGTATAAAATAAGGATGAAAATAAAGGTTATGAGGCGTATGAAAACCGACAATGGAAGAAAAATGAATGTTACACTCAGACGAGACAAATTAGAGCTCCCTGAGCTGCAGGGAAGAAGGCGAACGAATCAAAAAGCTACTGAGATCTGAATCTAAGAAAGACAAATTAGTCAGATAGACAAGGTTATGAATAAGGAAGTGCTGAAATGAGTCAAGAAAGACAAGACTAACATGGAACGGAAGCATTTGCGACTTTGGTAAAATGAAAAATCATAGTTTAGATTATTGGATTAGACCGTGACAAATTAGACTTTCCGATGTTTCGCCTCCGAGTGCATGACACATCTTCAAGGGTCTCTATTCTTCCAGATTAAGACACTAAATTCTAGTAAGTAAAGAAGAATGTAGTGTTTTAATGTCGTAAAAAGAGTTACTTGAAGACACTCTATAGAAAAAAACTTATTTGGAAAATGATACTAAACAAAGAGTCGGGATCTGATTTGGACCGTCCAACGGTATGCTAACAGGTTATCTTTCCTTAAAAATAGTACTGCATTGAAAGAAGAGGTAATGTTCTGTCGTAATTTTATCCCTGCCTGAATTCATTTTGAAACATAGGGGATGTAACAAAATGATTACAGGAGGAGTGACGCAGAGTAGAAGGACAGGTCATAGGTAAGGTGCTGGAAGAAAATCTCTAAAACGCCACAGGAGCGACGCGAGTGCGGAAAAAGGGATTCACATTGGTCTTAAATCGCTGTAAATTGTACTCGGTGGGAAACAGTACTGGGCAAATGATTCCAATGGGATGAAGTTCTCCATATAAAAGACTGTTTGAAACGGGTTGTACGAGGAGTGACAAGCTGAACTTCATACAGATGCGATGTGCGATGTGTATTCCTAGCATGTACCGCTCTGGGAGGAATTATGCGGGATACATCCATTGAACACTTTCCATGAAAGTACTTGTAAAATAGATTAAAGTCGCCAACCGTACTTCGATGTTCCAAGGAATCAAGATTACTGGTCAGTTCTGGGTTTCCGATCAAGCTGAATAAAATCGAACAAATGCGGTGTATGTTTGGGAGCAGAGCCCCAAACATAGGTGCAGTATTCCATCGTTGGTCGAATTTGAGCTTTGTAAAGATTTAAAAGTTGTTTGGGAGTGCAAAACTCGAGAAGGTCTTTTAGGTTAGCTGAAGCCCCTGCTCAGTATCACCAAAAATGGAATCGGAATTGCAAAAGTCCGTGCCCGATTAGAAACCAAATTAAATACGACACATTTTCATAAAAAATAGTATTTATTAACCAATAATGTACTCTCCATCATTTTCTATAACTGCCTCCCATCGTTTTACAAGTTTCTGAATTCCTTCTTTGTAGACTGCGTGGTTTTTCTTCAAAGCAAAAGCCGTAACGTAGTTTTTGGCTTCTTAAATAGAATAAAATTTTTTGCCCTTCAAATTATTTTGCAGAGGATGAAACAGATGAAAATGTGAAGGGGCAAGGTTAGGGGGAATACGGCGGGTACTGGAAGATTTCCCAATTTAACTCCGTAAGTTTTTGCAGTGTCTATTGAGCGACATGTGGTCTAGCGTGGTCATGATGAAAGATTTGGATGACTTGCTTGAATTTCAACATTAAGTTGGGTGAGATGCTCACAGTATTTCTCCGCAGTTATTGTTTGATCACGTGGAAGAAGCTCGTAAAAAATATTTCTCTGCAATCCCACCAGACACATAACAACACTTTTATTGGATGCAATTCAACCTTTGCCATAAATTTTGCTCTTTCACGTCCATGCTTCATGTTTCCTCAGAGAGCATTCTTTACGAGTGGTGGTCGACGGATTTCTTTCTAACACCTTCACTATCAACGCCGTTGTGCCCCAAGGCTCCATACTGTCTCCTACTCTCTTTCTCATTTACATTAACGATCTGCTGGATAAGACCTGGAATCCAATCTACAGCTTTGCAGATGGCAGTACGCTTGTCTCTTCATTCACTTTGAACGCTCGGACATCGGCTGCTTAGGCGAATATCCGCAGACAACAGGAGGTCGTTCAACTTAACAAAGACCTGGAAGAAATTCTATCTTGGGGTGACTGTAACCAAGTAGAATTTAACGCTGCAGAAGCCCAGGCGGCAGTTTTTTCTAAAAAAGTTAACGTTGCTGAACCCGACATAGTTATGTTGGGGCACTCCATTCCCCTAGCATCGTCGCTCAATTTGTTGGGCGTTAGTTTGGGAGCAAATATGTTCTGGTATGAACATGTTGCAGGCATAGCAAGGAAAGCTTCTCAAAAGTTGGGAATATTATTTCGAACCAGAAAGCTTTACACTCCACAACAACTGTTCCTTCTTTACAAAGCTCAAATTCGACCAACTATGGAACACTGCGCCCATGTTTGGGGCTCTGCTCCCAAACATACACTGCATTTGTTGCATTCTGTTCAGAGAAGAGCTGTTCGTCTGATTGGAGACCCGGAACTGACGGGCGGCCTTGATTCACTGGAACATCGAAGAACGGTTGGCGACTTGAGTCTGTTCTACAAGTATTTTCATGGAAAGTGTTCGAAGGATGTAGCCCGCTTAATTCCTCCCAAAGCGGTGCATGTTAGAAATACACGTCGTGCTGGTGCTTCACATCCGTATGAGGTTCAGCTTGTTACTCCGCGTACAACGCTTTTCAAGCAGTCTTTTATATGGAGAACATCATCCCTCTGGAATAATTTGCCCAGCGCTGTGTTTCCCACCGAGTACAATTTACAGCGATTCAAGAACAACTTGAATCGCTTTTTCTGCACACATGCCGCTTCTAGAGCGCTTTAGGGACTTCCCTGTAGCACGTGTGCTTCTTTTTGTTATTATGTTATTATACACAACCCATTTTTCATCTCGTTATGACTTGATACAAGAAAGGTTCGTTTTGTTAATGGGCAAGGAGAGAAATGGCTGTGAAAACACGGTTCAGTTTGTTCCGTCCTGTCAAAACGTGCGGAACCCATATATCGAGTTTCGAAGTGTATCCAAGTTGCTTTAAATGACGGAATGCAGTCGAATTGTCAACATTTAGTCTCTCAGCAATCTCTTCAGTGGTAATCCGTGGATTATTATTCACTAAGTCACGGAGGGAGTCATTATCAATGCCGGGAGATTGCCCAGAGCGAAGTTTATCGTTTAGATTAAAGTCACCATTTCAAAATCGACCAAACTACTTTTTAATTATCTTAAGAGCAGAAGCATGATTCGAATAAACGTCTTAAATATTTTTTGTTGTAGTTCTAACACCCATTGGCGTTTTAAATTCATATAACATGACATGACGAAAATGTAACTTTTCATTTTCCATTTTGAATATTAACCTTGCACACAAATTAATTTAAATAAACTTTTTTTTAAGGTTATGTTAACTTACGACGCATTTAGATAATTGTCAGTTAATACTATGATTATAAAAGAAACATCAGCACAGTCCAAAGTGCATGCTTCTGCCATCTATAAAATCGGGCACGAACTTTTGCAATCACCCAATATTTGATACAAGTAGAAAAAAACAGCCCAGACGAACAAACAAATAAGGTAACTTAGCTAGTCATAATAAAATTTTGAACTAACACTATAATTACATATTAAACAATGCTCTGTTCTTTGATACTTCATTTTCAAGTTTCCTTGGTAAAAGTGGAAATCTAAATTTCACTATTTTATTAGCGATCTTCTGAATATAATGAGTAATTATAGTACTATTTAAAAGAAAAAAAAACATTGTTGTAATTGTACACTTCGGAGTTTATTCGTCCTGACCTGTGTACACCACACTGATAATTTTTTATGACTTGATAAATAGACAAAACAAAAGCTATTTACACGATTTATTCATTCTCAAACAATTTGAATATCATCAAATAATTTCGTTATTAAACAATGCCCTTGATACTAGTTTCTAAAAACAGTAGATTTTGTAGTCGTACTACTTTTACGATTATATCAGCTGCTTTTTAGACTGCAGCCGACTTAGGATAAAATTGCAGTACATTTGTAACTGAAATTGCTTTATATCTGCAATTTAAGCGTACCCCATTGGTGGAATCAGTACGCACCGAACATTTTTTTTTTATATAAAGAGTTACGGGAATTCATTCAAAGCGCACTAGCACTAATAAAATACTAATATTTCCAGATCTGAAAAGTTGCAGATGCAGATATTCTGTAATTCCCCCCTAAACCGTTTCAGATATACAGGGTGTTTTTCAAAAATCTGCATTTTGGAAAAGTGTAAATTTTTCCTATTGAAAATTTTTGATTTCTGTAAAAACATTCTCAAAGCACTTTTTCACGTGGATTTCAACAGTTTAAGTTACATTTTTTTACTAATACTAATATTTTAATAGTTATTAACGCAAAAATATATTTTTTAAATGGGTACCCTGTATATTTTTCCTTATTCAAATAGAGCTTTAAATTATCATTCTAAAAATATAGCACACTTTATATTTTGCTTAAATCTAATTCAAAATATAAAGGTTTTCAGTTTTTACGCGAGTTTTAAATGCACATTTTGTGTGAAGTAACTCTAAGAGTCATAAACTACAATGAAATTTACTAAATGCTATAGTACTTTAAACTATGTAGAAAATAATACAAAACAACAATAAAACAATTTATTCCGAGTAGAGAAAAATTAAAACAAAACAATTTTCTATAAAAGAAGTTCGAAATGTCGACCAGTTTCATTTACACATAGGCGGCACCTTTTCTGGACAGTGCTTACGGAGTTGATTAGTTCAAGAGGAGTGAGAGCTGCAAAACTTTGTATCACTGCGACTTCTAACTCTGGCCTGGTGTTTGTCGGCAATTTAAAAATTAGGTCTTTCAATCTTCCTCAGAGATAGAAGTCCATGGCTGTTAAATCCGGTGACCTTGCCGGCCAACGGTTCGGACCTTGGTTGGCTATCCAGTTATTGGCGAAATTAGCCTATAAAAAATTACTGATAACTGCAGCGTTATGAGGGGGTGCCCCTTGGTGGTGGTGAAAAAATATATTTCTAAGGTCCATTAACGGCAGTTCATCAACAAGAGTTCTATTTGCTGCCTTAAAATTTTTAAATATCTCCGAGAGGTGAGTATTCCTTCGTAAATAAATGGACCTATAACCCTGCCTCTAAAAATTCCTGCTCACACATTAAATCCAAATCTGCCTTGATTTCTTTGCTCCACCACTAAATGAGGATTTTCTTGTGCCCACGTATAAGAATTGTAACGGTTAAAAATACCTGCATTGCTTACATAAGCTTCGTCTGTCCAAATGAAACTTAATGAAAAATTCGGAACATGGTTACAATTCTCCAGAAACCATTGGCAAAAATCCATACGCCGTTGAAAATCTCCGTCTCTAACTTTTCTTGTCCAATATGGCCTGAATTTATGCTTCTTCAAAGTACGACTTACGTTAGTTCTTGGTAGTCCAGTGGATTCTTTTAACTGTGGGGTTGAAGTGTTGGGATTATTTCCGATAGTTCCTAAAACTACCATTTTTTCTAACTCCTTATCCCTGTTTGATGCATAATTTTTGGGTCGTTTCTTTTCAAACTGGCCACTATTAACTAGATTATGTCGCAATCGAGCGAATATATCCTTGAAGGCTTGACGCTTCTCTGGGTACCGTTCGTGGCACAAATTACTTGCCGCTTCCGAATTTTCTCATCATATCCCATTTTTCGTAATTTTCAAACTTCATTGCGATTTATTTGACAATTCAATAACTGATTCTGAAGTAAAATTTGACAACTACGATTAAACAATTGAATTAAACCATATGGCCACTCTGTCCAAGGCCTACTTCACAAAATGTGCATTTAAAACTGGCGTAAAAACTGAAAACCTTTATATTTTGAAGTAGATTTAAGCAAAATATAAAGTGTGCTATATTTTTATTATTATTTAAAGCTCTATTCGGATAAGGAAAAATATACAGGGTATCCCATTTAAAAAATATATTTTTGCGTTAATAACTATTAAAATATTAGTTGTAAAAAAATGTAACTTACACTGTTGAAATCCATGCGAAAAAGTGCTTTGAGAATGTTTTTACAGAAATCAAAAATTTTCCATAGGAAAAGAATTACAAACATTTTTCCAAAATGCAGATGCAGAAACTTCTTTTCCCAAAAATTATGTAACTGTCGCGTCGCTCATAATAAAGAAAATACATCCCGATTAACCAAAAATACTAACCAGTTAGAGCAAACTTTTCCGGAGGCCTTGGAATCCATTCTGTAGGACTTCTCTTGTTTCTCGTAGGTGCCCCTTCGATGTATTCCTTCTCGGCATCGTTTAATTTCGACTCTAGCTCCATAACTTTCTTCTGTAGACGAATGACCGAAGTCCATTTTTTCTCCAGAAGGCCGCCGAATTTGCGTTCGACCTCACCGGGCATGTCCGCTTCTTTCTTGAATGCATCGAGAGCCTCAGTATACCCGCTGCTGCTCAGGTAATCAGCGATGGCTTTGTTACTGAAAGGAAAGGAAACTGTTATAGACCTATAGACATTTTTTTTTATTCTGATTTTTAAAATTAGATATATTTGTGGATTCAGAATTTAAAGGGAAAAATAGACCTTCGCAAAGGAATTTTTTATAAAGATATTATAATAGAGTCATATTTGTACAATTAGAAAAATAATTAAATTATTTTATTGTCTCACAATGTGCCTCATACCTTGTATATAAAAACCTTTATTGCAGAAATGTCTAGGTTTTTGCAAGAAAACAACACTCCCTGCGTTTAAAACTGCTATCAGCTCAAGCTGCTGCTATAAATACTTAAAGAAAGAAAGGAAGTCTAAGCTAATATTAGTAAATTTTCACAAGTAATTTCTGTTATATGTTAAATGAATGCAGCATTCTCAGTACAGATCACATTTATATTAAATTATATATGTATATATATACGAGGCTGGTTTGAAAAGTCCGCGCAAAGTCCGAGAGATGGCACCACCGGCGCGTATCGAGGTCATGTTTAGTAGCATCTCTTGAATGAACGCACACCAAGTTTGAGCCATATTGGTCTATTTCTTTGTGTTTGGCATTCGTGTGAATCAAGGAAGTCGAGTGATTTTCAAGAAATGGACGAAAAAGAATTTCGTGTGGTGATTAAACATTACTTTATGAAAGGCAAAACGCCTCAGGAGACTAAAGAGAAGCTTGATAAACATTATGAGGACTCTGCACCTTCGATTAGAAGTGGTTTCTAAATTTTCGGACTGGCCATATGGGCACAAGTGACGCTGAACGTTCTGGACGGCCTGTGGAGGTTACGACTCCAGAAATCATTGATCAAATCCATGATATGGTGATGGATGACAGAAGAGTTAAGGTGCGTGAGATTACTAGTGCTATGGGCATCTCGACTGAACGGGTACATAATATTTTGCATAAACATTTGGACATGAGAAAGCTATCCGCAAGATGGGTGCCGCGATTGCTCACGCTTGACCAAAAACGGAATCGTGTGAAGTGTTGCAAGGATGGTTTGCAGCTGTTCCAGAAGAATCCGGAGGACTTTAAGCGTCGTTTCGTCACTGTGGATGAAACAGTGATACATTACTATACTCCTGAGACCAAACAACAATCTAAACAATGGGTTACCAAGGGGGAATCTGCATCAAAAAAGGCGAAGACCATTCCTTTGGCCGGAAAGGTTATGGCGACTGTCTTTTGGGATTCGCAAGGGATAATTCTCATCGACTATCTGGAAAAGGGTAAAACTATTACAGGTGAATATTATTCATCGTTATTGGACCGTTTGAAAACCGAGCTGCAAGAAAAACGCCCGCGATTGGCCCACAAGAAAGTCCTTTTCCATCACGACAACGCACCAGCACACACCTCAGCAGTTGTGGTCGTAAAATTAATGGAAATAGGATTCCAACTCGTTTCACATCCCCCCTATTCTCCAGACTTGGCTCCCTCGGACTACTATTTGTTCCCCAATTTGAAGAAATGGCTGGCGGCACAAAGATTTTATTCAAACGAGGAGGTGATTGCAGACGCTAATGGATATTTTGCAGACTTGGACAAATCCTATTATTTGGAAGGGATCGACAAACTAGAACATCGTTGGACGAAGTGTATAAGCCTAAAAGGAGACTATGTCGAAAAATAAAAAAGGTTTACCCCAAACACATAAGTAGTTTTTTTATTTTTGCACGGACTTTTCAAACCAGCCTCGTATATATATATATATATATATATATATATATATATATATATATATATATATATATATATATATATATATATATATATATAGAAGCATTAAACCGTGGGCGGTTTGCGGTGAAATGAGGCAAATATTTCAGTCCACACTGGCTTTAAAACTTAAAAGTATAGTATATAACAAATGCATTCTACCAGTAACCACATATGGTAGTGAAACTTTGGTTCTGAACCGGAAAGTTATTAGAAAAAGTTCATTAGAAAATGAAAGGAACATACTAGGGACTGCGAACCAAACGATTGGATCAGGGAAAAAAAACAGGGGTCCACGACATAATTGAAATGATATCCTCCCTCAAGTGGAACTGGGCTGGCTATGTGGTCAGTAATACTGATAACTGGAGCAGAAAAGTGACCAGATATAGACCATAGCGGAAAAAAAGAAGTACTGGCAGACCTCAACAACGTTGGTATGACCATATTAACAAATCAGCGGGGCTTAGTTGGTATTAAATTGCTCAAAACAGGGACATGGAAGCACACGAGAGAGGCCCATATCCAAAGGATAGTTAGAGGAAGAAGCATTAAACAGTATGCAAGTAAATGAGAATAATAACTTTTTCGGTACTGTTTTAACCACAATGGGAAAACGTAATCTAGATAACTCATCAAAAATTTAATAAAACCAACTAATAAAGTAAAAAAAATACAAGAAAAAAATGCAAATGTAAACCAAAAATATTTATGGCAAAATATTTATTATTAAGGTGATAAAAACAAATACTTGTGTTAAAAGTTATGAGAATACATTTTATTGCATATTCATTCCAAGGTCTTAAATATTAATTTTTTATTCTGAATTTTCTTGTACAATTATTTCTTTAGTAACATTTACAATATTAGACAGGGTAAGGGACAACTCGACAACTAGAACTTTTAGATTCCCGGAATTAAGATATTTGAAGCATTGATATTAACTTGAGAAATTCTTAAATCTTGATAGAAAAATTTAAAAAATTACTACTAAGGTCTATTCAAAACGACAGGTACTTTTATTAGTGATTAAGTGTTTTATGCATTAAATGATGAATTAAGCTTTAAACGTACTTAGCTGGTCACGTGATCTGGTTTTAACTAATGAAGTTTTTTATGTTTAATATCAGTGTACATTAAGGCAAACGTTTTGGGAAACCGGTTATTTCATGTCTTTACATAACGACGGATGAGATTATTCATTTACATAATGTGTAAATTAATAAATCTAATGATGGAATGCAATAAATCAGCGTTGTTAGTTATGATGAATTGTTTCTGCATATCTATTTAGCAAAGTACTTCATACGCAATGAGAAGTATTTCGAGAAACAGTAATTATGACAAAACCTCGAAATGCACTCGTGATAATTTTCGCTCAATCTACACTTTATGAAGAATATTCTAGAATTTTTTTTTTCAAAATTCTTTAAACAGTACTTTTCGAGATAGGGTGGGGAGAACAGAGATTTTTGGCCTTTTTTTTTAAATAATACAAAGAAAAGTGTGCGGAAGTATTACAGCACATATATTTTTGAACACATATTTTTCACAAGCTTTCATTTGACACCCCAATCAATGACATCGATGACGTTAGAAAAAAAAATCACTTCCCCACAAGCTAACCCCTTAAGTCAAAATTTAACTTTCAAAACTACACGGTTCTGATTGGGCCATCAATTCCTATATCTGTGGCAAATTTCAACTTTATATGTCAAATAGTTTCGGAGAAATCGGGAGTGACAGACGGACACCGAAGTGATTTGCGTGGAACACTAAAAAAAAACTAAAAATATGTAACGGTTGACCAAATAAGACAAGACGTACGTCAGACCTCAGAAATAGTTGGTTCATACGCAATGAAAAGTATTTCGAGAAACAACAGAGAGATTTTGCAACGCTTATTCTGGTAGGCCACCATTTTTATTTTTATTTGAAGCATGCGCCCACCGTTTAGAGCTTGCGCAGAAGCAAAGGGAAGGAATTACCAGGTGTACAAGTATGAAATGCGGATTTCAGACAACAGATGGTGCACCAATGCAGTTTGTGCTATAAAGATTTGACACTGCGCCATTTTGTTGCGTCATCAACAAGTGTCAGACGTGCATGAGTGATAAATTGGAAAAGTGTATGCATAGTGTTGTGTTGTTGTGTGTAATATGTCGAAATTTATAATGAACAAAGAGCATTCGCGGACAGCATTAATTTTTTGTTTTCATTTGAAGAAAACTGCTGTTGAATCATACCGATTACTTCGAGAAGCTTATGGTGAACATGCTCCATCGCAAGATACGTGTGAACGATGGTTTCGGCGTTTCAAAAGTGGTGACTTCGATGTTGCAGACAAGGAACGTGGAAAACCGCCAAAAAATTACGAAGATGTGGAATTGCAAGCATTGTTGGACGAAGATGATTCGCATACACAAAAACAACTCGCCGAGCAATTGGGCGTTAGTCAACGAGCTGTTTCCAATCGGCTACGAGAGATGGGAAAGATTCAGAAGCCGGTAGATGGGTACTACATGAGTTGAAGGACAGGCAAATGGAAAAGCGCAAAAACACGTGTGACATTTTGCTTTCTCGGCACAAAAGGAAGTTGTTTTTGCATCGTATAGTCACAGGGGATGAAAAGGGGATTTATTTTGAGAATCCCAAGCGCAAAAAAACATGGGTAAACTCACGCACACCATCCACATCGACCGCAAGACCGAATCGCTTTGGCAGAAAGACGATGCTCTGTGTTTAGTGGGATCAGAGGGGCGTGGTCTATTATGAGCTCTTAAAATCTGGGGAAACGGTTTATACTAAACGTTACCAACAATAATTGACCGATTTGAACCGTTCGCTGCTTGAAAAAAGGCCAGAATACCGAAAGAGGCAATATAAAGTCATTTTTCTTCATGACCGTGCTCCATCACATACACAAAACCAGTTCGCGACACGTTGGAAGCACTCAGCTGGGAAGTTCTACTCCATGCGGCTTACTCACCAGACTTGGCTCCTTCCGATTACCAGTTGTTTGCATCGATGGGTCACGCACTTGCTGAGCAGCGCTTTGGTTCTTACGAAGATGTGAAAAAATAGCTCGATGAATGGTTCGCAACAAAAGGGGAAAATATTTACTGGCGTGGTATTCACAAATTGCCCGAAAGATGG
Source organism: Pachyrhynchus sulphureomaculatus (assembly GCA_019049505.1). Lineage (NCBI taxonomy): Eukaryota > Metazoa > Arthropoda > Insecta > Coleoptera > Curculionidae > Pachyrhynchus > Pachyrhynchus sulphureomaculatus. Next base: position 82,758,451 of record CM032455.1, read on the forward strand.
GAAAAATGTATAACAAGCGATGGAGCAAACTTTCAATAAAGCACTTTTTATCATTCTTCCGAATTTAACATGTTTTTTAGAAAAAAAATCCGCATTACATACTTGTACACCTGGTAAATATAAGCACTTAGCTGTTATCGTTCTTTGACGCATGCGCCCACCATTTGGAGCTTGCGCAGTATTGAACAAAATAAGAGAAACCTTTATTAAAGATATCTATTTCCGTCTTTAGAAACTTATAAGAGAAGTTATCTGAAGTTCGTTATTCTTATCGCTATTATGGTAGGGCCTGTTTTTCTTTCCCACTTAGGTATATAAACCATTAAGAAAATACAGTAAAATTGAAATAATAATCTTTTATTGCAAATAACACTGACAACAGTTAATTAGTATTCAGATTATGTCCGGATTTTGCCATCTTTGACACAATGGCATTACAGTGTGTGTAGTCCTAATTTCAAATGAAATTTGATTTATCGCACGTCGTATTTATTACCTTGGAAATATTGAAGGAAGTGATAAAAACCTACTAGATATAACTTTAATTTAGAAACTTGTGTTGGCCCATCAAATACTAATAACCGGCGTGTTTAACCATGAAATGAATGAAAAAATCCCTTAAGTTTATAGAAGATGAATACTAACCTAACCTTGCAATTCCTTCGCGTTAATACTGCGCATGTTTGAGATAACGATAAGGACAAAGGCATGTGAAAAATAAGCGTTGCAAAATCTCTCTAATAATTATGACAAAACCTCTGCCCTAAATAATTGTCCTAAACTATCTTGTCAGCAGAAATTTATAATATACTGAGACAATTTTCATATTCCAATAGGTACAGAATTATTTAGTGCCTTTCACTTCATTTATTATTTTAACATTGTTTAGCAGAGCCAGACTGGCTGCGAAAAAAACAAAACTTGACCTATACTCGTCGGTAATATTGTATAGTGTAGTGGTTGCCAAACTTTTTCCGCAGAAAAAAAATAGTGAGATTTAGAGATAAGTTGCAGACCTTTAGCGGTCACAGTTTGTTATACTCTAGTCCTTATTAACTATTACAGTGCTGTAGTATTCCAACAAAATATTGGTTAAAAATTTACTACTATTACTTATTTTTATAGCCACTTAAATACCAAGCCGGTTGAAAACCACTGGTTTACAGCCTTAATCAACGTGACCTAATAATGTTTTTCTATCGGACACGCAATCTATCAGTACCGTTAAAAACGAACAGGTACTTTACAAGTTCCTATATTGAACAATATTTTTAATATTTCATATATTGTAAGAATATGAGTGATAAATAATTCATACGTTTCATGGTGAGAAACATAGTAATTTCTTTGGATACGCACACCATTGTATTAATTGAATATTAAAGATGAAATGTATGTTATGTTCCCACACATCCAATATTAAATATTGGTAATCTCAATACAAGGTGTAAACTAAACAGAGAAAACCAAATTTGAAATTTGAGCAAAATTCCTTGGTAAATTTCAAGGCATTAATTCTAGATACAAATGATTTTTTTTTTCAAGGATTTCAATATAAATTTTACATAGAGTATGGATATCAGATTAGAATTTAAAAAACCGGTCAAGTGCAAGGTGGACTTGCGCAATTAGTGTTCCCTATCGTGATTACCTTTAAAACAGAAATTAGTTACCTAATAGCCAATACATGAATCTACCTCAATCTAGAATCTAGTAGTAGAAGTTTAAAACAAATATTTACTACCTAAATATTTGTTTAATTATAAACAAATAAAATAAAATTATTTTGTCTTCGGTACCCATCTGTTGGGCATTAGTCACCATGATATTACTGGCTGCACCGAATACATATTGGTATTTCGTAGCTCTTAGTCCCGGTTTCCAAATCTTCATCATTCTGTCATGCCACACAGTTTTTTTTTATACCAGAATAATTATCAAACGTAATACACGTGATAACTTTCGCTCAATCTACACTTGATGGAGAATATTCTAGAATTTTTTCACAATTTTTTGATCAATACTTTTCGAGATAAAGGGGGGACATCGATTCTTCGCAATTTATACAAAGAAAAGCGTGCGCAAGTAATACATTTTATATATATATTTTTGAACTCGTGTTTTTTACAAGCTTTCATGTGACAACCCACTCGACGACCTAGTAACATTTTATTTCACTTCCGAGTTCACCCCCCCCATATACCAGATAAATTATATAAAACGTAATGCACTTGTGATAATTTTCGCTCAATCTACACTTTAAGAAGAATATTCCAGAATTTGCTCAAAATTTGTGGGAGGACAGAGATTTTTGGCCGTTTTTTTTTTAAAAAATAATACAAAGAAAAGTGTGCGGAAGTATTACATCACATATATTTTTGACCTCATGTTTTCACAAAATTTCATTTGACAACCTAATCGATAATCTTAGAAAAAAATGTTCACTTCCCCCCCCCACAAATCCTATATTTGTGCCAAATTTCAACTTTGTATGTAAAATACTTTCGGAGAAAATCGGGTGTGACAGATGGACACCGAAGTGATCCGTACGGAACAGTAAAAAAAACTAAACGGTTGACCATAATAAAAAAAGTGCAAAAAGTTAAAATTAATGTGATTAAAATACTTTTGCAAATGCATGATTTCAAAAAAAGAAGCCTGAAAAAATACCCATGCTTCTTTTAAACTTACGTTTCCTTTTCTCGCATTCAATATGTGGTTCTTTCTTTATCTCCATCAAGCTGTTTCCAACATGGGATAGATAAAATTTGATACAATTTTACAGTGCTTGTCAAATTTTATCATATTTCGAAATTTCTATTATTAGCAGGATTTCTTATTTAATTTGAAAAGCTAGCTGCTAACTTCTTGTTGATTTAGTTCTACTCAGAACTTTGTTTTTTTTTTAGATATTAGAATCAACTTCAAAAAATCAATATTATGTTTACGTTGTATACTTAGTTTTTTATGGTCATATTATTTTGAAATTTTTAAATTGTCATTATTTTTTCTGCAATTTGACCACATCAATAAATGATACACTTAATCATACAATAGTGTGATGATTTGATGCCTTATTAAAATGGCATTGCTACATTATAAGAGGCAATCAATGATGATTCATCGCCTGAAGGGCTTTTAAATGCAGTATGAAATCAGCTATAAGCCTCGTGCCTTTTTTCTTCGATTTAGATTGTCTGAGTTTTATTGGGAACACAGACATAAATACAAATAATTCGTGGTAAACTTCCATTTTCTTTTATATATTTTTGTGAAAATACACCTGTAATGTATGAAAACTATGTAGCAAAATCACGCAGTGTCAAAGAAAAATTATTATTTATTTCTATCATAAATTAAAGGTATAATTTTTGTTTCATGTTCTTTATAGAAGTATTATTCGTGGCTTTTAGAATTATATCAGAATAGCGCGTCAAAAAATAAACATTCCTATAAGCATTTAAGTACCTGTCAAACTATCAAGACATTAACTGAAATCTTTGTTAAACGATGTAAATACCTACGCCTTAAACTGCAATCAAAAATAAAAATTCTTACAGTAACTCAAAGACGTAGCAACAAAAATACCCTGTAAATGCCAATGTCCGTTTTAATATTACTTTTTGGGTAAATTTTACTTAAATTAAAGTAGTGTATCAGAATTATTACAGAAAGTTATTATACATAATTTAACACATAACGAATTAAAAAGAAAAATATTATAAACTAAAATTATAAGCCCATTTTTATTGAGTGTGTACATTAGTAAGTTAAAGTTTGTCACCACTATGAATGTATGTTTGTTTAGTCCCTTTTGCGGCCTAAACTTCTAGAAGGGACCAAAAACACGTTATAATTTTTAATACCTCTTCATATAACTATAAAACTATAAAAATAAATTAATTCTCGGCCCCCTACCTTGCATCGAATACAAAAACTTATTTCGAATAACCGAATTTTTTTACCACCCTATTTTAAACTGTCATTTTTTAGTTTAACAATAACCTGAAGAATCAGTTGTAGAACGGACGTCGTTTGCTTAACAATTTAATTCAAAAAATTGGCCAAGTGCAAGTCGGACTTGCGCAATTAGTGTTCCCTACGGTGATTGCTTTTAAACTAAAATAAAATTATATCTCGGTACAAGAGCGACTCGCCACTAGGTTACAGTTACCTCTACCATATACTATCAAGAAACATAATTTTCTTAGTTTTTTTTATACCAGATAAATTATCAAATGTAATGCATTCGTGATAATTTTCGCTCAATCTAGACTTTATGGAGAATATTGCGGAATTTTTACAAAATTTTTTGATCAGTATTCTCCGATATAAAGGGGGGGATTTTTAGAAATTTTTTTAAAATAACACAAAAAAAAGTGCACGAGAGTTTTACATCATATATATTTTTGAACTCGTATTTTCACAAGCTTTCATTTGACACTCCGCTCAATGACTTGGTAAAAAAAATTTTACTTCCGATTTCACTCCCCAAAACTAACCCCTTAAGTCAAAATTTAACTTTCAAAATTACACGGCTCTGATCGGGCAATTACTTCCTATATTTGTGCCAAATTTCAACTTTCTATGCAAAATCGTTTGGAAGAAAATCGGGTGTGACAGAAGGATAGGTCCTGAGGTGATCCCATAAGCGTTCCGTACGGAACACTAAAAAGATTCGGAAAAAAAATGGTTAGTTCGGCTTTAGGTAAAAATGCTGGATCGTACAGCAGGTGCAGAAACTAGTTCCACTAGTTTCAAGAGGGAAATTTCAACCCTCAGGATAATGAAACCAAAAAGAGTGGAAGACGCGAATCCTCGCCTAACCTAATTCGAATATGTAAATGTACTCGAAGTGGCTTAGTAGGCTATTCGCCATCGAGCTGAAGCTGAAGGGGATGTAGGAGTCTGGGTGGGTTACTCATGAGCTCACTCTCAAGAATAACAACCGACGCTACGATACAGCTCTCTCCTTTCTTTTCTCTTCACGTACAAAAAAATGTTTTTTTTTTCTGTACTTGTGATGTATCATTATTGAACGATAATCCTAAGAAGGAAAAATGGTGGATCTGGACAGGTAAACTATCAACGAGCACCGTACAACCGAATATCATGCAAGAAAGGTGTTGCTATGCATTTGAGGGATCCCAGGGGCATTTACTATCCTCCCTGTGTCCTGACCTGCTCAGACCGTCTCTTTTGTGCTTTGCTAATACAGCTAATCTGTGTGAATGAATGACTTGGAAAAAAATATATCGTTTACTCGTAGTGTGGAAAGGACTGTCATACAGTTGCATGTTAATGCCTGTTCCTACATAGAAAAAAGACCCTAGAAACCATCTAAAATGTCGAATGGGAAATTCAGACCTTTTCGGATAATGACCTATCCCGATCTGTACAAGAACATCTGAGTGGCTAATTCTCAGTTCAAATCAGTCGCATGCAACAAAGAGATTGCAAAAATATGTAGAAAGCGGAAGAGATTTCTTTAAAAACTGAGTTTTGTATTAGTTTTTTATACATAAATGTCAAAGTTGGTCTTTAAAGGTTGAAAATTAAGTTAGGTTAATGTTATAGGAACCTGGAGAAGTACAGTCTGTCAAGTAAGAACGTATCCGCCATAATTAATTTTTGGCAGATGCGATTCTAGCGATTTAACAAAAAATCGGTTGAGGGAACCTTTGTCTATGACGTATTTTAGTAATAGTATCAGTCGATTTCAAACTTTCGTCGAAATCACATAAAATCCAAAATTAGTCACTTGTTAGCACGTCGGTTCTTTGTTCCCATCTAAAGCGGCCTAAAATGACACATTTCGCGGCCGCTAAATATATTAAAAAGTCCGTATCGTTTGTGAAGAAGTGGGTAAATTGTTTAAACGAGACGAACAATGTCGCCAACTTGCCAAAACGTGGCTCGGTAGGCAAAGTCACTCCGAAAGTCGAAAAACGAATAGTGTCTTTCTTTTCACGGGACTCGAAATTGATGCCGCGTTAAGGAGCGGCAAAATTAAGAAAATCGGGGTTGAATGTGTCCCATGAGACCCTTTGACAACATCTTCCTGCTCATGATGTCAAATTCCGAAGCACGTTGAAGAAACCTTTGCTGGACGAAAATCACGTCGCGAAGCAGCTCGTTTGGGCCCCCGACAACATCGACCCTGACTGGGACAACGTGATCTACACGGATGAAGCTTCCTTTTAGGAATACTCCTCGGGCCTGGAAAACTGCCACGAATCGTCTCGTTCAGCGAACCGAGTATGTAGAAAATCTCGTCGGCAGCATGCCTCGAAGATGCCAGGCGATTATTGATGCAGGAGGCGATTGGACAACTTACTAAGGTAATTGCGCAGTTTTTAGCACACCAAAGAATACACTGATGGCAACAAATTTTCTCGAGACACATTTTTTTAAGAATACGTGCGGTCACGTTCTTACTTGACAGACTGTACCATCTAGTTTTGTTTTATTTTTTTAGTAATGCAGTCGTTTTTTTTTGTTTATTTAAAATCATTAATTGGTTATAGTTTTTATAAAATCGAATTTCAAATACAAATTTATGAATATAGTATTCATAAATTCCTTTCAATCTGTGATCAAATATTTTTCTTTTCTCTGTTTGCTCACATGAGATATTTCGTGTTAACTATTTTTATTTAAAAAACTTTTTAACAAAGTTGAAATGACTTTTTACCCACATTTCACATTATATGTCTCATTTGGTATTATCGATGCTGGCTGGTCGGCGGTTAACTGTGAACTGAGAGGTTAAGACTCACTGTCTTTATTGGATAATAAGGTAGGCCAAGCTTCTTACTTACAATTATTGAATGTATAATATTTCTTAAAATGAATGTTTGCTTATACTAACTTAACCTAAGCTCTTATACTAGTGATCCTATACTAACTTACCTAGGAAATGTGCTTTGTTATAAATGATTTTCCTAATACTAAGACTAAAACTATCTTAGCCTAAGACTTGCGCTAACTTAAATTAGGACATAACATTAACTTAAACTAGGACTAATTATAACTTAATCTAGATTGACAATCTTCTTGTCACGGCGGGCGAAGGGAGGCCATCGTCTTCATCCGAGAGCGGGTCGGACGGTCTTGGGAATTGGAGGCTGGCGTGAGGCGCGAGTCGGAAGGCGTCCCTGATGTGTGGGATGGGGTGCTGCTCCAGGAACTTCAGTTGGACTTTCCTCATGTGTGCCTTTAAGGTAGGCACACGGAGGTCTCTGTGGAGTTGCCTGTTCCTCATGAATCATGGGGCTCCCGTGATTATTCTCAGGGGCTTGTTCTGCACTGCTTGAGGTTGAGCTTCGTCCGTGGCAGCAGCTTACTGCAGCGATTCAGGATAGGGTCGTTTGCCCAGTAGTTGCTTCGCTTTCTTGGTTGCAGTGCAGACCTGGTCCTTCCAGACGAGTTGTTTGTCGGACTGGACGCCCAGGTACTTGATGGAGTTGGCTTATTGGATGCGGGAGTCTTGGAGCTGAAGATATCCATGAGGAGTGCCTCTGCCCTTGGAGAAGACGATGGCTTGGCTTGAGTTTTGAGGGGGTCGAGTTTGATCCTCCAGCGGTCAAACCAGGAGTCCAGGATGTCGAGGTGGCGCTGCACTCTACTGGTGATGAGGCGGCTACTTCTGGAGTGTGTGATAATGGCGGTGTCATCAGCATAAAGAAGGAGGTTGGTCTGATCCGATTTGGGAATGTCGGCTGTGAAAATGTTAAAGAGGTGAGGGAGAGGACGGAGCTTTGTAGGACACCGGCTCTGATGGCCTTGACTTCGGAAATGGCCGTTTCGACTCTGACTTGAAAGGTTCTGCCAGAGACGAAGGACTGAATGAGTTTTGTTATGACAGGGGTATAGTCGTGTCGAATCAGTTTCAGAATGAGGCCTTCGTGCCAGACTCGGTCGAAGGCCTTTGATACACCGAGAAACACAGCTCGAACTTTGTGGTGTCTGTTGAAGCTGTTAGAAATGGTTTGGGCGAGTATAGTGGTGAGGTGAGTGGTGCCATGAAGAGGTTGGAAACCGAATTGCTCGTCAGGCAAAACACGAAGAGCCGTGGACTTTGCTCTGATGATTTCGAGGATGACTTTTTTAGCTATCTTACCTAGTCCGGGAAGTAGGCTGATTGAGCGGTAGCTGTTTGCCTCGTGGGAGGGAGAGCCTGGTTTTTTGATCATAATGACCTCAGCTTTCTTCCAGTAGGGTGGAAAGTAGCTGAGTCTCAGTATGCTGTTAATGATGTTGGTGGTTTCAAGAGATCTGTTTTTTGGGGAGTTTCTTGAGGGATTTGTTTGTGATTTTGTCATGACCTGGGGCTTTACGGATGGAGGTAAGGCGGATGATCTCATTAACAGCGGAAGGGGTTGTGAAGTATGTATTGTGAGGAGGTTGGGCAAGATTGAAGGTACGTATCGCAGTAGCGACCCTAAGATCACGGGCTGGGTCAGCACGAGCAGGAGGGTTGGGAGAAAACTGATCCTCTAGCAGGTCTGCCAGGTCAGCCTTCTCCTGGGTTGAGGAGGTGAGAGGTTGAGTTGTGCGTGCTACTTACATACCGTCGGAACCACAGGTTATAGTGCTAATTGGATGGTGCTGTCCTTCCTGGGCTGACGTTCAGCTTTTTCTGTCATGTCACGTGTCATTTTTTCTCAATGTCAATGGCTTCTTGGATAATTAATGGTTTGTGTAGTAGTGTTGTACAGTGAGATTTGTTTACAACTGTTAAACTCTTGTTACGAATGCTAAAATTTGGTTCTACAAGCATTCTGTTGATTTGTCCTTCCGCACAGAAATTGCTTCATGAAATAAACTATTAGTGGATAAAAGAACAAAAAGTCACACCGAAAACTTTATAGGAAAGACAAGACCATATAATCGAACAGATTATTGGAGAGGGAGATATAAGAGAATTTTCTGTGGACGAAATGATAAATGAGGTTAGAAAACTCTAAATCAAGTTATTTAGATTAAATAAAAAAGGACTATGTGTAAGTACTAACAGAGTGCGACAATAGAAGGTGGCCTCGTTATAATGCTATGAGTATGAAATAGATTTTTGCAGTTAACATAGTAATTTGAACTACAGCAAAAGCTCATTATTTTACGAAAATCGCATTATATCACAGTAGAAACAGTTTATAGTATAAGGCATATAATTAAAATATGAACATTTTCTAAATACGCTGCCGTTTCCCTTTTGCGTTTTTCAAATAGGTCAACAAAATAGACACGAAATCGTATTTTCAGTCAATTCCGCAACTTTGTGACAAATGGTTTTTGTCCCCCAATGCACAGATTAATATATCAAGTTAAAAATAGTTTTTTTAAAAATAAATCTTCCTTACGACTAAGTCGGTACTCAGGAGCTGTACTTAAAAATTATGACGATTCCTAAATACGTAGTACGAGGGGCCTTAAATAAGTTATCTTATGTTATTGTTGGAGAGCCTCACATGTAGGTTGAAACGTGTTTTTGTTTCCAACAGACAAAGTTACAAATCGATCTGAAGTAAGTGCTTGAATTGAGAAGATGACGAGCAGAGCGCCGTGCAGGTTGTAGGTAAAGTGCGGGATTTGGAGCTTCGTTCCATGAGAAAATTCGTCGCAAAGGAAATGAAGAAGCCTAGAGAAATATACGAGAAGATGAATACTGTATATTCATACTACAATAATAATATAATATAATGTAATATAATATAAGATAATACTGTATATTTATGTGATTATAAACTAAATAATCCTCTAATTATCTCTATAATACAACCAAGAAAAGTTTTCAGTAGAGAAATTTTGATGGAACAAAAAACATTTTGCACATAGTTTCGTTGAAAATTTACACGCGTTTAAAGAAAACTCACAAAACTTCTTCACAAGCATTATGACGTATTCAACATCATGATCGTGAGGTTGAACAAGAATTCAAGCGATGGAAATATTAGGTAGATAAATCAATTCTTAGCTCTTAAAAATCAACTTTACGATTTAGTACATAAAAACAAACTAATAGATACTTGAATTCCAAACTAATCTCAGCATTTTTGCACGTATTGGATTCCAGGGCGGAAAAATAAGGGTTGATTCGATACGATGAAATCAAGGATTTTTTCGACCTGTTCAACTAAGTTGAACTGAAAATCAGTCAGGTGATGTTTTGAGACCGGAATAGGCGGTAATTAGAAGGGATTTAAGACTGAAGAATATTGTGCGGCATGAGGAAGAACTGAGATGGTTTCCACGGTCTTATGGCTGCGTGGGGTCTTTTTTTCTTCAAGCCTGTCACTTGTATGGATTGCTGTTGTTGGTAGAGTTCAGAACTGAGGGTCTGGCTAGGTCGGAATACTATTTGAATAGGTAGTTTTGAAAGGTGAGGGAGGACGAGAATTAATTTGCATAACTAATACTAAGTGTGCGAGCTCCCAAGAAATGTCATATCTACGGTGGTTTTAACCGGCTCTATAATCCAGATTACTGTATATTTCGAAATCAGAAGAAATTTCTGGGTAGACTAGAATTTTCTATAGATAGAGCAGTCGATGAAGCTGTAATGGGTTTCTGAGCAACCAAAATGATGTCTTCCTTTCTAAGCATATTCGATCACTGGAGGCGAAGTGGACCAAGTATGTAATTCATGGACTACATTGACAAAAATTGAGGTGACTTTTTTTTACTATGTTTTATGGCGTTGGCGTATACCAATTAGCCAGCATCTTTCTTTGTTTAGACACACAAATTTTACATATTCACACATGGGACAAATCACAAACATCCAGCCGCCACACGGAAACGAACCGCTGACCTCTCGAACAACGCAGGCAAAGCTAGCACCTTACCCACTGCGTCAATCGACCCGGCAAGGTGACTTTTATTACAAGATTTTCAAGAGAGATACTTAATGAACGCCCCTTGTATGTTCTTCGGCCGCAAACTTTTAATTATTCTTTTAAGTGTTATGAAATCCTGGTACTGTACGTATTCAATGTTGCGAAAAATGTAAAGGCTTAAAAATATTGGTCGTTGACCGATTTTTATATTATTGATGTGAATCTAGCAGATAAATAATGTCTATTTCCTTTTAATTTGACAATAAAAAGCTGTAAAACTTCTACCGTTCAGTCGCGTGCCACGCTACACAAACTTATTAAAATTATGAATCATCCTTCTAACGAAATCTAATTGGCAGTAGTTGTTTATTATACAAGGTGTTCGTTTCATAATGCCGATTTGCTAAAAATTCGCGGTTTCATAGACAGGGAGGTCAAACGAATTGCGATATGTATCATTTATTCAATAAATTAAACACAATGAGAAAAATTAAATTCATGAACCGAACATTCATGATTGATTAATAAGGTAGCGTTTAGTGCAACACGAATACCTGGCTAATGCAGCCTACTTTTTACTTCTAAAATCAATTAGAAATCTAAGAGATATTGGGGCATTTGATTGTTCAAGGATATTGATTTTTAGATTATAGAGCAAGATTATTACTAGACTGTTTGAAAAAGGTGCAACAAAATACCATTGATTTACCTTGAGAAAAACATTTAGTTTGTAAGTCAATATCAATTGACAGTTTACATAAAACAGCACAGGGAACAGGCTTTTGGTCTTTACTATATTAAGATGTTTAGAATCAATTGAGGGCTCATATCTCTGAAGTTCTTTCTGTGCTCAACTTTTATTGAGGTTAATATCTTCCAATACAATACCTATCATTTAAAACATAAACTTTTAGTGTGGATTAAATAAATGAAACTCAATTTCAGTACTTATTTTAGAACTACGCATGCTGCAGGGGAAGTACAGAGTAAATTTACCATTTTTTAAAGTTATAAATAGGAATACAAGGCAGTGCCTCAAATGTTGCTTCTCGACCGACACCGTGTCTACCACCGAGTTTTTATGTTATGATTACAGTAGGGCCAAAACTTATTTTAAAGTTCAAGGTTGGAACTTCAAAATGATTCGAATAGGGTGTGTAGTCGCTGAAATGCAGGAACCAAAATTAATTTGTACCCTAATGCATTATAATAACAAAATGTCGAATGAAATAACAGATACCTTTTAAATTACACACAAATTATTCTCTAAGATAATATGCATGACTGAAGCACATTTATTATTCATTAATTTTCTATTATGTTTTAAGGAACAAGCCAAGGGAGATTTCATTCACACAATTGTCAGCAGGAAAATGCTAAAATACGGAAGAGTTATACTTTA
>CM032455.1:82778190-82794621 GCA_019049505.1 Pachyrhynchus sulphureomaculatus
GTAAATCAAATATAAACAGGAATTCTTGTCTCAACTCTCTTGAGGTAATCCGATCGCATTGTTCTCCCATTATTAGTTGAGTAGAGGTGTCAGGAGTAGGAAACACCACTTAATGGACTCTATTGATCGATTTTGTCGTCAGTAGCGTCATCTCAGAACAGACGGCACCAGTGTCGATTGAGCAACGCATTATTATCAAGTTTTTAACGCTAGAAAACGTAAAACCCTTTGAAATTTTGTAAAGACTGTTCGGTAAAAAGATGCTTTCGAAACCCCACATCTATAATTGGCACAAGAAATCTTCCTATGGCCGGCAAACGGGCAAAATGTGAGTCATTCTCGGCGACCTTGGACCAACATCACGGATTCGAATATTAAGGCGGTTGATTTTCTTCATGAGCGACATGCCATTAACGCTGCGTACTACTACCAATTCCTCGATCAAGTTAGACTCGCTTATCGATAAAAAAAAAGGCGAGACATGCGCATTCGGAGTGTGGAACTGGTTCACGACAATGTTCAACAAATACTAGAACGAATGCACGGGAAACCCTTGGAACATCCGCCCTACAGCCCGAATTTAACGTCTTGCTTGGCCCTTGGAAAGAATCGTTGGGAGGAAAATATTTCGAAATGTTGCATGCTTATATATTACGATAAATAAGCAATATAAGGTACCAATACATTTGGCCTTCATTGATTTTCATAAGGCATTTAATACTGTTGAAATCTGGTTTGTTCTAAAGTCCCTGGCGAATGCAACAATAGATTCCAGATATATAAAAATAATAGAGAACATCTATGAAGAAGCATCTATACATATTAAAACCGACGAAACAACTGTCACTAGCATACCATTAAAAAGAAGAGTGCGATAAGGAAATACTATCTCACCTAAACTATTTACGCTGGCCCTTAGACGTCTTTAAGGAGTTAAATTGAGATGAGAAGGGCATCAACATCGATGGCACTAGACTTGGGTTTGCAGATGACATATTCGTGACAGCTAATAACCCTGTTAAACGAGGTACATTTTAACTATCCGGCGATAGCCATCCGACTTAGTTTTGCGGCGACGTTTTGTTCCACCTGTTTGTCTTTCTGTAGCTATATTTTCTGTGGCAATATGTTTTAGAGAAAGATGAGTTTCACGTCATTATCGTATTCTGGATATACTATACAAAAATGGATGTTCCTTTTTTTCCAAGTTCTAAGATGGAATTACAATAAAAGTATCGTTATTCGTGTTTAACTTATCGTAATTGTTTTTAAATATTTCTTTATCGGTTCTACGGTAAATTATTATCTTCGTTCGGAAATTCCAAATTATAGTAAAGAATGTCTTTATGTCGTATTTGCTTAACTAATGAAATGGCCAATAACAATTTCTCTAAGATCTGAGTCTTAATTTGTCTTTCAAACTAAACTACATTCTAGTAAATAAAAGAGAACAAGGCAAACTTATAAAATAGGTCAATATTTGAAATGTCTGCGAAATAGCGGGTCCAGAAGAACCAGTAATACATTCTTATAATTTCTTGAATTTTTCCCGCTTTCGGAAGGTAAGAGCGCTTAATTATTTTTTGAATCTTGCCAGAAAATTTGTGAAAAATCAATCGACAAAGTATTAAAAAATCTATCTATACGGTAATAAATAAGACGACGTATAAACTTAACATGTAGACTGAAAAGTTCTTAGTCTAGCTACTTAAAACACATTTTTTTTTCAAAATTCGACTTTATTCATCAATATAGTCACCTTGAAGAGCGATACGATCAGTCCAACGCTTTTCTAATTTCTATACCTTTCTTGGTGAAAGATTTGTCTTTGGCTTCCAAATAGGTCTCAGATAACTTTTTCACTGGAGCCAAATATCTTTCCCGCGAGCATTTTTTTTGAGATCTGCGAATAGATAATAGTCGCTGGAAGTCAAATCTGGAGAATACGGTGGATGAGGAAGCAATTCGAACTTCAATTCATGCAATTTTGCCATTGTAACCAATGACTTGTGACACGGTGGATTGTCTTGATGAAAGACCACTTTTTTCTTTTTCATTTGGGGCCATTTTTTGCGATTTCTGCCTTCAAACGAACCAATAACTGTATATAATATTCGCTATTGATGGTTTGTTCCTTCTCAGCATAGTCGATGAAAATTATTTCATGCGCATCCCAAAATACAGAGGCTAAAACCTTCCCAGCCGACTGTTTGTGTCTTTGGTAGCTTCGGGCGGCTTTCACCGGCTGCTGTCCACTCAGCTGACTGCCGATTTGATTCCGGTGTGTAGTGGTAGATTCATGGTTCATCCATTGTGACATATCGCATGAAAAATCCTTTTTATTGCGATTAAACAGGTCCAAACAGCGCTCACACGTTGTTGTTTTTGGTTCACTTTGAGCAAACGCGGTACCCATTTCGAACAAAGCTTTCTGATGCCCAAATGTTCATGCAAAATATGACCAACACATTCTTTTGATATCTTTAGGGTGTCAACTATCTCACGACATTACGGTCATCCAAAACAATTTAGTGGATATGTTTGATGTTTTCCGGTATAACCACCTCATTTGGGCGTCCAGAACGTTCAGCATCATTTGTATCTGTACGACTGCGTTTAAATTCAGCAAACCAGTGAATGATGAGTGATGTTGCAGGGGCAGAGTTCCCGTAACACTTATCAAACCATTGCTTTGCTTGAACGGTATTTTTCCTATCAAAAAACAGTGTTTAATCAACACACGAAATTCGATTTTTTCCATTGTTTTGAAAATATCAAAAGTAGCGGCACTAAAACGACTGTAACTTGTAAACATCGTGGAAATATGAAATTTTAGCACGTATCGTTTGAAGGTTGGTACTTCCCAAAAATTATATGGAGTTTTTGAAAAGGGCGACATCTATGTGTCAGACTAAAAACTTTTCAGCCTACGTGTTAATTTATTAAAAATTATATTTGTACTCTACCTAGGTACCCAAGGTTGATTGTTCTCAGATAATGAATTTCAGTTTAAGGTATTTCTTACGAGTAACTATTAAAAGTAGTTTTGCTTGAAATTTTGAGAAATAATAAATTTTAGCATCATACATTCACTGCTTCAATATAAAGATGGTTTACCACGTCCTATTGCCATAATTAATTGTAAAAATTTCAGGGATTGAAAACGAAAAAGATAGGAATACATACTTTTTCTTCGATCGAAAGCATGCGTTTTTACAATTTTTGTTGTAGTATGTGCATTAAAAAGTAAAGTCACAAAAAAATATATACATAAAAAACACTTTGCTTTAGTTTTTTAAAATATGAAGGCAGTTTACTTCCTAGTTGTTGAAAAATATTAGATAAATATTATTTTGTAATGTGTTTTATGAAGTCAATTTTCGCTGTGGCAACGTAGCTTGAAGAAGATTGGGCGCGCGGACGTAGGCGTCTTCTTCAAATTTTGAAACACATATATGAATTGCATTGATCAGGCTTTCTTTTAAAAGATACTAGAATAAACGCGTGCCTCGCACACGCATTCATTCTGTTATCATTACTTAATAATTGATATATTTTTAATAAATAATCCCAAGTATCGTTTTAATTAATTAATATACATCGATACTAAATAACAATAAATAACACGTGATTGCGTATGGCGGGAAGCAAGCGAGAAGCTACGTTGCCACATTCATTATACTCTGAAAACCAAATTATTTCGTGTCTTTCTTTAACATAATGCTCTCTCTGTCTTCTCGTAAGAAATACCTTAAGGGCATGAGCTAAAGAATTGACATTTAGTCTTTAATTTATGTTTATTGCTTCTAACCTAGATTTAATTTCATTATTTTTATATATGTTAGATAGAAAAAAAAAAACTCTTGAAAAAGACGCTAGTATTAGATTTTAACTAATTATATAGATGCCGGCTTAACAGGGAATGAAGGATACATGCAGGGAAGGGAATGCACGAATAACCCGGCATAATTGATTGCCTTTAGCGATTGTAAAGCAATAATCAAATTTTTCTATATAAGTTGCCTGTTACTTCTGAGTTTTCTGGGAAGTACTCCTTGTTAACCAATTCCACTATCTTTGTACTATATATTACAATCAATACTTTATATCTTATTGTCAGTTTACACTCTATAGGTTAGTTCAGGTTAGGTTGAAAGTAAGCTGGACACACATGGCGCCTCTGATCTCTATAAATAACGTCGGGGGTTTCTAAAGGGCTGTGTGAATACAGCTCCGATTCTCATTCCATATGAGCTTTAACTACTTCCAGAAGTTGAAATAAAAAGGAAAAGATTGTCTATGAAGCAAAATTTACAACAAAAAACAACTGACCATTACCTCTGATACATTGGAGTCGTGGTTAAATAACATATAATTCTTTATGAGCTAAAGCGTAAATTTAAAAATTTCTGTTCCTTAAGAGGGATTGATTATAGAGGGAAACAGCGTGGATAAGGTGGAGGTAGGTCTAGACTAAGTCAAATCTTAACATACATTGTGTAAGGGAAGTTGTGTCAAAATAATATCAGAAATACAAAATCTACGACACTGTGGATTATCGTGACGGTTAAGTAAGCTGCAGACCCTCTGTTTAAGAAAAGGGTTCAACTAAGCAAAAGTTTCAAAATTTATTTAGAAAAAAAAAAAAAAAACCGGTCAAGTGCAAGTTGAACTTCCACAATTAGTGTTCTGAACGTTGATTGCTTTTAAAATAAAAAAAATTGTTACGGTGGTATAAAAAGATCAGTGACTTCACAAAACACACCCCAAAGGAGTTTTGAACAAAGTTTGTTTCCAATCTTTACTGAATACTGATTCTTGTTTTTTTTTATATACCAAATAAATTATTAAAGGTAATGCACTCATGATAATTTTCGTTCAATCTACACCCCGTGGAGAATATTCCAGAATTTTTTCAAAATTTTTTAATGAGTATTTTTCGAGATAAGGTGGGGGGACAGCGATTTTTCGTGAATTTTTAAAAATAATACAAAGACAAGTCAACCCAAGTATTACATTATATATATATTTTTTACTCGTGTTTTCACAAACTTTCATTTGACACCACACTCGATGACCTAGTAAAAAATTTTTTTTTTCACTTCCGATTTCACTCCCCAAAACTAACCCCTTAAGTCAAAATTTAACTTTCAAAACTACACGGCTCTGATGAGGCCATCAATTCCTATATTATTACCAAATTTCAACTTTCTATGACAAATAGTTCCGGAGAAAATTAGGTATGACAGACAGACAGACAGACAGACAGACACCGAAGTCATCTTATAAGTGTTCCGTACGGAACACTAAAAATAAGAATTATGTTTTTCAATACAGTTTTTTTTTTTTAATTTTTTATTATTTCGTTACTGTTCATTTGATATTACAGATGAAGTCTGCCTTCTACAAATGATGATTTTTATTCATCTGTTTAATGATAGTTAAGACAGCCGTTAGAAATCTACATGTATCAAACTGTTAACGCCCTTTCAAAATCCTTAAATTAATTCAAGTCAAATAGATGAATAACGCATAATTTATGCCACCCATCAAAGCAATTACAAAAACGTGATTTTAGATACTATTGTAGTTAAACTACATTGTAAGTACTGGAATATACTCAGCAAGTACGCATTCTACAATAAGCAACTATTCAAAATAATACAAAAAGAGAATGGCATGAAGATTGCCCAACTCGCTTGACTTCTTTCTTTGGTTTGTTGTTAGTGAAGAAGTGGCGAAACAAGTTGGCAATGTTGTCGGATTTGCTAACGTACAAATAAACAAAAATGCTATAGCATAAAAAGTATAATACACATAAAATTTGTTACGGGATAAAGTTATTCTAAAAAAAAACTGCTGCTCTTTAAAATCGACAGAAGACCAGTATTTCTGTGCATATACCTCTGCTGCATATGTTTTCACTGTCTCACAGTCTCTTTAGTGGAGATTTAATAGACTAACAGAACTATCATAGACCAAATCTAACATTATTCATAAAACATAACTGACCATTTAAAGGTACGACATCTTGTCATCACAATAAGTTATATTCCCTCCACAGTTGGGGATATCAAACGTGAAAAATATCAACAGTTGAACGACAGTGCCAATAAGTTGATATCCCATAAAAAAAACTAGAAGACAAGGATCTAGAACGACCATTGCTATAATTGGTATATTAATATCTTAAATCATATGATTTATTCTTTTGGCAAAGTTTACTTATTTGTATTATTGTAGTACCATATTATTGACGGTCTAATTTAACGTTTTTCATACGAATTTTGATAATTCTCGATACTAATTTTAATGTTAACTCGATTTTAATTCAGTGGCCTCAGTATTTGACAACATGGAGTCACTACATCCTAATATTTTTAATTTGTGGCTAAATATACGAGATATCTTCGTGCGGAAGACGCTATTACCATTTACCTATAAGACGCTTAAAGACGCGAGATGGCGAAAATATGCTACTTATATATGGAACAACGTTGACACGTAAGGTAACGTAACCACGTTGTGGTCCCTGAATTATAATGAAGTATGTGTTAATCTGAATGTATTATCTATTATAAATGCATTTACAGTGACCATACTCGACGGCTCTAGAGTCAGCGTGCAAGTTTGCTTTAAGCTGAGTTTACACTATTTCACTTTTGACGAACATCCAAAGTGATCATCAAAAGCGTGAATAGTGAAAAATTTTTTGTTTACACATTTTCTTCCGATGAACCCCTTTTCACTGCCAGTGAATAAAAAATGCCAGAAACTAGAAATTTGAAGAACTTGATTTTGGCATGAAGACATTTTGTAGATAATTATCAGCTTCCTTGAACCAGAAAAACTGGGGTTCATAGTCGTTATCTGCACCTGCTCTGCTTTTTTCTGAACTTTTTATCTTGGTAACTTCTGATACGTATCGCGATCGAACACTTTTTATCTTTGCTTTTATGTCAGTCACAGGTAAATAAGATAAATTCCACTGTGTTAACATTAAGGAGTATCCTTTATCCCGAAAATGCGTTTTGCTGTATTCGGTCATTTTCTGATTCCAGAAACATTCCTGTATTTGATAAGCTTCCAAAAAAGGTAGAATATGATTATCGTTCCACTTAAAAAATATTTTATTAATAAATGATACACATTATTTTTTTTTTTGAATAAACTGTTTTATAATCTATAAAAAGAAAATTTCAAATTTCAAGATTAAACGGACGACAATGCCGCAGCGTCGAGCGAAAAAAAACACTGATTTGATGAATTGAAGTTGGCTCAGGTGTATTTACACTAGTCACT
Organism: Pachyrhynchus sulphureomaculatus; assembly: GCA_019049505.1. Taxonomy (NCBI): domain Eukaryota; kingdom Metazoa; phylum Arthropoda; class Insecta; order Coleoptera; family Curculionidae; genus Pachyrhynchus; species Pachyrhynchus sulphureomaculatus. The sequence continues at coordinate 82,785,493 of CM032455.1, forward strand.
ATACGTTCATTCCTGATGAATCGTCCGCTTGATGAGCGTTGTTTTCAACAAAAATAGGAAAGGGGTCTATTTCTTTCATCATTCCTTTTTGATGCACACTTTGGATGAATTGAAAGTGAAACTTAATTTACATTTGTCACTTTGGATGATTCATCAAGATGAACATCCAAATTGAAATAGTATAAATGAACCCTTTATGGGCATTTGCAATATAGCATCGCACGCTATTGTAAATGTATGCCTTGTTGCCTACAGGCTATCGTAGCAACCATAGAGATATTAGAATAGAGGAAGTAAGTTCTCGCGAAAAGCGTGGCGCTCGTAGAAAGAGAAAGAAATAATATGAGTCATTCTGTCTCTCTTACTCGGCGCACGCCCACAACACTCTCGCACGGGTACGCGTTCTAACTTAGTGTTGTGGGCGTGCGTACCCGTGCGAGAGTGTTGTGGGCGTACGCCGAGTAAGAGAGACAGAATGATTCATATTATTTCCTTCTCTTTTCAACGACTATACGCTTTCACTTACAACAGGCTATATACTTTCTCTCCTCTATTCTAATATCTCTATGGTAGCAACTGATGTAAACAATAATGAAAAAATATGTTCTAATGATAAATCCTAAGCTCTCAACAGTTGGTTTAGTGCCCCCAAAGTGCAGTCAAGGATGCCCGATATTGTCTTCAGACAGCTTATCATAAAACGTATTTTGATGAAGCTAGATACCAAAAAGACTTCTGGCGCTGACGGAATACTTGCCATAGTTCTCAAAAAAACTGTGCGTGGGAACTAACACCAGTTTTCTGTAGACTTTTCAACCTATCCTACAGAAAGGGAATATTTCCTTCCTGCTGGAAATGTGCCACAGTTTAGCCAATACCTAAAAAAGGCAAGAAGACCTTGCCAAATAACTACCGACCAATCGCACTGCTTCCAATAATATCGAAAGTCATGGAAAAGGCTATCAATCAGCATCTTCTAAAATATCTTGAAGGATTCAACATTATTAGCGATCACCAATATGGCTTTCGTAAAAATAGATCAACAGGAGATCTTCTGACTTATGTAACACATGTTTGGAACAACGCAATTCAACACTTTGGAGAATCTAGAACAGTTGCTCTTGACATATCCAAGGCATTCGACCGTGTTTGGCACGATGGGCTGTTGGCTAAGCTACATTCTTATGGTATGTCTGAAAAGTTTTGTTTGTGGCTCTTATGTTTCCTCAGAGAGCGTTCTTTACGAGTGGCAGTCGACGGATTTCTTTCTAACATCTTCACTATCAACGCCGGTGTACCCCAAGGCTCCATACTGTATCCTATCTCTTTCTTATTTATATTAACGAACCGCTGGAAAAGATCGAGAATCCAATCTACAGCTTTGCAGATGACAGTACACTTATCTCTTCATTCACTTTGAACGCTCGGACATCGACTACTCAAACGAATATCCGCAGACAGCAGTTTGTTAGGTGTTAATTTGGGAGCAAATATGTCCTGGCATGAAAATGTTCAGGAGAGCTTCTCAAAAGTTGCGAATATTGTTTCGAAGCAGAAAGCTTTACACTCCACAACAACTGTTAATTCTCTGCAAAGCTCAAATTCGACCAACTATGGAATACTGCTCCCATGTTTGGAGCTCCGCTCCCAAACATACACTGCATTTGTTGGTTCTATTCAGAAAAGAGCTGTTCGTCTGATTGGAGACTAGGAACTGACCGGCGGCCTTGATTCACTGGAACATGGAAGAACGGTCGGCGACTTGAGCCTATTCTACAAGTATTTTCATGGAAAGTGTTCCAAGGATGTGGCCCGCTTAATTCCTCCCAGAGCGGTGCATGTTAGAAGTACACGTCGCGCTAATACTTCACATCCGTATGAGGTTCAGCTTGTTACTCCTCGTACAACGCTTTTCAAGCAGTCTTTTATATGGAGAACATTATCCCTTTGGAATAATCTGCCCAGGACTGTGTTTCCCACCGAGTACAATTTGCAGCTATTCAAGAACAACTGGAATCGCTTTCTCCGCACACGTGTCGCTCCCGTAGCGCTTTAGGGACTTCCCTGCAGCACGTGTGCTAGACCCATAAAAAAAAAATAAATCTTTTTTAAAAAATCGCACACATTTTGACTGTAATTTAAGTCTGTATCGACGCTATTTATGTTGCAGAAGTTTCCGTCACATTAAAATGCATAAACAAACAAAACACGAAACATTAGGTACATGCAACCATTAGAAGCAAAAATTATATATAATAAAATACTTATACAAACGTTGTTCAAGTATCAAATTGTAAGTATTTTAGCTTATCGCTTATTCCTCAAAGGGCTTTAATATGACCAAAGAAAACTTTAAGACTTCACAAATCATAGAGAAAAGGATTAATAATCAAAATTATAAGGTCTCTTGGTTACACGGTATAATACGTGTAATAATGTTTTTGAAGACGATATACGAGGGTGGATTGATAAGCCTGGAAAATTTCTACGAAACGGCGCTATATTTTAAGAGGCGTGACTGTTGATAACTGCGATTCTTTTAACGGTTGTGTCAAAATATCAAACTGATGCAACTCGCAGTTGTTTGTTGGCAGCTATGGTTAGTGATCGGTGGTACACGTTTCGTAGAAATATATAAAGCCCACTATCGTACAGTGATGAAACATTTTTATTTAAAAAAGTGGACTGCCGTCCAGACAGAAACTGAACTGAAGGAAGTTCGTGGGGACCCTTTATTACTGGATGAAATGAATTTAAAATGTGGCCGTACGAGCACTGCAGATGCTGCACATTGAGGAAGCCCGATTGGGATTTCTTCTTAAGAAATGGTTGATAAAATGCATTGTATCGTGATGGAAGATCGTCGCATTAAGCTTCGTAACATTGCTGATATGACAGGCATCTCGTATGAACAGCTGAAGTTCTGAAAATTAAAAAGCTGGGTGCAGCGTTTGTCGACTCCAGACAAATAACGCACGAGGAAGGACATTCCAAAATCGAATTTGGAAAAGTTGCAGCGTAATCTGAAGGATTTCTGGCATCGTTTTGTAACTGTAGACGAAACGTCGATCCACCATTACACCCCGGAGACCAAACGGCACTCAAAAAAGTGGGTTGGCGAAGGTGAAAATGCACCGAAAAAAAAACGAAAACAGTTTTTATCGGTGAGAAAAATGAGGGTATTTATTTTTCGGGTTCACAGGATATCATCATGATTGACTATTTGGAAAAGGTAAACAGTGACTGGCTTTTATTATGCAACGTTATGGGGGGGCTTGCATAGCTAACTGAAGCAGAAGTGGCCAAGATAAGCGCGCAAAAAAGTGTTCCTTCACCAGGAGAATACGCGTACTCACACAGCGACATTGCAATAGCACGTGCTGGGCTTCGAAATAGTTCCCTACCCACTCTATTACCCAGGTTTGACACAAGTGACCTTTTTTTGTTTCCTAACCCCATAAATTAGCTTGGGGGAAAAGTTTTCGTCGAATGAAGCGGTTATCTGTGCTGTAAAAGAGTATTCGCAACAATTTCTTTTTCTGAAGGAATAAGAAAATTGGAATCTCGCTGAACTAAATGTATTGAGTTTAATGGAGATTATGTTGAGAAATAATTTTTTGTTTGCGAAAAACATGTTATTTTCCTTGTTTTTTACAAGAGTATTCAATCAACCCTGGTGTAGAAGGTGGTATAGGCATGGCGACTATCAGAAAAAACTGATCAAAGATGTAAAGTTCCAGAGCTCTCCTTAAGTACAGGTTTCAATATACTATAAAGCTGTCGTAAGGGACGTGGTCTTAAAGAAAATGTGCCTCGCGAGTCTTATTTGTGGCCTACCTTGACAATGCTAACTTTTTATCAGATGACAATGGGAAACATACAAGGGTCATTCAATAAGTAAAAAATACAATTGGTCTTAGCTTAAAACCCATTCAACGAAACTGCTCCATACATCTAAAAGTGCAAGTCGGCAACCTTGTGATGAGTTTTAATCAGCTGTTCGATCATGTAATGTAAACATAACCTTAAAATATCCAGTTTACCATGGCGAATCCATTGCAAAAACTCCACTTTAGAAGAGCAGCGTTGTCATCAGATTTTTAGTAGCACGTGTTGAGCCAAGTGAAATACATTCTAGAAAATTATTACAGTATGGACAAAGTTGTATGAACCGTGCGAACGTTTATAAGTGGATAGATCGGTTCAAAAGTGGCCGAACAAGAGCGTGTGACGAGCAGCGAAGTGAACGTCCAGTCGAAGTTTCCGGTCCCTCGTTGGAATCGAGGATTGATGGACTTATTCGTGATAATAGAAGAATTACTGTTCAAACGATAGCTCAGGAGGTTGGGGTAAGCGTTGGAACTGTTCACAATATTATTCACAACCATTTACAATGCCCACCCTCATACTGGCTTACCCAAGAAAAGTTTCAAAAACTAGGTTAGAAGATCTTGCCTCATCCCACATACAGTCTAGACCTGGCTCCGTGTGATTTTTACCTGTTCGGTCCTCTCAAAGATATCCTACGTGGAAAGAGATTAACTGACAATAAAGAAGTGAAGGAAAAAGTGCAAGAGCGGCTTTGACGTCAACCGAAAGAATTCTTCGCCACAGGAATCAAGAGGATAGTAAAAAGGTGGGACAAGTGTATTAACGGGAGGGGAATTTGTCGAAAAGTAGGCCAAATTTTGTAGCAATCCAATAAACTGTTCTTGAGCTAGAGCTATTTGTCTCTTTACTAATTGGATGACTCTCGTATTTAGAATAAATTCTATGTAAAAATGAATATGCTAAAACGCAAGGGAAAATACAAAAGGAGAAAAAAGCAAATCGGTGTATAATTTCATCCCTTTGCCTATTAGAGCACGGAGACTGTTAAGAGTCTTTTCAAAACCATTGCCCGAAACATATGTTTTATTTATTGTGATATTTAACAGTACTTATTTGGAAATTGGCAACACAGCCTTTTAAGAATCAAGCTAGGAATCAAGTTTCACTACTGCTGCGTCGTTGAAACGCCGTAGAATGACCTTTGAGAATCGTGAACGTTTCCGGTAATACCTGATCATTAGAACTACACGGGTATGTCTTCAAATTATGCCTTTTATTTAAATACGTTTACATTTAATTTTTGTGTTGCAATGTAGGAGTGGCTTCAGAACGGATGAACTAATAAATTTCCTCCCGTCGCCGTGTATCTAGGAGTGCTGTAAATTTTTAATAAAGGTTTTTAAATGTCTTCGCTAAAGGCAGATTAACGTACTTCTGTTTTTATTCATATTTAGGGCGGATCCAGTAAATTTTGAAAAAGTTTAAATTCTGAATTTTTGATATGTTGTAGTTCTCAGCTTTCTGAAAAAAATGGGCAATTTTCAATAAAATTCATTTTTTTAAAACCATTTTGATAATTTTAATAATTATTGAATTAAAGACACAAGAAAAAAATTCGAATTCTATTTCAACACCGCAAAAATACACCGATATCAAAGTCTACTATTTTAAAATCTTTATTTATTTATTTTTTTGAACTCCACTCTAACTGGGTTTTTTACCTGTTTTTCAAGGAACGGTCAAAATGACGTAACAAGCTCATTTAGACCTCGAATTCGGTTTTAGAGCCCCAAAATACATATAGATATGATGGTTGAATAAGTTTAAGACTTTTTTTAGTGTTCCGTACGGAACACTTATAAGATCACTTCGGTGTCTGTCTGTCACACCCGATTTTCTCCGAAACTATTTGACATAGAAAGGTGAAATTTGGTAATAATATAGGAATTGATGGCCTCATCAGAGCCATGTAGTTTTGAGAATTAAATTTTGCTTAAGGGGTTAGTTTTGGGGGGTGAAGTCGAAAGTGAAAAAAAAATTTTTTTACTAGGATCGAATGTCAAATTTTGAAAACACGAGTAAAAAATATATATATAATATTATACTTGCGGCACTTTTCTTTGTATTATTTTTTCGCGAAAAATCGCTGGGGTCTCGAAAAGTCGGGGTGTAGATTGAACGAAAATTATCACGAGTGCATTACCTTTAATAATTTATATGGTATAAAAAAAAAAACAAAAATTTCAAGGTCATCAGATTTCAGTAAAGATTGGAAACAAACTTTGTTGAAAACTCATTTGGGGTGTATTTTGTGAAGTCGCTGATCATTTTATACCTCTGTAACAAAATGTTTTTATTTTAAAAGCAATCAACGTACGGAACACTAATTGCGCAAGTTCAACTTGCACTTGACCGGTTATTTCTTATGTCTTTAGTTTAATAATTATCAAAATGATTTAAAAAAATGGATTTTATAAGTACTTAAATTGAAAATAATTCGAAATCTATCCATTTTTGAAGGTTTTGCCCATCGACATTTTTGTCCAAAAAGCTGAGAACTACAACATATCAAAGTCAGCCAATGTGACCGAAACCACTTTTCCATGAGAAAAGTGCCGGGTCTTTTACAGGAAATTATACTACCTTTTATATGACAAAACACAATATTCCAGTTTCAAATGAAACCAATTTTTTACAATATGCCAAAACTTTACTAGGCATTCAAAGCTGTTAGAATGTTAAAATAATGCGATAGATTTGTTTTAAAGACTGTAGTAATAGCTCACATACATTTCAGAGCTAAATTAGTTTGCTTATTATTATTTTAGATAACACCGACCGACCGACGACGCCTGGCATCGGTCGCGTCTCCTTGGCATTGGCAGCCATGAGGGACGAAATGTAGCAGCAGGATGACGTGGAGTCAGCGAGGCTGCTGTATTGATTTTCACGGGGGCGATCCAGATACGCCTATCCATAGGAGAAAAATAAACAAAATCTGTATCCAAATGAGGAAAAAGGACGGAAGATGTTGTAAACGTGTACAATGTTACAGTCATATCTACTTTCGACATGTGTTATTTCGCAAAGCTAATTATTACTTTTAGTATTACTTATTATTTTTTTATTAGTATTATTTTATTTCGTTAATGTCAGATTCACTAATAATCATAAGGTAGTCTAAGTTAGTTTACAGGAAGAAACTTAAATGAAATTCATACAAATAGCATTAAGCCACAAACACTTATTACTACTATAACCTATCAACAGGGTTTTACTACAAATATTTATTTGTAATGGAGTCGACCTAAAGCCTCATGCCAGTGGAAAAGTGAGACTGATGCTAGGCCGTACCTAAGAATCCAATCCAGTAACTGTCCCTGTACCATTGTTTTAATTGTTTGGCTCTGTAAATACATTTTTCAACATAGTATAACCACTGTACACAACTGATAGTATGATTTCACAGAGAACGGGCTATGCTTCAACGTTTGCGACTTAATTGGACATTTATTACAAATCGTATAATCATAATGAGGCTCCTCTTCTGGGGTATTTTTATTGTCATGATAAGTTATTCCTAACTGAGTCAGGCGTCGTTACAAAGTGAACAGATCTTTTTATTTCCCTTGCTTGTGTGAAAAAAACATATACCGAGATTTTTGCATTTTAAAATCCCTAGATCACAAAAACACAATTTCCAATTTCTACCGGTTTATTCGTTTGTGTGTTAGTTTGTTGGTACGCGAACTTTGAAACAAAATGGGATATCCATTTCAAATTTGGTACGCATATAATACTTAAAAATAGGGATGGAACTTATAATTTTTTAAGTGATCGATCATATAGTTTCAATAGTATTATGACAATTTGACTGTTTTGTTTTGATTATAATAGGTAAACTGAAAACAATACAACAGTCAAACACATAACGGATTGAAGGGACAAGGGAGGAGCTTCAAAGGCTTGATTCGAAAACACCATCTTATAAGCTCTTTTCAGGGTTTGTGGAAATTTTGTGATGTTGTCCAACCTTAACAAAAATGGCACATAGAAGGATGTGATTATGGGTGTGTGTAATTAAGAAAAAACCATTTTACAATGTATGGTAAATAAAAAAACACAGTGAAGACAAATCAAAAGATAATTAATTCCGTCAAATTCTGGTTGCTATTTCTATCTTCCCTGCGATTTATTGTTGCAAAAGAGTGGACATTAAAAAAACATATTGCCTTTACAACTTATGTTTGAAAGGAAAGTAACTTTAGCTAATGAATATAAAAAAATAAAATTAAGTAATCTTGCAGATTTAACTTTTTGGTATTCTATACCGTATTAATTGCAAAATTACTATTTTTGTAATTTCGCGTTAGAACTACTAACTTTGAATGATCTAATTTGAATTCGTTACTTAAAAGAATACTTCTGTATTTTTGCATCCTTTTTTTAAATTACTTTAGTTATCAAAATGCAAACCACTGATGAAAATATAAAAGATATTATTTTAAGTAAAAGTTTATTAAAAATATCTTTTTAATTTTACTTGAAAAAAAAAGTTTAGGAGATTTTTAGTAAATTCCGACCACCCTACGACTTAAACATAAGGATATTTAGAATATGTTTGTATGAATTCTTATTGCTTCAGATTCGCTAAAAAATCATTGCATGAGGTTGGAATATGGCATTCAATAAAATAAATATGAAAAATATTGATATTAAAAAGATTTTTTTACCACAAAAATTAAAATTAACTACATAACTGTCAGAGACTATTAGTTACTATGGTATCATATAATTACAGGAAATAGAGGTATCGCTACAGAAAAACAAACAAAAGGTTAAACAAAACGTCACCGCAAAACGAAGCCGGCTGGTTACCGCCAGGTCGTTCAAATGTGTCTTCTCAAGTATCTTAGAGATGCCGCGCAAGTAGAAGTTATATGTAACAATAATCTCTGAAAAACTCAACTCAGCGTCGTTTTGGTCCACGTGTTTTTCTTTCTGTAGCGATAGCTATATTTTCGGTGATAACAATACTATATTTTTTTAAGCTTTTACGTAATCTATACAGCAAATTGTTATTTTTTCGGAAATACTTAGTAATGCCTATAACTTGTTTATTTACCTGTAAACAAATAAATCATTTTTTGTTCTGCTTTTGTTGAGAGGAGGTGTTAATAAAAATTATGGTGGCAAGTTGTGTATACAATAAAAAAATCCAAAATAAAGGATCCGAAACGACAGAGGATTGACAGTGCAGAGGTATCTCTGGGCTACGTAATTTAGCTACATTAGTAA
>CM032455.1:82794721-82814721 GCA_019049505.1 Pachyrhynchus sulphureomaculatus
TTTTAAACTGCTCTCAGCTCAAGCTGCTGCTATAAATACTTAAAAGAAAGAAAGGAAGTATAAGCTAATATTAGTAAATTTTTTTCGTTATATGTTAAATACAGGATTCTCAATACAGGTCACATTTATATTAAATTATTTTTATTTAATTTGTTTGATTAATATATATATATATATATATATATATATAATATATATATATATATATATATATATATCTATATATATTATATATATATATATATATATATATATATATATATATATATATATATATATATATATATATATATATATATATATATATATATATCTATATATATATATATATATGTGTATATATATATATATATATATATATATATATATATATATATATATATATATAAAGAGAGATACATAAAGCAAATATGTCTATCGGCTTTAGGAGACGAAAGCTGTGGTCTTTACTGTTACATTAAAAGTATGGATGTCCAAAGCTATAGTCTACCCGGGTGTGCCATCTATCAATCACCAAACTAGAACACGCATGTTTCGCTCCATATTAGAGCTTGTCAACCAGCTTAGATATTGTCTTCAGGCAGCGTATCATAAAACGTATTTTGATGAAGCTAGACACCAAAAAGGCTTCTGGCGCTGACGGAATACCTGCCATAGTTCTGAAAAACTGTGTGAGGGAACTAACACCAGTTTTTTGTAGACTTTTCAACCTATCTTACAGAAAGGGAATATTTCCTTCCTGCTGGAGATGTGCCACAGTTCAGCCAATACCTAAAAAGGCAAGAAGACCTTGCCAAATAACTACCGACCAATCGCACTGCTGTCAATAATATCGAAAGTCATGGAAAAGGCTATCAATCAGCATCTTCTAAAATATCTTGAAGGACTCGACATTATTAGCGATCACCAAGATGGCTTTCGTAAAAATAGATCAACAGGAGATCTCCTGACTTATGTAACACATGTTTGGAACAACGCAATTGAACACTTTGGAGAATTTCGAGCGGTTGCTCTTGACATATCCAAGGCATTCGATAGTGTTTGGCACGAAGTTAACGTTGCTGAACCCGACATAGTTATGTCGGGGCACTCCATTCCTCTAACATCGTCACTCAAATTGTTAGGCGTAAATTTGGGAGCAAATATGTCCTGGCATGAACATGTTGCAGGCATAGCAAGAAGAGCTTCTCAGAAGTTGGGAATATTATTTCGAACCAGAAAGCTTTACACTTCACAACAACTGTTAATTCTTTACAAACCTCAAATTCGACCAACTATGGAATACTGCTCCCATGTTTGGGGCTCCGCTCCCAAACATACACTACATTTGTTGGATTCTATTCAGAGAAGAGCTGTTCGTCTGATTGGAGACCCGGAACTAACAGGTGGCCTTTGATTCGCTGGAACATCGAAGAACGGTTGGCACTTGAGCCTATTCTACAAGTATTTTCATGGAAAGTGTTCGAAGGATGTGGCCCGCTTAATTCCTCCCAGAGCGGTGCATGTTAGAAAATGCACGTTACGCTAATACTTCACATCCGTATGAGGTTCAGCTTGTTACTCCTCGTACAACGCTTTTCAAGCAGTCATTTATATGGAGAACATCATCCCTTTGGAATAATTTGCCCAGGACTGTGTTTCCCACCGAGTACAATTTACAGCGATTTAAGAACAACGTGAATCGCTTTTCTCCGCACACGTGCCGCTCTTGTAGCGCTTTAGGGACTTCCCTGTAGCACGTGTGCTAGACCCATAAAAAAAAAGAAAAAGAAAATCGCAAACATCCAGCATCAGCAGCAGAGATTTAAAAAGTAGACAACCAAAAGTGTCAATAGCCGACAAACCTCAGTGTTATCCCATGCGAAAGCGCCAAAACTTTTAATTCGAAATAAGATTTCGGACCTTTATTATTGGAAGTGGATAGGATACCGATTCTGCTATTAAAGGAATAGCAGTAACTCCAAAAATAGAGTAGCAGCCAACTAAAGTTATTAGGATTTGCAATTTGCAAAAAGACTAGATAGAAACTTTGTTTTGTTTATGATTAAATCGATAAAGAAGAAATATTATGTGAGAATTCTAAAAACTGTAATATTTCCTACCTGTCCCAAGGCTCCACTTACACAATTTTATCTTAATTATTCTTATAAAAACGTTTATTTGGTCATATTTACTATTTATTTATCTTATAAAAACTGAATTTTATATTTTCAAAAATATGTTAAAATTCAGTAGGTAGTAAATATTATATAATTTTTTTTCGCGGCTATAACTTCTTGGGCATCTCGTATTTATTTTACTATTAAATTTTAGTGTTAATGATGTTTAAGATCTTACTTCAGGCCTTGAGAGCGAACCTACTGCAAAATCATATATTATTTAAAATATTTCAGCACTAACTAAAGAAAAAAATTATATTTATTTATCCTTTGAGATAAATCCCCTTTAAAAAATATGGAAATAACTTCTACCTTTCAATGTTAAGTATTCCCATCTTCCCTTCGAGCGCCTAATAATATCTGGACGGTCGTTTTTTAAATTTACTTTCAAATAATTAAACGCTAATAAAGTGTTTAATTATTAGTGACTAAAGTTCGCAGATGATGTCACTCTGGTCGCCAACACAAAAGAAGTATTAAATAACAAGTCTCGAGAAATAGGTCTAATAATAAACTTCACCAAAACCAAATATTTAAACAACGAAAGTGAAGATAACAGCCAGGAACTATTAATAGAAGGTGAAAGAATAGGAAAGGTACAAACATTCATATATTTAGGACAAAAAATCGAAATATAAAAAAATAATTTAACGGCTGACTTGGATAGAAGAGTCTCGTTAACTTGGTCTGCGTTCGGAAGGTTACAAGCTACATTTAAATTGCACATACAAATACAATAAAAGTCAGGGTATTCGATCAATATGTACTGTCGGTATTAACATATGGCATTGAAACGGGGACTTTAAATAAAAGTATAATAAATAAACTCCAGGTAGCCCAAAGAGCAATGGAGAGGAGATTGCTAAATATTAGACTCCAAGATCGTATTCCTAACATTTAGATACAAAGAAGATCAAAAGTGACAGAAGTAATAGAACGAATATATATATTAAGGGAGAATTGGGCAGGGCATATCGCAAGGATGAATGATGACAGATGGACACGCCGTATAGTTGAATGGAGGCCTAGCGAACACAAAAGATGCAGAGGTAGACCACAGACAGCTGGACGGACGACATAAAAAGATTAGCGGAACACGATTGGGTGCAAAAAGCAAACAACATTCGACAACGATTAGATCAGGAACAAAAAAAAAAAAAAAAAATAAAAAAAAAAAGGGGTCCACGACATAATTAGATATAGACCATGGGGAAAAAAAAAGAAGTACTGGCAGACCTCAACAACGTTGGTATGACAATTTTAAAAAATCAGCGGGGCGTAGTTGATATTAAATTGCTCAAAACATGGGCATTTGGAAGCACATGAGAGAGGCCCATATCCAAAGGATAGAGAATGGTTAGAGGAAGAAGCATTAAACAATATGTAAGTAAATGAGAATAATAACTTCTTCGGTACTGTTTTAACTACAAGGGGGGAAACGTAATCTAGATAACTCATCAAAAATTTAATAAAACCAACTAATAAAGTAAAAAAAATACGAGAAAAAAATGCAAATGTAAACCAAAAATATTTATGGCAAAATATTTATTATTAAGGTTATAAAAACATACTTGTCTTAAAAGTTATGAGAATAAATCTTATTGTATATTCATTCCAAGGTCTTAAATATTAATTTTTTATTCTGAATTTTCTTGTACAACTATTTCCTTAGTATCATTCACAATATTAGACAGGATAAGGGACAACTCGACAACTAGAACTTTTAAATTCCCAGACTTAAGATATTTGAATCATTGATATTAACTTAAGAAATTCTTAAATCTTGATAGAAAAATTTTAAAAATTACTAAGTACTAAGGTCTATTCAAAACGACAGGTTCTTTTATTAGTGATTAAGTGTTTTATGCATTAAATGATGAATTAAGCTTTACACGTACTTAACTGGTCACCTGATCTGGTTTTAACTAATGAAGTTTTTATGTTTAATATCAGTGTACATTAAGGCAAACGTTTTGGGAAACCGGTTATTTCATGTCTTTTTTACATAAACCGGACGGATGAGATTATTCATTTACATAATGTGGAAATTAATAAATCTAATGATGGAATACAATAAATCAGCGTTGTTAGTTATGATGAATTGTTTCTGCATATCTATTTAGCAAAGTACTTCATACGCAATGAGAAGTATTTCGAGAAACAGTAATTATGACAAAACCTCAAAATGCACTCGTGATAATTTTCGCTCAATCTACACTTTATGAAGAATATTCTAGAATTTTTCAAAATTCTTTAAACAGTACTTTTCGAGATAGGGTGGAAGAACGGAGATTTTTGGCCTTTTTTTTTAAATAATACAAAGAAAAGTGTGCGGAAGTATTACATCACATATATTTTTGAACACATATTTTTCACAAGCTTTCATTTGACACCCCGATCGATGAATCGATGACGTTAGAAAAAAAAATTACTTCCCCACAAGCTAACCCCTTAAGTCAAAATTTAACTTTCAAAACTACACGGTTCTGATTGGGCCATCAATTCCTATATATGTGCCAAATTTCAACTTTATATGTCAAATAGTTTCGGAGAAATCGGGAGTGACAGACGGACACCGAAGTGACCTGCGTGGAACACTAAAAAAAACTAAAAATATGTAACGGTTGACCAAATAAGATAAGACTTACTTCAGACCTCAGAAATAGTTGGTTCATACGCAATGAAAAGTATTTCGCGAAACAACAGAGAGATTTTGCAACGCTTATTCTGGTAGGCCACCGTTTTTATTTTTATTTGAAGCATGCGCCCACCGTTTAGAGCTTGCGCAGAAGCAAAAGGAAGGAATTACCAGGTGTACAAGTATTAAATGCGGATTTCAGACAACAGATGGTGCACCAATGCAGTTTGTGCTCTAAAGATTTGACACTGCGCCATTTTGTTGCGTCATCAACAAGTGTCAGACGTGCATGAGTGATAAATTGGAAAAGTGTATGCATAGTGTTGTGTTGTGTGTAATATGTCGAAATTTATACTGAACAAAGAGCATTCGCGGACAGCATTAATTTTTTGTTTTCATTTGAAGAAAACTGCTGTTGAATCATACCGATTACTTCGAGAAGCTTATGGTGAACATGCTCCATCGCAAGATACGTGTGAACGATGGTTTCGGCGTTTCAAAAGTGGTGACTTCGATGTTTGCAGACAAGGAACGTGGAAAACCGCCAAAAAAATACGAAGATGTGGAATTGCAAGCATTGTTGGACGAAGATGATTCGCATACACAAAAACAACTCGCCGAGCAATTGGGCGTTAGTCAACGAGCTGTTTCCAATCGGCTACGAGAGATGGGAAAGATTCAGAAGCCGGTAGATGGGTACTACATGAGTTGAAGGACAGGCAAATGGAAAAGCGCAAAAAAACACGTGTGACATTTTGCTTTCTCGGCACAAAAGGAAGTTGTTTTTGCATCGTATAGTCACAGGGGATGAAAAGGGGATTTATTTTGAGAATCCCAAGCGCAAAAAAACATGGGTAAACTCACGCACACCATCCACATCGACCGCAAGACCGAATCGCTTTGGCAGAAAGACGATGCTCTGTGTTTAGTGGGACCAGAGGGGCGTGGTCTATTATGAGCTCTTAAAAACTGGGGAAACGGTTTTATACTAAACGTTACCAACAATAATTGACCGATTTGAACCGTTCGCTGCTTGAAAGAGGCAATATAAAGTCATTTTTCTTCATGACAGTGCTCCATCACATACACAAAACCAGTTCGCGACACGTTGGAAGCACTCAGCTGGGAAGTTCTACTCCATGCGGCTTACTCACCAGACTTGGCTCCTTCCGATTACCAGTTGTTTGCATCGATGGGTCACGCACTTGCTGAGCAGCGCTTTGGTTCTTACGAAGATGTGAAAAAAATGGCTCGATGAATGGTTCGCAACAAAAGGGGAAAATATTTACTGGCGTGGTATTCACAAATTGCCCGAAAGATGGGAAAAATGTATAACAAGCGATGGGAGCAAACTTTCAATAAAGCACTTTTTATCATTCTTCCGAATTTAACATGTTTTTTTAGAAAAAAAATCCGCATTTCATACTTGTACACCTGGTAAATATAAGGACTGTTATCGTTATTTGACGCATGCACCCCCCATTTGGAGCTTGCGCAGTATTGAAACAAAATAAGAGAAACCTTTATTAAAGATATCTATTTCCGTCTTTAGGAACTTATAAGAGAAGTTATCTGAAGTTCGTTATTCTTATCGCTATTATGGTAGGGCCTGTTTTTCTTTCCCACTTAGGTATACAAACCATTAAGAAAATACAGTAAAATTGAAATAATAATCTTTTATTGCAAATAACACTGACAACAGTTAATTAGTATTCAGATTATGTCGGGATTTTACCATCTTTGACACAATGGCATTACAGTGTGTGTAGTCCTAATTTCAAATGAAATTTGATTTATCGCACGTCGTATTACACTGTGTGTAATTTTTAAGTTATGGAAAAATAACCATATACGGACACCACTACGTGATAGTAGACCAAAAAAAAAAAGACCCGTGTCTCCCAGTTTTTCCGAAAGTCATGTACTTTTTTTTTTATGGGCCCCCAAAGATTTGAGGCCTGGGTGTAATTTTTGCAAAAAACTCATCATATTCTGAGGCTCATATCTTGCAAACCGTTCGGAATTTTAATTTACTTTCTGTGGCAAAGTTGTAGCCCTTGTCATAAGGAACAAAAATTGTGAACATTTAAAGTAAAAAAAACTTCATCTTCAAGATCAAAATAGCTAAAAACTGTAAAAAATTCGATTTTTTTTTACCTTTTTTTCCCTGTTTAGGCCCATAGCTAGCAAACCGTTCAAAATTCAAGGAAACAATCAACTACAAAAATATAGCTAAGATCTTAGTAAACAACTTTCTAGAATATATGAATTTCCTAGGAATGATTCTTAACACTGTTTAGGTAGCCGCAAAAGTGAAAATTTTCCCGAAAAATCTACTACTTTTTTAAAGTTTTTTTGCGATTTTGATCTGGAAGATGAAATTTTTTGGATTTTATATGTTCACAATTTTTGTTCTTTATGACAAGAGCTACAACTTTGCTTCAGAAAGTAAATCAAAATTCCGAACGGTTTGCAAGATATGAGCCTGAGAATATGATCAGTTTTTTGCAAAAATGACACCGAGGCCCCAAATCCTTGGGGCCTCATAAAAAAAAGTACATGAATTGGGCCAAAACTGGGAGCCTCGGGTAAAAAAAGACCCATGTCTCCCAGTTTTGCCCCAAGTAATGCATTTTTTTTTTTTTTTTTTATGAGGCCCCAAAGATTTGGGGCCTCGGTGTCATTTTTGCAAAAAAAACTGATCATATTCTCAGGCTCATATCTTGCAAACCGTTCGGGATTTTGATTTACTTTCTGAAGCAAAGTTGTAGCTCTTGTCATAAAGAACAAAAATTGTGAACATGTAAAATCCAAAAAATTTCATCTTCCAGATCAAAATCGCAAAAAACTTAAAAAAAGTAGATTTTTCAGGAAAATTTTCACTTTTGCGGCTACCTAAACAGTGTTAAGAATCATTCCTAGGAAGTTCATATATTCTAGAAAGTTGTTTACTAAGATCTTAGCTACATTTTTGTCGTTGATTGTTTCCTTGAATTTTGAACGGTTTGCTAGCTATGGGCCTAAACAGGGAAAAAAAGGTAAAAAAAAATCGAATTTTTTACAGTTTTTTGCTATTTTGATCTTGAAGATGAAGTTTTTTTTACTTTAAATGTTCACAATTTTTGTTCCTTATGACAAGGGCTACAACTTTGCCACAGAAAGTAAATTAAAATTCCGAACGGTTTGCAAGATATGAGCCTCAGAATATGAGTTTTTTGGAAAAATTACACCCAGGCCTCAAATCTTTGGGGGCCCATAAAAAAAAAAGTAAATGACTTTCGGAAAAACTGGGAGACACGGGTCTTTTTTTTTTTGGTCTATTATCACGTGGTGGTGTCCGTATATGGTTATTTTTTTTTCGTGTTGCACTGTGTTACCTTGGAAATATTGAAGGAAGTGATAAAAACCTGCTAGATATAACTTTAATTTAGAAACTTGTGTTGGCCCATCAAATACTAATAACCGGCGTGTTTAACCATGAAATGAATGAAAAAAAATCCCTTAACCTTGCAATTCCTTCGCGTTTAATACTGCGCATGCTTGAGATAACGATAAGGACAAAGGCATGTGAAAAATAAGCGTTGCAAAATCTCTCTAATAATTATAACAAAACCTCTGCCGTAAATAATTGTCCTAAACTATCTTGTCAGCAGACATTTATAATATACTGAGACAATTTTCATATTCCAATAGGTACAGAATTATTTAGTGCCTTTCACTTCATTTATTATTTTAACATTGTTTAGCAGAGCCAGACTGGCTGCGAAAAAACAAAACTTGACCTATACTCGTCGGTAATATTGTATAGTGTGGTGGTTGCCAAACTTTTTCCGCAGAAAAAAAATAATGAGATTTAGAGATAAGTTGCAGACCTTTAGCGGTCACAGTTTGTTATACTCTAGTCCTTATTAACTATTACAGTGCTGTAGTATTCCAACAAAATATTGGTTAAAAATTTACTACTATTACTTATTTTTATAGCCACTTAAATACCAAGCCGGTTGAAAACCACTGGTTTACAGCCTTAATCAAACGTGACCTAATAATGATTTTCTATCGGACACGCAATCTATCAGTACCGTTAGAAACGAACAGGTACTTTACAAGTTCCTATATTGAACAATATTTTTAATATTTCATATATTGTAAGAATATAAGTGATAAATAATTCATACGTTTCATGGTGAGAAACATAGTAATTTCTTTGGATACGCACACCATTGTATTAATTGAATATTAAAGATGAAATGTATGTTATGTTCCCACACATCCAATATTAAATATTGGTAAACTCAATACAAGGTGTAAACTAAACAGAGAAAACCAAATTTGAAATTTGAGCAAAATTCCTTGGTAAATTTCAGGGCATTAATTCTAGATACAAACGATTTTTTTTTCAAGGATTTCAATATAAATTTTACATAGAGTATGGATATCAGATTAGAATTTAAAAAACCGGTCAAGTGCAAGTTGGACTTGCGCAATTAGTGTTCCCTATCGTGATTACCTTTAAAACAGAAATTAGTTACCTAATAGCCAATATATGAATCTACCTCAATCTAGAATCTAGTAGTAGAAGTTTAAAACAAATATTTACTACCTAAATATTTGTTTAATTATAAACAAATAAAATAAAATTATTTTGTCTTCGGTACCCATCTGTTGGGCATTAGTCACCATGATATTACTGACTGCACCGAATACATATTGGTATTTCGTAGCTCTTAGTCCCGGTTTCCAAATCTTCATCATTCTGTCAGGCCACACAGATTTTTTTATACCAGAATAATTATCAAACGTAATACACGTGATAACTTTCGCTCAATCTACACTTGATGGAGAATATTCTAGAATTTTTTCACAATTTTTTGATCAATACTTTTCGAGATAAAGGGGGGGGGACATCGATTCTTCGCAATTTATACAAAGAAAAGCGTGCGCAAGTAATACATTTTTATATATATATTTTTGAACTCGTGTTTTTTACAAGCTTTCATGTGACAACCCACTCGACGACCTAGTAACATTTTATTTCACTTCCGAGTTCACCCCCCCCCCCATATACCAGATAAATTATATAAAACGTAATGCACTTGTGATAATTTTCGCTCAATCTACACTTTAAGAAGAATATTCCAGAATTTGCTCAAAATTTGTGGGAGGACAGAGATTTTTGGCCGTTTTTTTTTTTTTTTTAAAAATAATACAAAGAAAAGTGTGCGGAAGTATTACATCACATATATTTTTGACCTCATGTTTTCACAAAATTTCATTTGACAACCTAATCGATAATCTTAGAAAAAAATGTTCACTTCCCCCCCCCCCCCCCCCACAAATCCTATATTTGTGCCAAATTTCAACTTTGTATGTAAAATACTTTCGGAGAAAATCGGGTGTGACAGATGGACACCGAAGTGATCCGTACGGAACAGTAAAAAAAACTAAACGGTTGACCATAATAAAAAAAAGTGCAAAAAGTTAAAATTAATGTGATTAAAATACTTTTGCAAATGCATGATTTCAAAAAAAGAAGCCTGAAAAAATACCCATGTTTCTTTTAAACTTACGTTTCCTTTTCTCGCATTCAATATGTGGTTCTTTCTTTATCTCCATCAAGCTGTTTCCAACATGGGATAGATAAAATTTGATACAATTTTACAGTGCTTGTCAAATTTTATCATATTTCGAAATTTCTATTATTAGCAGGATTTCTTATTTAATTTGAAAAGCTAGCTGCTAACTTCTTGTTGATTTAGTTCTACTCAGAACTTTGTTTTTTTTTTAGATATTAGAATCAACTTCAAAAAATCAATATTATGTTTACGTTGTATACTTAGTTTTTTATGGTCATATTATTTTGAAATTTTTAAATTGTCATTATTTTTTCTGCAATTTGACCACATCAATAAATGATACACTTAATCATACAATAGTGTGATGATTTGATGCCTTATTAAAATGGCATTGCTACATTATAAGAGGCAATCAATGATGATTCATCGCCTGAAGGGCTTTTAAATGCAGTATGAAATCAGCTATAAGCCTCGTGCCTTTTTTCTTCGATTTAGATTGTCTGAGTTTTATTGGGAACACAGACATAAATACAAATAATTCGTGGTAAACTTCCATTTTCTTTTATATATTTTTGTGAAAATACACCTGTAATGTATGAAAACTATGTAGCAAAATCACGCAGTGTCAAAGAAAAAAATTATTATTTATTTCTATCATAAATTAAAGGTATAATTTTTGTTTCATGTTCTTTATAGAAGTATTATTCGTGGCTTTTAGAATTATATCAGAATAGCGCGTCAAAAAATAAACATTCCTATAAGCATTTAAGTACCTGTCAAACTATCAAGACATTAACTGAAATCTTTGTTAAACGATGTAAATACCTACGCCTTAAACTGCAATCAAAAATAAAAATTCTTACAGTAACTCAAAGACGTAGCAACAAAAATACCCTGTAAATGCCAATGTCCGTTTTAATATTACTTTTTGGGTAAATTTTACTTAAATTAAAGTAGTGTATCAGAATTATTACAGAAAGTTATTATACATAATTTAACACATAACGAATTAAAAAGAAAAATATTATAAACTAAAATTATAAGCCCATTTTTATTGAGAGTGTGTACATTAGTAAGTTAAAGTTTGTCACCACTATGAATGTATGTTTGTTTAGTCCCTTTTGCGGCCTAAACTTCTAGAAGGGACCAAAAACACGTTATAATTTTTAATACCTCTTCATATAACTATAAAACTATAAAAATAAATTAATTCTCGGCCCCCTACCTTGCATCGAATACAAAAACTTATTTCGAATAACCGAATTTTTTTACCACCCTATTTTAAACTGTCATTTTTTAGTTTAACAATAACCTGAAGAATCAGTTGTAGAACGGATGTCGTTTGCTTAACAATTTAATTCAAAAAATTGGCCAAGTGCAAGTCGGACTTGCGCAATTAGTGTTCCCTACGGTGATTGCTTTTAAACTAAAATAAAATTATATCTCGGTACAAGAGCGACTCGCCACTAGGTTACAGTTACCTCTACCATATATCAAGAAACATAATTTTCTTAGTTTTTTTTTATACCAGATAAATTATCAAATGTAATGCATTCGTGATAATTTTCGCTCAATCTAGACTTTATGGAGAATATTGCGGAATTTTTACAAAATTTTTTGATCAGTATTCTCCGATATAAAGGGGGGGATTTTTAGAAATTTTTTTAAAATAACACAAAAAAAAGTGCACGAGAGTTTTACATCATATATATTTTTGAACAGCTTTCATTTGACACTCCGCTCAATGACTTGGTAAAAAAAAATTTACTTCCGATTTCACTCCCCAAAACTAACCCCTTAAGTCAAAATTTAACTTTCAAAATTACACGGCTCTGATCGGGCAATTACTTCCTATATTTGTGCCAAATTTCAACTTTCTATGCAAAATCGTTTGGAAGAAAATCGGGTGTGACAGAAGGATAGGTCCTGAGGTGATCCCATAAGCGTTCCGTACGGAACACTAAAAAGATTCGGAAAAAAAAAAAAATGGTTAGTTCGGCTTTAGGTAAAAATGCTGGATCGTACAGCAGGTGCAGAAACTAGTTCCACTAGTTTCAAGAGGGAAATTTCAACCCTCAGGATAATGAAACCAAAAAGAGTGGAAGACGCGAATCCTCGCCTAACCTAATTCGAATATGTAAATGTACTCGAAGTGGCTTAGTAGGCTATTCGCCATCGAGCTGAAGCTGAAGGGGATGTAGGAGTCTGGGTGGGTTACTCATGAGCTCACTCTGAACAATAACAACCGACGCTACGATACAGCCCTCTCCTTTCTTTTCTCTTCACGTACAAAAAAATGTTTTTTTTTTCTGTACTTGTGATGTATCATTATTGAACGATAATCCTAAGAAGGAAAAATGGTGGATCTGGATAGGTAAACTATCAACGAGCACCGTACAACCGAATATCATGCAAGAAAGGTGTTGCTATGCATTTGAGGGATCCCAGGGGCATTTACTATCCTCCCTGTGTCCTGACCTGCTCAGACCGTCTCTTTTGTGCTTTGCTAATACAGCTAATCTGTGTGAATGAATGACTTGGAAAAAAATATATCGTTTACTCGTAGTGTGGAAAGGACTGTCATACAGTTGCATGTTAATGCCTGTTCCTACATAGAAAAAAGACCCTAGAAACCATCTAAAATGTCGAATGGGAAATTCAGACCTTTTCGGATAATGACCTATCCCGATCTGTACAAGAACATCTGAGTGGCTAATTCTCAGTTCAAATCAGTCGCATGCAACAAAGAGATTGCAAAAATATGTAGAAAGCGGAAGAGATTTCTTTAAAAACTGAGTTTTGTATTAGTTTTTTATACATAAATGTCAAAGTTGGTCTTTAAAGGTTGAAAATTAAGTTATGTTAATGTTATAGGAACCTGGAGAAGTACAGTCTGTCAAGTAAGAACGTATCAGCCATAATTAATTTTTGGCAGATGCGATTCTAGCGATTTAACAAAAAATCGGTTGAGGGAACCTTTGTCTATGACGTATTTTAGTAATAGTATCAGTCGATTTCAAACTTTCGTCGAAATCACATAAAATCCAAAATTAGTCACTTGTTAGCACGTCGGTTCTTTGTTCCCATCTAAAGCGGCCTAAAATGACACATTTCGCGGCCGCTAAATATATTAAAAAGTCCGTATCGTTTGTGAAGAAGTGGGTAAATTGTTTTAAACGAGACGAACAATGTCGCCAACTTGCCAAAACGTGGCTCGGTAGGCAAAGTCATTCCGAAAGTCGAAAAACGAATAGTGTCTTTGTTTTCACGGGACTCGAAATTGATGCCGCGTTAAGGAGCGGCAAAATTAAGAAAATCGGGGTTGAATGTGTCCCATGAGACCCTTTGACAACATCCTCCTGCTCATGATGTCAAATTCCGAAGCACGTTGAAGAAACCTTTGCTGGACGAAAATCACGTCGCGAAGCAGCTCGTTTGGGCCCCCGACAACATCGACCCTGACTGGGACAACGTGATCTACACGGATGAAGCTTCCTTTTAGGAATACTCCTCGGGCCTGGAAAACTGCCACGAATCGTCTCGTTCAGCGAACCGAGTATGTAGAAAATCTCGTCGGCAGCATGCCTCGAAGATGCCAGGCGATTATTGATGCAGGAGGCGATTGGACAACTTACTAAGGTAATTGCGCAGTTTTTAGCACACCAAAGAATACACTGATGGCAACAAATTTTCTCGAGACACATTTTTTTTAAGAATACGTGCGGTCACGTTCTTACTTGACAGACTGTACCATCTAGTTTTGTTTTATTTTTTTAGTAATGCAGTCGTTTTTTTTTGTTTATTTAAAATCATTAATTGGTTATAGTTTTTATAAAATCGAATTTCAAATACAAATTTATGAATATAGTATTCATAAATTCCTTTCAATCTGTGATCAAATATTTTTCTTTTCTCTGTTTTCTCACATGAGATATTTCGTGTTAACTATTTTTATTTAAAAAACTTTTTAACAAAGTTGAAATGACTTTTTACCCACATTTCACATTATATGTCTCATTTGGTATTATCGATGCTGGTTGGTCGGCGGGTTAACTGTGAACTGAGAGGTTAAGACTCACTGTCTTTATTGGATAATAAGGTAGGCCAAGCTTCTTACTTACAATTATTGAATGTATAATATTTCTTAAAATGAATGTTTGCTTATACTAACTTAACCTAAGCTCTTATACTAGTGATCCTATACTAACTTACCTAGGAAATGTGCTTTGTTATAAATGATTTTCCTAATACTAAGACTAAAACTATCTTAGCCTAAGACTTGCGCTAACTTAAATTAGGACATAACATTAACTTAAACTAGGACTAATTATAACTTAATCTAGATTGACAATCTTCTTGTCACGGCGGGCGAAGGGAGGCCATCGTCTTCATCCGAGAGCGGGTCGGACGGTCTTGGGAATTGGAGGCTGGCGTGAGGCGCGAGTCGGAAGGCGTCCCTGATGTGTGGGATGGGGTGCTGCTCCAGGAACTTCAGTTGGACTTTCCTCATGTGTGCCTTTAAGGTAGGCACACGGAGGTCTCTGTGGAGTTGCCTGTTCCTCATGAATCATGGGGCTCCCGTGATTATTCTCAGGGGCTTGTTCTGCACTGCTTGAGGTTGAGCTTCGTCCGTGGCAGCAGCTTACTGCAGCGATTCAGGATAGGGTCGTTTGCCCAGTAGTTGCTTCGCTTTCTTGGTTGCAGTGCAGACCTGGTCCTTCCAGACGAGTTGTTTGTCGGACTGGACGCCCAGGTACTTGATGGAGTTGGCTTATTGGATGCGGGAGTCTTGGAGCTGAAGATATCCATGAGGAGTGCCTCTGCCCTTGGAGAAGACGATGGCTTGGCTTGAGTTTTGAGGGGGTCGAGTTTGATCCTCCAGCGGTCAAACCAGGAGTCCAGGATGTCGAGGTGGCGCTGCACTCTACTGGTGATGAGGCGGCTACTTCTGGAGTGTGTGATAATGGCGGTGTCATCAGCATAAAGAAGGAGGTTGGTCTGATCCGATTTGGGAATGTCGGCTGTGAAAATGTTAAAGAGGTGAGGGAGAGGACGGAGCTTTGTGGGACACCGGCTCTGATGGCCTTGACTTCGGAAATGGCCGTTTCGACTCTGACTTGAAAGGTTCTGCCAGAGACGAAGGACTGAATGAGTTTTGTTATGACAGGGGTATAGTCGTGTCGAATCAGTTTCAGAATGAGGCCTCGGTCGAAGGCCTTTGATACACCGAGAAACACAGCTCGAACTTTGTGGTGTCTGTTGAAGCTGTTAGAAATGGTTTGGGCGAGTATAGTGGTGAGGTGAGCGTGCCATGAAGAGGTTGGAAACCGAATTGTTCGTCAGGCAAAACACGAAGAGCCGTGGACTTTGCTCTGATGATTTCGAGGATGACTTTTTCAGCTATCTTACCTAGACTTGGAAGTAAGCTAATTGGGCGATAGCTGTTTGCCTCGTGGGGGGGAGAGCCTGGTTTTCTGATCATGATGACCTCAGCTTTCTTCCAGTAGGGTGGAAAGTAGCTGAGTCTCAGTATGCTGTTAATGATGTTGGTGGTTTCAAGAGATCTGTTTTTTGGGGAGTTTCTTGAGGGATTTGTTTGTGATTTTGTCATGACCTGGGGCTTTACGGATGGAGGTAAGGCGGATGATCTCATTAACAGCGGAAGGGGTTGTGAAGTATGTATTGTGAGGAGGTTGGGCAAGATTGAAGGTACGTATCGCAGTAGCGACCCTAAGATCACGGGCTGGGTCAGCACGAGCAGGAGGGTTGGGAGAAAACTGATCCTCTAGCAGGTCTGCCAGGTCAGCCTTCTCCTGGGTTGAGGAGGTGAGAGGTTGAGTTGTGCGTGCTACTTACATACCGTCGGAACCACAGGTTATAGTGCTAATTGGATGGTGCTGTCCTTCCTGGGCTGACGTTCAGCTTTTTCTGTCATGTCACGTGTCATTTTTCTCAATGTCAATGGCTTCTTGGATAATTATTGGTTTGTGTAGTAGTGTTGTACAGTGAGATTTGTTTACAACTGTTAAACTCTTGTTACGAATGCTAAAATTTGGTTCTACAAGCATTCTGTTGATTTGTCCTTCCGCACAGAAATTGCTTCATGAAATAAACTATTAGTGGATAAAAGAACAAAAAGTCACACCGAAAACTTTATAGGAAAGACAAGACCATATAATCGAACAGATTATTGGAGAGGGAGATATAAGAGAATTTTCTGTGGACGAAATGATAAATGAGGTTAGAAAACTCTAAATCAAGTTATTTAGATTAAATAAAAAAGGACTATGTGTAAGTACTAACAGAGTGCGACAATAGAAGGTGGCCTCGTTATAATGCTATGAGTATGAAATAGATTTTTGCAGTTAACATAGTAATTTGAACTACAGCAAAAGCTCATTATTTTACGAAAATCGCATTATATCACAGTAGAAACAGTTTATAGTATAAGGCATATAATTAAAATATGAACATTTTCTAAATACGCTGCCGTTTCCCTTTTGCGTTTTTCAAATAGGTCAACAAAATAGACACGAAATCGTATTTTCAGTCAATTCCGCAACTTTGTGACAAATGGTTTTTGTCCCCCAATGCACAGATTAATATATCAAGTTAAAAATAGTTTTTTTAAAAATAAATCTTCCTTACGACTAAGTCGGTACTCAGGAGCTGTACTTAAAAATTATGACGATTCCTAAATACGTAGTACGAGGGGCCTTAAATAAGTTATCTTATGTTATTGTTGGAGAGCCTCACATGTAGGTTGAAACGTGTTTTTGTTTCCAACAGACAAAGTTACAAATCGATCTGAAGTAAGTGCTTGAATTGAGAAGATGACGAGCAGAGCGCCGTGCAGGTTGTAGGTAAAGTGCGGGATTTGGAGCTTCGTTCCATGAGAAAATTCGTCGCAAAGGAAATGAAGAAGCCTAGAGAAATATACGAGAAGATGAATACTGTATATTCATACTACAATAATAATATAATATAATGTAATATAATATAATATAATACTGTATATTTATGTGATTATAAACTAAATAATCCTCTAATTATCTCTATAATACAACCAAGAAAAGTTTTCAGTAGAGAAATTTTGATGGAACAAAAAACATTTTGCACATAGTTTCGTTGAAAATTTACACGCGTTTAAAGAAAACTCACAAAACTTCTTCACAAGCATTATGACGTATTCAACATCATGATCGTGAGGTTGAACAAGAATTCAAGCGATGGAAATATTAGGTAGATAAATCAATTCTTAGCTCTTAAAAATCAACTTTACGATTTAGTACATAAAAACAAACTAATAGATACTTGAATTCCAAACTAATCTCAGCATTTTTGCACGTATTGGAGTCCAGGGCGGAAAAATAAGGGTTGATTCGATACGATGAAATCAAGGATTTTTTCGACCTGTTCAACTAAGTTGAACTGAAAATCAGTCAGGTGATGTTTTGAGACCGGAATAGGCGGTAATTAGAAGGGATTTAAGACTGAAGAATATTGTGCGGCATGAGGAAGAACTGAGATGGTTTCCACGGTCTTATGGCTGCGTGGGGTCTTTTTTTCTTCAAGCCTGTCACTTGCATGGATTGCTGTTGTTGGTAGAGTTCAGAACTGAGGGTCTGGCTAGGTCGGAATACTATTTGAATAGGTAGTTTTGAAAGGTGAGGGAGGACGAGAATTAATTTGCATAACTAATACTAAGTGTGCGAGCTCCCAAGAAATGTCATATCTACGGTGGTTTTAACCGGCTCTATAATCCAGATTACTGTATATTTCGAAATCAGAAGAAATTTCTGGGTAGACTAGAATTTTCTATAGATAGAGCAGTCGATGAAGCTGTAATGGGTTTCTGAGCAACCAAAATGATGTCTTCCTTTCTAAGCATATTCGATCACTGGAGGCGAAGTGGACCAAGTATGTAATTCATGGACTACATTGACTTGAGGTGACTTTTTTTTACTATGTTTTATGGCGTTGGCGTATACCAATTAGCCAGCATCTTTCTTTGTTTAGACACACAAATTTTACATATTCACACATGGGACAAATCACAAACATCCAGCCGCCACACGGAAACGAACCGCTGACCTCTCGAACAACGCAGGCAAAGCTAGCACCTTACCCACTGCGTCAATCGACCCGGCAAGGTGACTTTTATTACAAGATTTTCAAGAGAGATACTTAATGAACGCCCCTTGTATGTTCTTCGGCCGCAAACTTTTAATTATTCTTTTAAGTGTTATGAAATCCTGGTACTGTACGTATTCAATGTTGCGAAAAATGTAAAGGCTTAAAAATATTGGTCGTTGACCGATTTTTATATTATTGATGTGAATCTAGCAGATAAATAATGTCTATTTCCTTTTAATTTGACAATAAAAAGCTGTAAAACTTCTACCGTTCAGTCGCGTGCCACGCTACACAAACTTATTAAAATTATGAATCATCCTTCTAACGAAATCTAATTGGCAGTAGTTGTTTATTATACAAGGTGTTCGTTTCATAATGCCGATTTGCTAAAAATTCGCGGTTTCATAGACAGGGAGGTCAAACGAATTGCGATATGTATCATTTATTCAATAAATTAAACACAATGAGAAAAATTAAATTCATGAACCGAACATTCATGATTGATTAATAAGGTAGCGTTTAGTGCAACACGAATACCTGGCTAATGCAGCCTACTTTTTACTTCTAAAATCAATTAGAAATCTAAGAGATATTGGGGCATTTGATTGTTCAAGGATATTGATTTTTAGATTATAGAGCAAGATTATTACTAGACTGTTTGAAAAAGGTGCAACAAAATACCATTGATTTACCTTGAGAAAAACATTTAGTTTGTAAGTCAATATCAATTGACAGTTTACATAAAACAGCACAGGGAACAGGCTTTTGGTCTTTACTATATTAAGATGTTTAGAATCAATTGAGGGCTCATATCTCTGAAGTTCTTTCTGTGCTCAACTTTTATTGAGGTTAATATCTTCCAATACAATACCTATCATTTAAAACATAAACTTTTAGTGTGGATTAAATAAATGAAACTCAATTTCAGTACTTATTTTAGAACTACGGATGCTGCAGGGGAAGTACAGAGTAAATTTACCATTTTTTAAAGTTATAAATAGGAATACAAGGCAGTGCCTCAAATGTTGCTTCTCGACCGACACCGTGTCTACCACCGAGTTTTTATGTTATGATTACAGTAGGGCCAAAACTTATTTTAAAGTTCAAGGTTGGAACTTCAAAATGATTCGAATAGGGTGTGTAGTCGCTGAAATGCAGGAACCAAAATTAATTTGTACCCTAATGCATTATAATAACAAAATGTCGAATGAAATAACAGATACCTTTTAAATTACACACAAATTATTCTCTAAGATAATATGCATGACTGAAGCACATTTATTATTCATTAATTTTGTATTATGTTTTAAGGAACAAGCCAAGGGAGATTTCATTCACACAATTGTCAGCAGGAAAATGCTAAAATACGGAAAGTGTTATACTTTAATTATTTTATATTCAATTGTAAAACACACACAATAACACAATAAATGTAGTTTTAGAATACATGAAGTCAGGAAATCTTTTACTATATTTATCATAAGTTATATAGCC
>CM032455.1:82822221-82882221 GCA_019049505.1 Pachyrhynchus sulphureomaculatus
GTAGAACTTCCCAGCTGACTGTTTCCAACGTGTCGCGAACTGGTTTTGCCGTATGTGATGGAGCATTGTCATGAAGAAAAATTACTGTGTTGCCTCTTTCGGTATTCTGGTTTTTTT
Organism: Pachyrhynchus sulphureomaculatus; assembly: GCA_019049505.1. Lineage (NCBI taxonomy): Eukaryota > Metazoa > Arthropoda > Insecta > Coleoptera > Curculionidae > Pachyrhynchus > Pachyrhynchus sulphureomaculatus. Next base: position 82,822,339 of record CM032455.1, read on the forward strand.
TTCAAGCAGCGAACGGTTCAAATCGGTCAATTGTTGTTGGTAACGTTTAGTATTAACCGTTTCCCCAGGTTTTAACAGTTCATAATAGACCACGCCCTTCCGGTAACACCAAACACCGAGCATCGTCTTTCTGCCAAAGCGATTCGGTCTTGTGGTCGATGTGGATGATGCGCCTGGGTCTACCCATGATTTTTTGCGCTTGGGATTTTCAAAATAAATCCACTTTTCATCCCCTGTAACTATACGATGCAAAAACGACTTCCTTTTGTACCGAGCGAGCAAAATCTCACACGTGTGTTTGCGCTTTTCCATTTGCCTGTCGTTCAACTCATGTGTTACCCATCTACCGGTCTTCTGAATCTTTCCCTTCTCTCGTAGCCGATTGGAAACAGCTTGTTGACTAACGCCCAATTACTCGGCGAGTTGTTTTTGTGTTTGCGAATCGTCTTCGTCCAACAATGCTTGGAATTCCACATCTTCGTATTTATTTGGCGGTTTTCCACGTTCTTTGTCTGCAACATCGAAGTCACCACTTTTGAAACGCCGAAACCATCGTTCACACGTATCTTGAGATGGAGAATGTTCACCATAAGCTTCTCGAAGTAATCGGTATGATTCAACAGCAGTTTTCTTCAAATGAAAACAAAAAATTAATGCTGTCCGCGAATGCTCTTTGCTCGGTATAAATTTCAACATATTGAACACAACAACACAACACTATGCACACACTTTTTCAATTTATCACTCGTGCGCGTCTGACACTTGTTGATGACACAACAAAATGGCTCAGTGTCAAATCTTTATGGTACAAACTGCATTGGTGCATCATCTGTTGTCTGAAATCCGCATTTCATACTTGTACACCTGGTATATATATACACTTACATGGGATGAAAAGTTCCGAGACTTTCCGAGAGATGGCAGTACAAACAAAATAATTATATGAAATTCAGAAAACATAGCTACAGCTACAGAAAAACAAATAGGTGGAACAAAACGTCGCGACAAAACGAAGCCGGCTGGCCATCGCCAGTTTCTCAGAGATATTGTGCAACTATAAGTTGTAATATATAATATATGCAACAATAATAGTGAGAAATATGAGCGGGATCTCTCAAGTATACAAATTGTTGACTATTATGTATATAATACCTATATGTATCAGAAAGAGTTTAAAATTTTGGTAATTTATTACCAAGTATAAAAGAAACTTTCTAGCCCTTGTCTCTTGTTTTTCTTTGCTGATTTGCAGAATTTCAGATCCTTTCTATGACCCTTATGAAGAAAACTTCTTAAATTCGAGAACTTTTGAAATTAAAACTGCCTATTTTCAAGAATAGATCCCACTAATTTGAATGTCATTGAAATGAGAAAAAGAAAGAAATTTAAAAAATGTAAATGACATTTACCAACTCTTTAAATATCACAATGTTTGAAGAAAATTGAAATTCATCTATGTTGTTAACTACTATGCGGAAAATATCGATACGGTCAGCTCCTACCTAACCGAGACGCTCGGAATATTTTTCCACCCAAATGGCAACCTGTATAACGAAATCATGCAAAACGAACAAAATAACGAGTGAGATATAATCTCATTAAAAATCTGTTCACCGTGTCAATCGTGAAATATGCCGCTATATCTTGGATTGCGCCCGAGGGCACCACGAAGTGTACTGAACCTTCACCGGCTTGGAACAAAAGGATATTTATTCTAAATGTCGGGTAATTCGTGATTGGAATTTAGAATGATTCGAGAGTTTAAGGGAGTCTGAGACATAGATGTACGACGTTAACGTAAAAAATCATGGCATATGAAACACGTGTGACATTTTTTTGTCTGATTGTAAAGCTTAATTGTTGGTAACAGCATTACAGTGTTATATTTTGTTCAGGTTTTTAAATACTGTTCGACGAGTTGCCATGTAGAGATTGTGAATTCATGTCGCTCATCGGCAGAGTTTGACCAATGAACGTTAATTTTTTTGTACATAGCCGTATGAATGCCAAGTAATTCGTCCCAAAAATACGTAAAAAGCTAATCAAAACGAGCTGAAAATTCATGAATTCTATTTGATATCTAATCTAACACAATGCAGAACCTAAATAAAATATAATATTGTAGAAGAATATAACAGAATTAAATTATCTTACTAAAAAGAAAAGAATATCGGTTTATAATAAATTAATATGTAAGTTACATAAATATTCATACGTGGGTCATACGTCACAATTACTCACACACATACTGAGCTCTTACCTTAACGGCCTTCCTCTATAGCTAAGTCTTAATCTGTACGTAAACTGCCAAATTGAGAACAGTTGAAACTGTGTCACGTGAGTACTTTGGAATTATTTTTCTATATTTCACAGGGCATACGAGACTTTTCGTATGTTCACTAATTTACAAAACATAAACGTATATTAACCGAACTATGGGATGCCGATGTGTAACAAACTAAACAATTTTTTAGAAATAAAGTGAAACTTAGTAAAGTACGAGTACTTCCCTTCCCTCTTTGCAAACGAGCATTTCTAAAATAAATACTGAATTTGGCTTAATCCAAGAATTACAAATTGGTTTTTTCCACAATAGGTACTTTATAGTAAAATATTAATAAGCAGAGAGGCTTCTAATAAAATTAAAAATAATGAAAAATAATATAATTTTCAGATGCCCTGACTTCCAGAACCTTGAAATCCGAGGGTAAATCAAATATAAACAGGAATTCTTGTCTCAACTCTCTTGAGGTAATCCGATCGCATTGTTCTCCCATTATTAGTTGAGTAGAGGTGTCAGGAGTAGGAAACACCACTTAATGGACTCTACTGATCGATTTTGTCGTCAGTAGCGTCATCTCAGAACAGACGGCACCAGTGTCGATTGAGCAACGCATTATTATCAAGTTTTTAACGCTAGAAAACGTAAAACCCTTTGAAATTTTGTAAAGACTGTTCGGTAAAAAGATGCTTTCGAAACCCCACATCTATAATTGGCACAAGAAATCTTCCTATGGCAGGCAAACGGGCAAAATGTGAGTCATTCTCGGCGACCTTGGACCAACATCACGGATTCGAATATTAAGGCGGTTGATTTTCTTCATGAGCGACATGCCATTAACGCTGCGTACTACTACCAATTCCTCGATCAAGTTAGACTCGCTTATCGATAAAAAAAAAGGCGAGACATGCGCATTCGGAGTGTGGAACTGGTTCACGACAATGTTCAACAAATACTAGAACGAATGCACGGGAAACCCTTGGAACATCCGCCCTACAGCCCGAATTTAACGTCTTGCTTGGCCCTTGGAAAGAATCGTTGGGAGGAAAATATTTCGAAATGTTGCATGCTTATATATTACGATAAATAAGCAATATAAGGTACCAATACATTTGGCCTTCATTGATTTTCATAAGGCATTTAATACTGTTGAAATCTGGTTTGTTCTAAAGTCCCTGGCGAATGCAACAATAGATTCCAGATATATAAAAATAATAGAGAACATCTATGAAGAAGCATCTATACATATTAAAACCGACGAAACAACTGTCACTAGCATACCATTAAAAAGAAGAGTGCGATAAGGAAATACTATCTCACCTAAACTATTTACGCTGGCCCTTAGACGTCTTTAAGGAGTTAAATTGAGATGAGAAGGGCATCAACATCGATGGCACTAGACTTGGGTTTGCAGATGACATATTCGTGACAGCTAATAACCCTGTTAAACGAGGTACATTTTAACTATCCGGCGATAGCCATCCGACTTAGTTTTGCGGCGACGTTTTGTTCCACCTGTTTGTCTTTCTGTAGCTATATTTTCTGTGGCAATATGTTTTAGAGAAAGATGAGTTTCACGTCATTATCGTATTCTGGATATACTATACAAAAATGGATGTTCCTTTTTTTTCCAAGTTCTAAGATGGAATTACAATAAAAGTATCGTTATTCGTGTTTAACTTATCGTAATTGTTTTTAAATATTTCTTTATCGGTTCTACGGTAAATTATTATCTTCGTTCGGAAATTCCAAATTATAGTAAAGAATGTCTTTATGTCGTATTTGCTTAACTAATGAAATGGTCAATAACAATTTCTCTAAGATCTGAGTCTTAATTTGTCTTTCAAACTAAACTACATTCTAGTAAATAAAAGAGAACAAGGCAAACTTATAAAATAGGTCAATATTTGAAATGTCTGCGAAATAGCGGGTCCAGAAGAACCAGTAATACATTCTTATAATTTCTTGAATTTTTCCCGCTTTCGGAAGGTAAGAGCGCTTAATTATTTTTTTGAATCTTGCCAGAAAATTTGTGAAAAATCAATCGACAAAGTATTAAAAAATCTATCTATACGGTAATAAATAAGACGACGTATAAACTTAACATGTAGACTGAAAAGTTCTTAGTCTAGCTACTTAAAACACATTTTTTTTTCAAAATTCGACTTTATTCATCAATATAGTCACCTTGAAGAGCGATACGATCAGTCCAACGCTTTTCTAATTTCTATACCTTTCTTGGTGAAAGATTTGTCTTTGGCTTCCAAATAGATCTCAGATAACTTTTTCACTGGAGCCAAATATCTTTCCCGCGAGCATTTTTTTTGAGATCTGCGAATAGATAATAGTCGCTGGAAGTCAAATCTGGAGAATACGGTGGATGAGGAAGCAATTCGAACTTCAATTCATGCAATTTTGCCATTGTAACCAATGACTTGTGACACGGTGGATTGTCTTGATGAAAGACCACTTTTTTCTTGTTCATTTGGGGCCATTTTTTGCGATTTCTGCCTTCAAACGAACCAATAACTGTATATAATATTCGCTATTGATGGTTTGTTCCTTCTCAGCATAGTCGATGAAAATTATTTCATGCGCATCCCAAAATACAGAGGCTAAAACCTTCCCAGCCGACTGTTGTGTCTTTGGTAGCTTCGGGCGGCTTTCACCGGCTGCTGTCCACTAAGCTGACTGCCGATTTGATTCCGGTGTGTAGTGGTAGATTCATGGTTCATCCATTGTGACATATCGCATGAAAAATCCTTTTTATTGCGATTAAACAGGTCCAAACAGCGCTCACACGTTGTTGTTTTTGGTTCACTTTGAGCAAACGCGGTACCCATTTCGAACAAAGCTTTCTGATGCCCAAATGTTCATGCAAAATATGACCAACACATTCTTTTGATATCTTTAGGGTGTCAACTATCTCACGACATTACGGTCATCCAAAACAATTTAGTGGATATGTTTGATGTTTTCCGGTATAACCACCTCATTTGGGCGTCCAGAACGTTCAGCATCATTTGTATCTGTACGACTGCGTTTAAATTCAGCAAACCAGTGAATGATGAGTGATGTTGCAGGGGCAGAGTTCCCGTAACACTTATCAAACCATTGCTTTGCTTGAACGGTATTTTTCCTATCAAAAAACAGTGTTTAATCAACACACGAAATTCGATTTTTTCCATTGTTTTGAAAATATCAAAAGTAGCGGCACTAAAACGACTGTAACTTGTAAACATCGTGGAAATATGAAATTTTAGCACGTATCGTTTGAAGGTTGGTACTTCCCAAAAATTATATGGAGTTTTTGAAAAGGACGACATCTATGTGTCAGACTAAAAACTTTTCAGCCTACGTGTTAATTTATTAAAAATTATATTTGTACTCTACCTAGGTACCCAAGGTTGATTGTTCTCAGATAATGAATTTCAGTTTAAGGTATTTCTTACGAGTAACTATTAAAAGTAGTTTTGCTTGAAATTTTGAGAAATAATAAATTTTAGCATCATACATTCACTGCTTCAATATAAAGATGGTTTACCACGTCCTATTGCCATAATTAATTGTAAAAATTTCAGGGATTTAAAACGAAAAAGATAGGAATACATACTTTTTCTTCGATCGAAAGCATGCGTTTTTACAATTTTTGTTGTAGTATGTGCATTAAAAAGTAAAGTCACAAAAAAATATATACATAAAAAACACTTTGCTTTAGTTTTTTAAAATATGAAGGCAGTTTACTTCCTAGTTGTTGAAAAATATTAGATAAATATTATTTTGTAATGTGTTTTATGAAGTCAATTTTCGCTGTGGCAACGTAGCTTGAAGAAGATTGGGCGCGCGGACGTAGGCGTTCTTCCAAATTTTGAAACACATATATGAATTGCATTGATCAGGCTTTCTTTTAAAAGATACTAGAATAAACGCGTGCCTCGCACACGCATTCATTCTGTTATCATTACTTAATAATTGATATATTTTTAATAAATAATCCCAAGTATCGTTTTAATTAATTAATATACATCGATACTAAATAACAATAAATAACACGTGATTGCGTATGGCGGGAAGCAAGCGAGAAGCTACGTTGCCACATTCATTATACTCTGAAAACCAAATTATTTCGTGTCTTTCTTTAACATAATGCTCTCTCTGTCTTCTCGTAAGAAATACCTTAAGGGCATGAGCTAAAGAATTGACATTTAGTCTTTAATTTATGTTTATTGCTTCTAACCTAGATTTAATTTCATTATTTTTATATATGTTAGATAGAAAAAAAAAACTCTTGAAAAAGACGCTAGTATTAGATTTTAACTAATTATATAGATGCCGGCTTAACAGGGAATGAAGGATACATGCAGGGAAGGGAATGCACGAATAACCCGGCATAATTGATTGCCTTTAGCGATTGTAAAGCAATAATCAAATTTTTCTATATAAGTTGCCTGTTACTTCTGAGTTTTCTGGGAAGTACTCCTTGTTAACCAATTCCACTATCTTTGTACTATATATTACAATCAATACTTTATATCTTATTGTCAGTTTACACTCTATAGGTTAGTTCAGGTTAGGTTGAAAGTAAGCTGGACACACATGGCGCCTCTGATCTCTATAAATAACGTCGGGGGTTTCTAAAGGGCTGTGAATACAGCTCCGATTCTCATTCCATATGAGCTTTAACTACTTCCAGAAGTTGAAATAAAAAGGAAAAGATTGTCTATGAAGCAAAATTTACAACAAAAAACAACTGACCATTACCTCTGATACATTGGAGTCGTGGTTAAATAACATATAATTCTTTATGAGCTAAAGCGTAAATTTAAAAATTTCTGTTCCTTAAGAGGGATTGATTATAGAGGGAAACAGCGTGGATAAGGTGGAGGTAGGTCTAGACTAAGTCAAATCTTAACATACATTGTGTAAGGGAAGTTGTGTCAAAATAATATCAGAAATACAAAATCTACGACACTGTGGATTATCGTGACGGTTAAGTAAGCTGCAGACCCTCTGTTTAAGAAAAGGGTTCAACTAAGCAAAAGTTTCAAAATTTATTTAGAAAAAAAAAACCGGTCAAGTGCAAGTTGAACTTCCACAATTAGTGTTCTGAACGTTGATTGCTTTTAAAATAAAAAAAATTGTTACGGTGGTATAAAAAGATCAGTGACTTCACAAAACACACCCCAAAGGAGTTTTGAACAAAGTTTGTTTCCAATCTTTACTGAATACTGATTCTTGTTTTTTTATATACCAAATAAATTATTAAAGGTAATGCACTCATGATAATTTTCGTTCAATCTACACCCCGTGGAGAATATTCCAGAATTTTTTCAAAATTTTTTAATGAGTATTTTTCGAGATAAGGTGGGGGGACAGCGATTTTTCGTGAATTTTTAAAAATAATACAAAGACAAGTCAACCCAAGTATTACATTATATATATATTTTTTACTCGTGTTTTCACAAACTTTCATTTGACACCACACTCGATGACCTAGTAAAAAATTTTTTTTTTCACTTCCGATTTCACTCCCCAAAACTAACCCTTAAGTCAAAATTTAACTTTCAAAACTACACGGCTCTGATGAGGCCATCAATTCCTATATTATTACCAAATTTCAACTTTCTATGACAAATAGTTCCGGAGAAAATTAGGTATGACAGACAGACAGACAGACAGACAGACACCGAAGTCATCTTATAAGTGTTCCGTACGGAACACTAAAAATAAGAATTATGTTTTTCAATACAGTTTTTTTTTTTAATTTTTTATTATTTCGTTACTGTTCATTTGATATTACAGATGAAGTCTGCCTTCTACAAATGATGATTTTTATTCATCTGTTTAATGATAGTTAAGACAGCCGTTAGAAATCTACATGTATCAAACTGTTAACGCCCTTTCAAAATCCTTAAATTAATTCAAGTCAAATAGATGAATAACGCATAATTTATGCCACCCATCAAAGCAATTACAAAAACGTGATTTTAGATACTATTGTAGTTAAACTACATTGTAAGTACTGGAATATACTCAGCAAGTACGCATTCTACAATAAGCAACTATTCAAAATAATACAAAAAGAGAATGGCATGAAGATTGCCCAACTCGCTTGACTTCTTTCTTTGGTTTGTTGTTAGTGAAGAAGTGGCGAAACAAGTTGGCAATGTTGTCGGATTTGCTAACGTACAAATAAACAAAAATGCTATAGCATAAAAAGTATAATACACATAAAATTTGTTACGGGATAAAGTTATTCTAAAAAAAAACTGCTGCTCTTTAAAATCGACAGAAGACCAGTATTTCTGTGCATATACCTCTGCTGCATATGTTTTCACTGTCTCACAGTCTCTTTAGTGGAGATTTAATAGACTAACAGAACTATCATAGACCAAATCTAACATTATTCATAAAACATAACTGACCATTTAAAGGTACGACATCTTGTCATCACAATAAGTTATATTCCCTCCACAGTTGGGGATATCAAACGTGAAAAATATCAACAGTTGAACGACAGTGCCAATAAGTTGATATCCCATAAAAAAAACTAGAAGACAAGGATCTAGAACGACCATTGCTATAATTGGTATATTAATATCTTAAATCATATGATTTATTCTTTTGGCAAAGTTTACTTATTTGTATTATTGTAGTACCATATTATTGACGGTCTAATTTAACGTTTTTCATACGAATTTTGATAATTCTCGATACTAATTTTAATGTTAACTCGATTTTAATTCAGTGGCCTCAGTATTTGACAACATGGAGTCACTACATCCTAATATTTTTAATTTGTGGCTAAATATACGAGATATCTTCGTGCGGAAGACGCTATTACCATTTACCTATAAGACGCTTAAAGACGCGAGATGGCGAAAATATGCTACTTATATATGGAACAACGTTGACACGTAAGGTAACGTAACCACGTTGTGGTCCCTGAATTATAATGAAGTATGTGTTAATCTGAATGTATTATCTATTATAAATGCATTTACAGTGACCATACTCGACGGCTCTAGAGTCAGCGTGCAAGTTTGCTTTAAGCTGAGTTTACACTATTTCACTTTTGACGAACATCCAAAGTGATCATCAAAAGCGTGAATAGTGAAAAATTTTTTGTTTACACATTTTCTTCCGATGAACCCCTTTTCACTGCCAGTGAATAAAAAATGCCAGAAACTAGAAATTTGAAGAACTTGATTTTGGCATGAAGACATTTTGTAGATAATTATCAGCTTCCTTGAACCAGAAAAACTGGGGTTCATAGTCGTTATCTGCACCTGCTCTGCTTTTTTCTGAACTTTTTATCTTGGTAACTTCTGATACGTATCGCGATCGAACACTTTTTATCTTTGCTTTTATGTCAGTCACAGGTAAATAAGATAAATTCCACTGTGTTAACATTAAGGAGTATCCTTTATCCCGAAAATGCGTTTTGCTGTATTCGGTCATTTTCTGATTCCAGAAACATTCCTGTATTTGATAAGCTTCCAAAAAAGGTAGAATATGATTATCGTTCCACTTAAAAAATATTTTATTAATAAATGATACACATTATTTTTTTTTTGAATAAACTGTTTTATAATCTATAAAAAGAAAATTTCAAATTTCAAGATTAAACGGACGACAATGCCGCAGCGTCGAGCGAAAAAAACACTGATTTGATGAATTGAAGTTGGCTCAGGTGTATTTACACTAGTCACTATACGTTCATTCCTGATGAATCGTCCGCTTGATGAGCGTTGTTTTCAACAAAAATAGGAAAGGGGTCTATTTCTTTCATCATTCCTTTTTGATGCACACTTTGGATGAATTGAAAGTGAAACTTAATTTACATTTGTCACTTTGGATGATTCATCAAGATGAACATCCAAATTGAAATAGTATAAATGAACCCTTTATGGGCATTTGCAATATAGCATCGCACGCTATTGTAAATGTATGCCTTGTTGCCTACAGGCTATCGTAGCAACCATAGAGATATTAGAATAGAGGAAGTAAGTTCTCGCGAAAAGCGTGGCGCTCGTAGAAAGAGAAAGAAATAATATGAGTCATTCTGTCTCTCTTACTCGGCGCACGCCCACAACACTCTCGCACGGGTACGCGTTCTAACTTAGTGTTGTGGGCGTGCGTACCCGTGCGAGAGTGTTGTGGGCGTACGCCGAGTAAGAGAGACAGAATGATTCATATTATTTCCTTCTCTTTTCAACGACTATACGCTTTCACTTACAACAGGCTATATACTTTCTCTCCTCTATTCTAATATCTCTATGGTAGCAACTGATGTAAACAATAATGAAAAATATGTTCTAATGATAAATCCTAAGCTCTCAACAGTTGGTTTAGTGCCCCCAAAGTGCAGTCAAGGATGCCCGATATTGTCTTCAGACAGCTTATCATAAAACGTATTTTTGATGAAGCTAGATACCAAAAAGACTTCTGGCGCTGACGGAATACTTGCCATAGTTCTCAAAAACTGTGCGTGGGAACTAACACCAGTTTTCTGTAGACTTTTCAACCTATCCTACAGAAAGGGAATATTTCCTTCCTGCTGGAAATGTGCCACAGTTTAGCCAATACCTAAAAAAGGCAAGAAGACCTTGCCAAATAACTACCGACCAATCGCACTGCTTCCAATAATATCGAAAGTCATGGAAAAGGCTATCAATCAGCATCTTCTAAAATATCTTGAAGGATTCAACATTATTAGCGATCACCAATATGGCTTTCGTAAAAATAGATCAACAGGAGATCTTCTGACTTATGTAACACATGTTTGGAACAACGCAATTCAACACTTTGGAGAATCTAGAACAGTTGCTCTTGACATATCCAAGGCATTCGACCGTGTTTGGCACGATGGGCTGTTGGCTAAGCTACATTCTTATGGTATGTCTGAAAAGTTTTGTTTGTGGCTCTTATGTTTCCTCAGAGAGCGTTCTTTACGAGTGGCAGTCGACGGATTTCTTTCTAACATCTTCACTATCAACGCCGGTGTACCCCAAGGCTCCATACTGTATCCTACTATCTTTCTTATTTATATTAACGAACCGCTGGAAAAGATCGAGAATCCAATCTACAGCTTTGCAGATGACAGTACACTTATCTCTTCATTCACTTTGAACGCTCGGACATCGACTACTCAAACGAATATCCGCAGACAGCAGTTTGTTAGGTGTTAATTTGGGAGCAAATATGTCCTGGCATGAAAATGTTCAGGAGAGCTTCTCAAAAGTTGCGAATATTGTTTCGAAGCAGAAAGCTTTACACTCCACAACAACTGTTAATTCTCTGCAAAGCTCAAATTCGACCAACTATGGAATACTGCTCCCATGTTTGGAGCTCCGCTCCCAAACATACACTGCATTTGTTGGTTCTATTCAGAAAAGAGCTGTTCGTCTGATTGGAGACTAGGAACTGACCGGCGGCCTTGATTCACTGGAACATGGAAGAACGGTCGGCGACTTGAGCCTATTCTACAAGTATTTTCATGGAAAGTGTTCCAAGGATGTGGCCCGCTTAATTCCTCCCAGAGCGGTGCATGTTAGAAGTACACGTCGCGCTAATACTTCACATCCGTATGAGGTTCAGCTTGTTACTCCTCGTACAACGCTTTTCAAGCAGTCTTTTATATGGAGAACATTATCCCTTTGGAATAATCTGCCCAGGACTGTGTTTCCCACCGAGTACAATTTGCAGCTATTCAAGAACAACTGGAATCGCTTTCTCCGCACACGTGTCGCTCCCGTAGCGCTTTAGGGACTTCCCTGCAGCACGTGTGCTAGACCCATAAAAAAAAAATAAATCTTTTTTAAAAAATCGCACACATTTTGACTGTAATTTAAGTCTGTATCGACGCTATTTATGTTGCAGAAGTTTCCGTCACATTAAAATGCATAAACAAACAAAACACGAAACATTAGGTACATGCAACCATTAGAAGCAAAAATTATATATAATAAAATACTTATACAAACGTTGTTCAAGTATCAAATTGTAAGTATTTTAGCTTATCGCTTATTCCTCAAAGGGCTTTAATATGACCAAAGAAAACTTTAAGACTTCACAAATCATAGAGAAAAGGATTAATAATCAAAATTATAAGGTCTCTTGGTTACACGGTATAATACGTGTAATAATGTTTTTGAAGACGATATACGAGGGTGGATTGATAAGCCTGGAAAATTTCTACGAAACGGCGCTATATTTTAAGAGGCGTGACTGTTGATAACTGCGATTCTTTTAACGGTTGTGTCAAAATATCAAACTGATGCAACTCGCAGTTGTTTGTTGGCAGCTATGGTTAGTGATCGGTGGTACACGTTTCGTAGAAATATATAAAGCCCACTATCGTACAGTGATGAAACATTTTTATTTAAAAAAGTGGACTGCCGTCCAGACAGAAACTGAACTGAAGGAAGTTCGTGGGGACCCTTTATTACTGGATGAAATGAATTTAAAATGTGGCCGTACGAGCACTGCAGATGCTGCACATTGAGGAAGCCCGATTGGGATTTCTTCTTAAGAAATGGTTGATAAAATGCATTGTATCGTGATGGAAGATCGTCGCATTAAGCTTCGTAACATTGCTGATATGACAGGCATCTCGTATGAACAGCTGAAGTTCTGAAAATTAAAAAGCTGGGTGCAGCGTTTGTCGACTCCAGACAAATAACGCACGAGGAAGGACATTCCAAAATCGAATTTGGAAAAGTTGCAGCGTAATCTGAAGGATTTCTGGCATCGTTTTGTAACTGTAGACGAAACGTCGATCCACCATTACACCCCGGAGACCAAACGGCACTCAAAAAAGTGGGTTGGCGAAGGTGAAAATGCACCGAAAAAAAAACGAAAACAGTTTTATCGGTGAGAAAAATGAGGGTATTTATTTTTCGGGTTCACAGGATATCATCATGATTGACTATTTGGAAAAAGGTAAACAGTGACTGGCTTTTATTATGCAACGTTATGGGGGGGCTTGCATAGCTAACTGAAGCAGAAGTGGCCAAGATAAGCGCGCAAAAAAGTGTTCCTTCACCAGGAGAATACGCGTACTCACACAGCGACATTGCAATAGCACGTGCTGGGCTTCGAAATAGTTCCCTACCCACTCTATTACCCAGGTTTGACACAAGTGACCTTTTTTTGTTTCCTAACCCCATAAATTAGCTTGGGGGAAAAGTTTTCGTCGAATGAAGCGGTTATCTGTGCTGTAAAAGAGTATTCGCAACAATTTCTTTTTCTGAAGGAATAAGAAAATTGGAATCTCGCTGAACTAAATGTATTGAGTTTAATGGAGATTATGTTGAGAAATAATTTTTTGTTTGCGAAAAACATGTTATTTTCCTTGTTTTTTACAAGAGTATTCAATCAACCCTGGTGTAGAAGGTGGTATAGGCATGGCGACTATCAGAAAAAAACTGATCAAAGATGTAAAGTTCCAGAGCTCTCCTTAAGTACAGGTTTCAATATACTATAAAGCTGTCGTAAGGGACGTGGTCTTAAAGAAAATGTGCCTCGCGAGTCTTATTTGTGGCCTACCTTGACAATGCTAACTTTTTATCAGATGACAATGGGAAACATACAAGGGTCATTCAATAAGTAAAAAATACAATTGGTCTTAGCTTAAAACCCATTCAACGAAACTGCTCCATACATCTAAAAGTGCAAGTCGGCAACCTTGTGATGAGTTTTAATCAGCTGTTCGATCATGTAATGTAAAACATAACCTTAAAATATCCAGTTTACCATGGCGAATCCATTGCAAAAACTCCACTTTAGAAGAGCAGCGTTGTCATCAGATTTTTAGTAGCACGTGTTGAGCCAAGTGAAATACATTCTAGAAAATTATTACAGTATGGACAAAGTTGTATGAACCGTGCGAACGTTTATAAGTGGATAGATCGGTTCAAAAGTGGCCGAACAAGAGCGTGTGACGAGCAGCGAAGTGAACGTCCAGTCGAAGTTTCCGGTCCCTCGTTGGAATCGAGGATTGATGGACTTATTCGTGATAATAGAAGAATTACTGTTCAAACGATAGCTCAGGAGGTTGGGGTAAGCGTTGGAACTGTTCACAATATTATTCACAACCATTTACAATGCCCACCCTCATACTGGCTTACCCAAGAAAAGTTTCAAAAACTAGGTTAGAAGATCTTGCCTCATCCCACATACAGTCTAGACCTGGCTCCGTGTGATTTTTACCTGTTCGGTCCTCTCAAAGATATCCTACGTGGAAAGAGATTAACTGACAATAAAGAAGTGAAGGAAAAAGTGCAAGAGCGGCTTTGACGTCAACCGAAAGAATTCTTCGCCACAGGAATCAAGAGGATAGTAAAAAGGTGGGACAAGTGTATTAACGGGAGGGGAATTTGTCGAAAAGTAGGCCAAATTTTGTAGCAATCCAATAAACTGTTCTTGAGCTAGAGCTATTTGTCTCTTTACTAATTGGATGACTCTCGTATTTAGAATAAATTCTATGTAAAAATGAATATGCTAAAACGCAAGGGAAAATACAAAAGGAGAAAAAAGCAAATCGGTGTATAATTTCATCCCTTTGCCTATTAGAGCACGGAGACTGTTAAGAGTCTTTTCAAAACCATTGCCCGAAACATATGTTTTATTTATTGTGATATTTAACAGTACTTATTTGGAAATTGGCAACACAGCCTTTTAAGAATCAAGCTAGGAATCAAGTTTCACTACTGCTGCGTCGTTGAAACGCCGTAGAATGACCTTTGAGAATCGTGAACGTTTCCGGTAATACCTGATCATTAGAACTACACGGGTATGTCTTCAAATTATGCCTTTTATTTAAATACGTTTACATTTAATTTTTGTGTTGCAATGTAGGAGTGGCTTCAGAACGGATGAACTAATAAATTTCCTCCCGTCGCCGTGTATCTAGGAGTGCTGTAAATTTTTAATAAAGGTTTTTAAATGTCTTCGCTAAAGGCAGATTAACGTACTTCTGTTTTTATTCATATTTAGGGCGGATCCAGTAAATTTTGAAAAAGTTTAAATTCTGAATTTTTGATATGTTGTAGTTCTCAGCTTTCTGAAAAAAATGGGCAATTTTCAATAAAATTCATTTTTTTAAAACCATTTTGATAATTTTAATAATTATTGAATTAAAGACACAAGAAAAAAATTCGAATTCTATTTCAACACCGCAAAAATACACCGATATCAAAGTCTACTATTTTAAAATCTTTATTTATTTATTTTTTTGAACTCCACTCTAACTGGGTTTTTTACCTGTTTTTCAAGGAACGGTCAAAATGACGTAACAAGCTCATTTAGACCTCGAATTCGGTTTTAGAGCCCCAAAATACATATAGATATGATGGTTGAATAAGTTTAAGACTTTTTTTAGTGTTCCGTACGGAACACTTATAAGATCACTTCGGTGTCTGTCTGTCACACCCGATTTTCTCCGAAACTATTTGACATAGAAAGGTGAAATTTGGTAATAATATAGGAATTGATGGCCTCATCAGAGCCATGTAGTTTTGAGAATTAAATTTTGACTTAAGGGGTTAGTTTTGGGGGGTGAAGTCGGGGTGTAGATTGAACGAAAATTATCACGAGTGCATACCTTTAATAATTTATATGGTATACCAAAAAAAAAAAAACCCTGGAAAAAATTTCAAGGTCATCAGATTTCAGTAAAGATTGGAAACAAACTTTGTTGAAAACTCATTTGGGGTGTATTTTGTGAAGTCGCTGATCATTTTTATACCTCTGTAACAAAATGTTTTTATTTTAAAAGCAATCAACGTACGGAACACTAATTGCGCAAGTTCAACTTGCACTTGACCGGTTATTTCTTATGTCTTTAGTTTAATAATTATCAAAATGATTTAAAAAAATGGATTTTATAAGTACTTAAATTGAAAATAATTCGAAATCTATCCATTTTTGAAGGTTTTGCCCATCGACATTTTTGTCCAAAAAGCTGAGAACTACAACATATCAAAGTCAGCCAATGTGACCGAAACCACTTTTCCATGAGAAAAGTGCCGGGTCTTTTACAGGAAATTATACTACCTTTTATATGACAAAACACAATATTCCAGTTTCAAATGAAACCAATTTTTTTACAATATGCCAAAACTTTACTAGGCATTCAAAGCTGTTAGAATGTTAAAATAATGCGATAGATTTGTTTTAAAGACTGTAGTAATAGCTCACATACATTTCAGAGCTAAATTAGTTTGCTTATTATTATTTTAGATAACACCGACCGACCGACGACGCCTGGCATCGGTCGCGTCTCCTTGGCATTGGCAGCCATGAGGGACGAAATGTAGCAGCAGGATGACGTGGAGTCAGCGAGGCTGCTGTATTGATTTTCACGGGGGCGATCCAGATACGCCTATCCATAGGAGAAAAATAAACAAAATCTGTATCCAAATGAGGAAAAAGGACGGAAGATGTTGTAAACGTGTACAATGTTACAGTCATATCTACTTTCGACATGTGTTATTTCGCAAAGCTAATTATTACTTTTAGTATTACTTATTATTTTTTTATTAGTATTATTTTATTTCGTTAATGTCAGATTCACTAATAATCATAAGGTAGTCTAAGTTAGTTTACAGGAAGAAACTTAAATGAAATTCATACAAATAGCATTAAGCCACAAACACTTATTACTACTATAACCTATCAACAGGGTTTTACTACAAATATTTATTTGTAATGGAGTCGACCTAAAGCCTCATGCCAGTGGAAAAGTGAGACTGATGCTAGGCCGTACCTAAGAATCCAATCCAGTAACTGTCCCTGTACCATTGTTTTTAATTGTTTGGCTCTGTAAATACATTTTTCAACATAGTATAACCACTGTACACAACTGATAGTATGATTTCACAGAGAACGGGCTATGCTTCAACGTTTGCGACTTAATTGGACATTTATTACAAATCGTATAATCATAATGAGGCTCCTCTTCTGGGGTATTTTTATTGTCATGATAAGTTATTCCTAACTGAGTCAGGCGTCGTTACAAAGTGAACAGATCTTTTTATTTCCCTTGCTTGTGTGAAAAAAACATATACCGAGATTTTTGCATTTTAAAATCCCTAGATCACAAAAACACAATTTCCAATTTCTACCGGTTTATTCGTTTGTGTGTTAGTTTGTTGGTACGCGAACTTTGAAACAAAATGGGATATCCATTTCAAATTTGGTACGCATATAATACTTAAAAATAGGGATGGAACTTATAATTTTTTAAGTGATCGATCATATAGTTTCAATAGTATTATGACAATTTGACTGTTTTGTTTTGATTATAATAGGTAAACTGAAAACAATACAACAGTCAAACACATAACGGATTGAAGGGACAAGGGAGGAGCTTCAAAGGCTTGATTCGAAAACACCATCTTATAAGCTCTTTTCAGGGTTTGTGGAAATTTTGTGATGTTGTCCAACCTTAACAAAAATGGCACATAGAAGGATGTGATTATGGGTGTGTGTAATTAAGAAAAAACCATTTTACAATGTATGGTAAATAAAAAAACACAGTGAAGACAAATCAAAAGATAATTAATTCCGTCAAATTCTGGTTGCTATTTCTATCTTCCCTGCGATTTATTGTTGCAAAAGAGTGGACATTAAAAAAACATATTGCCTTTACAACTTATGTTTGAAAGGAAAGTAACTTTAGCTAATGAATATAAAAAATAAAATTAAGTAATCTTGCAGATTTAACTTTTTGGTATTCTATACCGTATTAATTGCAAAATTACTATTTTTGTAATTTCGCGTTAGAACTACTAACTTTGAATGATCTAATTTGAATTCGTTACTTAAAAGAATACTTCTGTATTTTTGCATCCTTTTTTTAAATTACTTTAGTTATCAAAATGCAAACCACTGATGAAAATATAAAAGATATTATTTTAAGTAAAAGTTTATTAAAAATATCTTTTTAATTTTACTTGAAAAAAAAAGTTTAGGAGATTTTTAGTAAATTCCGACCACCCTACGACTTAAACATAAGGATATTTAGAATATGTTTGTATGAATTCTTATTGCTTCAGATTCGCTAAAAAATCATTGCATGAGGTTGGAATATGGCATTCAATAAAATAAATATGAAAAATATTGATATTAAAAAGATTTTTTTACCACAAAAATTAAAATTAACTACATAACTGTCAGAGACTATTAGTTACTATGGTATCATATAATTACAGGAAATAGAGGTATCGCTACAGAAAAACAAACAAAAGGTTAAACAAAACGTCACCGCAAAACGAAGCCGGCTGGTTACCGCCAGGTCGTTCAAATGTGTCTTCTCAAGTATCTTAGAGATGCCGCGCAAGTAGAAGTTATATGTAACAATAATCTCTGAAAAACTCAACTCAGCGTCGTTTTGGTCCACGTGTTTTTCTTTCTGTAGCGATAGCTATATTTTCGGTGATAACAATACTATATTTTTTAAGCTTTTACGTAATCTATACAGCAAATTGTTATTTTTTCGGAAATACTTAGTAATGCCTATAACTTGTTTATTTACCTGTAAACAAATAAATCATTTTTTGTTCTGCTTTTGTTGAGAGGAGGTGTTAATAAAAATTATGGTGGCAAGTTGTGTATACAATAAAAAAATCCAAAATAAAGGATCCGAAACGACAGAGGATTGACAGTGCAGAGGTATCTCTGGGCTACGTAATTTAGCTACATTAGTAAAAGATGAACAGGGCATTCAGGGAAGAAATTATATCCGGTTGAAATTTAATATCAGTTCAAACAAGTATTTCTATACAATCTAAATTGGTTTATATATAATATTTTTTTACAGCAAATGCCACAAACAAGGTGTGTATTAAGACTAAAACCCCGTTAGATATAATAAATTTAAAGCTTGATATCTGCTCTTAAGGTGTGTCGTCCAAATGTACAGGATGTTCTCACATATTTTTTTCAACAATCAGTATCCTATATACTACAGGTTGAAAGAACTAAGATGCAGATTAATAGAGTAAAACATACGAGTTTTAAAAAAAGACCGTGAGAAGCAGTAATTTTTTAATAGTCTCTCTCAATTTGATGTTATATAAACATTGTATACATAGTTGTAAACCAAGTTATTTCTCTGCGGTTATTATGTTTAATAAGACACTAAAATTATATTTATGACGTGACTTTAAACATACTAAAAGACGTAGTTTTTATAAACGACGGTCAAAAAAGTTTTGAAAAATGGTAAAATTTCAAAATTATACTTTTCATTAAAAGTTAGAGCAAAAGAGGAACCTTTTTTGAAACATCTAATATTAACATTTTAGAAACAACAGAAAAAATACAAGTAGAAAAGATTAAGAGTCTATTTTTATAAGGGTTAATACTACTATACCTGCTGTTGCAAAAATATCAGGAATTATTTTATCAGATCACATTTCTTCATTATATTATATATATATATATATATATATATATATATATATATATATATATATATATATATATATATATATATATATATACCAGGTGTGCAAGTATGAAATGCGGATTCTTTTTTCTAAAAAAACATGTTAAATTCGGAAGAATTATAAAAAGTGCTTTATTCAAAGTATGCTCCATCGCTTGTTATACATTTTTTTCCCATCTTTCGGGCAATTTGTGAATACCACGCCAGTAAAAATCTTCCTCTTGCTGCGAACCATTCATCGAGCCATTTTTCACATCTTCGTACGAACCAAAGCGCTGCTCAGCAAGTGCGTGACCCATCAATGCAAACAAGTGGTAATCGGAAGGAGCCAAGTCTGGTGACTAAGCCGCATGGGGTAGAATTTCCCAGCTGAGTGCTTCCAACGTGTCGCGAACTGGTTTTGCCGTATGTGATGGAGCATTGTCATGAAGAAAAATGACTTTGTGTTGCCTCTTTCGGTATTCTGGCCTTTTTTCAAGCAGCGAACGGTTCAAATCGGTCAATTGTTGGTAATATTTAGTATTAACCGTTTTCCCCATGTTTTAACAGCTCATAATAGACCACGCCCCTCTGGTCCCACCAAACACAGAGCATCGTCTTTCTGCCAAAGCGATTCGGTCTTGCGGTCGATGTGGATGGTGCGCCTGGGTCTACCCATGATTTTTTTGCGCTTGGTATTCTCAAAATAAATCCACTTTTCATCCCTATACGATGCAGACACCGAAGTGATCTTATAAGTGTTCTGTACGGAACACTAAAAAAGACTTTCGGTATTCTGGCCTTTTTTCAAGCAGCGAACGGTTCAAATCGGTCAATTGTTGTTGGTAACGTTTAGTATTAACCGTTTCCCCAGGTTTTAACAGTTCATAATAGACCACGCCCTTCCGGTCCCACCAAACACAGAGTATCGTCTTTCTGCCAAAGCGATTCGGTCTTGTGGTCGATGTGGATGGTGCGCCTGGGTCTACCCATGATTTTTTGCCCTTGGGGTTCTCAAAATAAATCCACTTTTCATCCCCTGTAACTATACGATGCAAAATCGACATCCTTTTGTACCGAGCGAGCAAAATGTCACACGTGTTTTTGCACTTTCCCATTTGCCTGTCGTTCAACTCATGTGGTACCCATCTACCGGTCTTCTGAATCTTTTCCATCTCTCGTAGCCGATTGGAAATAGCTTGTTGACTAACGCCCAATTGCTCGGCGAGTTGTTTTTGTGCTTGTGAATCATCTTCATCCAACAATGCTTGCAATTCCACATCTTCGTATTTTTTTGGCGGTTTTCCACGTTCCTTGTCTGCAACATCGAAGTCACCACTTTTGAAACGCCGAAACCATCGTTCACACATATCTTGCGATGGAACATGTTCACCATAAGCTTCTCGACGTAATCGGTATAATTCAACAGCAGTTTTCTTCAAATGAAAACAAAAAATTAATGCTGTCCGCGAATGCTCTTTGTTCGGTATAAATTTCGACATATTGAACACAACAACACAATACTAAGCACACACTTTTCCAATTTATCACTCGTGCGCGTCTGACACTTGTTGATGACACAACAAAATGGCGTAGTGTCACCATCTGTTGTCTCAAAAACCGCATTTCATACTTGTACACCTGGTAGATTTATGGGGTTATTATGCAAAATGAGAAAGAAAAAAACGCTTTTCCCAACTTTGCTCAAGTTGCTATACACGTTTGACAATAACATAAATTGACAAGCTACAACTGTGCTAGTATAAAATGTTTTTCAGAAAATAAAAAACGGAATATATACGAAATATACCAGACTTTATGGAAGGCAAAGAAGAATCTTTAACTTAAATACATTTCGGAGAATATATATTTACAATTTAACTAAAACGAAATTTAAAAGAAAAAACTGTACAAAGAGGACAAAACTACAAAAATGAAGAATTGAAAATTCTTTCGAACACGTAGTTTCAAAGTACCTACTATTATGAAAACGGCTGACCTCGGTAGCGTGGTGGGTATAGAACCTTTCAAGGGTAACGATGGTTGCTTGTTTAAACCCGGCGTTAGCGGTTGAGTGTTGTAACATCTTAGATTTTAAAAATATACAAGCTCGCTACGTTAAGTTCGCTAGACCCATAAAATAGAAAAAAAAAATATGAAAAAACTAAGCCAACACTATTTTTTTGATGAGAAAATCCAGGATATATAACAGTAAATCTTGGCAAAATATATTACAGGATTCAAAATAGTTTACAGAAACATGATTATTAGTCACAGAGTTTTGTCAGTGTAGCATTTATAGTAATCTAAGGAAACAAAGAAATATGTTTAGACTTTTGCTGCGAGATGATGCGACGGAGGGAACAAGATGCGTTATATGATGTTAATGTTTGGACGAATGAGTCAGTTTTCTCAATAGTCATGATAAGAAAGGTTTACTTTTGAGCTAATGAAAACTATCGGGTGACACGAGACATAAAACACTATGGTCGCCAATCTATTCGGGTTTGAACAATAGAGTAGTAAGAGTAATATTTTTTTAATAGAAATTTAAATGGGGCAACATACTTGGTATGTTGGTACCATATAACAATAGGAATATAAAATGGCAACAGGATGGCACTCTGCCACACAACACTCTCACAGTAAACGATTTTTTCACATGACAATTTCTATTTATGGATTGGCAGATTTGGAAGATTAAGATGACTCGGATTTAACTGGGTTGGACTCCTTCTTTCAGGGCTGTTTAAAAAATGAAAGAAACTTGACAACGAATCGATTAAGGGAGAAAACTACACAGGAGGTTGCAACTTTAAATGATCAAAGTCGAGGAATCATTTTGGCAGACATAAAGACAAACATGAATGTCTAGGAAATTCATGGAACGGAACGGAGAGATGTTGAGCACACATAATCAATTTTAGTTTATTTGTAATAGTAATAATATATTTATGGTCAAATGAACAAACTTCTTTTTTACATTTTTAGTTCTCAGTTTCTAATATTTCTCTCCTTTTTTGTATTATTATTATATCCTTTTGTTTCAGAAAATCTTATATATTCTTGAAGATGTATTTATGTTTCTTTGTCTTCTACAGTGTTATATATTTCCGTTTTTATAACTATTTTTTATAAATATTTCTTATATAATCCGTTTCTCGCTTTCCGAAAACTTACTCCTATTAAAATTCTTAACGTAAACAAATTTCATACTTAATTTACATTATTGAATGGCAAACTTCCGTCAAGTTAGAAAATCCTTCATAATTTTGCACAATAATATCACAAAAATAAATATTGGCGTTTCTGGAATTAAGAGTTAGATAAAACTGAAAAATAATATACAAGTTATTCCATTTAACCATATAAAGTTTGTGCAATATGCCAAAAACATGATGCGAGATTGTTTCTGCTTCTGTATAAACGCTACTACTTGTATTTAATATTTTCCACAAGTGTTCAAATACGCGAGTCAAAGGGATTGTCCAGTCATAATCAATAAGCCTGTACAGCCGTGATCACAGAAATTGTAGATGCAGTTCACTGCCTGACTCTTTTTTTATGGATTTCTAACATGGTTTGATGGTTAGATTGTGAATTACATGTACGATTTTTTGTCGTAAATTTTCTAAATTTTGGAATAAAATTATATAACATACTGTCTATCTTTCTGAAATTGTTGATCTATGCATAAGTTACTTAAAACAACGTTAGATTAAAATAAGTAAATATTGAATATAGGTATCGATAACACTTTTCTTTGATGGCGGCTCTCGTATCAAAAATAATACAGGCCAAGAAAAAAAAAATTTGTAAAATCTTTTTAAACCAATACATCTAAGTGTTATGTATCTTTGGGTGCTGAAACCGTGTCTGGTATAAGTTTTTTAGTATCACCCATAGTTCTCTCACAATAAGACATCGATTAAATTTCAAAATGGGGAAAATTTGATACATAAAAAATAAAAACTTAAGCCGTACTTTTATTTGATTAGAGTACAATTTTGATCTCTTATTCTATAAGGGTAAATAGATGTTCCAGATTCCAATAATTGTTTTTCTTTCAGCCTAGAACCAAACAATTCTGCTTTTTCCTTAGACAAACTCAAATCTCTTACTAAATCATTTAACTCAGCTTGTGTAAACAACTGCGGTTTTAAATTTTCTGGAGAACATTGAAACTCATCATCATCCGGTCGACGTTCATTAAATTCGGGACTGGACTGTAAAACGTCATCAATAGACTGAGGTGGCTCAGAGACAGAAAGTCCCGGTCCATGTCCTACCGGCCAATTAGCTGAAGTAAAGTTAGGATAGACAATTACTTTCTTATTTTTGGAGTTATATCCAGAAACATCAACGCTGCAAAAATAACAATCATTTGAATCATTTTCTTGCTTTCTCCATACCATGGGTATTGCAAATCTAAAAGCTTTCTTTTCTTTCTTATACCATTTTCTAATATCCTCGACACAAACATACTTTGTGAGAAGCCCAACATTTTTCTTGATTACCGATTTCTACACCAAAATATGCAAAGTATACTTTTTTTACAAAGTCAGTAATGTTTCCTTGATGTTTTTTAACTACAAACTCACCATATATGTAACAAAAGAGTTTTTACAACCACGATTAGCAATACTTTGAGTGTGAATTAAAGCACATGGGTTAAAACACTGCAACGCGAGGTTATATTAACGGGAAGAGAACAAACAGCTGTGACATTTATCGGAACTGCCAACCTAATAACATTTGATTTTACTGCCAACCTTATAAAATTCTGATTTTATTACCAACCTAATAACATCCGAATGATAAACAATAAACTTTTCACATTTTCAATATTAAAATGTAAAAAATTGGTGAGTGATACATTTTTATTATTATTTTCGGACTCAGCACACCAAAAAACATAGGAATCAGGTAAAATTATTAAAAAAGTTTTTTCATCGTTGGCCTGTGTAATTATCTTATCAAAAAGAGAAATAGATCGCAGTTATCGATGATTAAGATTTTTGGGATGGAAGCAATTAGTGAGTAATAAGTTGTCGATAGTAATAAGTTGTGAGTTTGTAGGAGCAGACTGAAAATAAAAGAACGTAAAGCTAGACCGAGGCATTTTCCCTTTTATTCCCCTATATTTTTCAACAGACACCATCGAGACAAAACTAGAATTACCTAGTGAAAATGTCCCTAATACATTACAATAATTCAGCTTTTAAATCCTATTATGCGAGTTTTGGACTGGTGCAATTTTAATTCTTTTAGTGATCAGATAGAAAAGAATTTGGTTCACAATTTTGTTGATCTTTCATATTATATGTGACTTGCTGAATGAGACGTGTTTATAATTTAATTTTACTATTAATAATTCTCAAATTTTGCACCAAAGCAAAGTCGTTATAATTAGTTTCAAATTTGTAGCGCTCTGTAAACTGTCGTGACGTATAGGCAATGATAAAATTGTGATTTGCGATCTATAAAACTTTATAAGACTGCTTTACACACTGTAATTGATTATTGATACTCATGTCTAAACTGGAAATCTTAGATAAAGACCTCTAAATAATGAGTTATTAATATTGTAATTATAACATTTAAATAATTTTGTCGCACATATGGTTATATAAATAAACGATACTCATCAGAATAAAACTTCGATGTTAAAAAAAATAAATAAATAAAAGCTGACGTAATAATGCCGGAGGCCGAATTTTTTAACATATTTTATTCCGGTGTGTGTTTAATTCGTCACTTTTTTCAAGATTTTGCCGTTGATTTACAGATTATTTAGTATATTGACATTCAAAATAGCTTCATTCTAAATTATTTGATGGTTCTCACTACGAGATTTAAGCATGACTAGATTTAAAGTCAAGTAGTGAATACATATTTACTAGTATGACATAAAAGAAAAAGTTAATAATGACATTTAACAAGTAAATACGTATAGCATTGAGATTAGAAACTGAATACGTTCAATATTAATGACAGAGTCTCTTAGTTCCTTGAAGGTGGTTGGCCCCTTAGTAATACTTAATTTAGAACCTTGTAATTATACACTTATTTGTTCTATAATTATCTTTTCATAAGCAACGATACTTGACACTCCCACTGACATTCTTGGTTACGTTCTATGTTACCTGAACTTTTACCCTTACTAACCATGTAAACGCGTAAATATTTCGTTTCCCCCCTCATAACGTAGGGGAAGCAAAGGCAAAACAGAAACTGTTAAGAGAATTCCTTATTTTTTCAACTCTATTTGTATGAATGAATTAAAATATTTCGTAACATATATTAGTTAACTAAACTACACCAAAAGTAGAAACAAGTATGAAAAATAACAACAAATTTAAAAGATTGCGTTTGATCCTATTGGAACAAGAACTACGGGAAAAAAAGTGGCGTGGGCAGTAGCAACTTGCCCCTTTGACAGGTTCATCTGGTACAGAAAGAGTTCACCTTTCTGATATTTTGGGCCGTCGCTACTGGCATATTATCCAATAAGGCCCAATTCGAATAAGCCATTTTTAGCGTGAACGATAGCACCGTAGGCGTGGTACAGTATCATTAGCCAGTTTCAGTGGGACTTGTGATCAATGATTTGCAGAAGTCGATGTTGGCCTGGGGGCCCCTTGAGTCCCTCGGCCTCCGGGCCAACATCGACTTCTGTAAATCATTGAGCGCAAGTCCCACTGAACTAGCTAATTATACTGTACCACGCCTACGGTGCTATAGTTCACGCTAAAAATGGCATATTCGAATTGGATCTTATTGGATAATGGGCCAGTCTTCTTCCTCTGCTGGTGCCATATCCTCAGTGGATGTTGGCAATCATCGTGGCCCATATTACTTTATTAACTGCCGATCTGAATAAGCCAGTTGAAGACAGTCGGGTCCATTGGCTCAGATTCTTCAACCATGAAATTCTCCTTCGTCAAGGTCCTCTTTTTCCTTCGATTTTTCCTTGTAGTATCAATTGCAGAAGCTCATATTTGTTATTATGCATTACGTGCCCGAAGTAGGCGGTTTTTCTTAATTTTACATGATTCTATTTCTTTATTTAGACGTTGTAGTACTCTTTCGTTTGTCTCGTGATAGATCCATGAAATTCTTAACATGCGCCTATAGCACCAGTATTCAAATGCTTCTAGGCGTTTTGTAGTGTCTTCTGTGAGAGTCCAACCTTCCATTCCGTAGTAAAGTACTGAGAACACGTAACAGCGGAGAAATCGTAATCTGATATCAATGTTCAATGAGAGACTGCATAATATGTTCTTCATGCGAAAGAAAGCACTTCTTGACCTTTCAATCCTGCTTTTTATTTCTCTGGAGCGATCCCAGTTTTCATTTAGGTAACATCCAAGGTAGTCGTAATTTTCTTCATTTAGGTAACATCCAAGGTAGTCGTAATTTCTAACATTGCACCAATCTCATTCCTCTCTCGTTATGGGTGTCCAGTCCATAATTACCGACTATATTTTTTTCAGTGCCTTCGCCTACTTTCGCATTAAAGACGCCTAAAATTATTATCATTTCTTGGCTCTTGGTGTTTTTTTAGTGCGATGTTAATATCCTCATAGAATTTTTCAACTTCATTTTCGGGTTTCTCTGCTGTTGGTGCATAGGCAGCTATCAGGTTTAGTTTAAATGGTTTTTGCGTTTATTTTTGTTATTATAACCCTGTCTGATATGGGCCAGTAGCGACTAAAATATCTGGAAGGTGAACAGTTTCTGTGCCAGATCAACCTGTCAAAGATGCAAGTTACTATTGCCCACGCCACTTTTTTTCCCGTAGCTTTTGGTCTATATTTACTCATATATAAAGGCAAAACGGAACTGTCCAGACGGCAAAAGGAACCGTTACCATTTGTTTTCTTTATTTAAATCAATCTGATTATG
Organism: Pachyrhynchus sulphureomaculatus; assembly: GCA_019049505.1. Taxonomy (NCBI): domain Eukaryota; kingdom Metazoa; phylum Arthropoda; class Insecta; order Coleoptera; family Curculionidae; genus Pachyrhynchus; species Pachyrhynchus sulphureomaculatus. The sequence goes on from CM032455.1 coordinate 82,849,962, forward strand.
ATGTGGCAAGCACCTTTGATTCATTTTAGTTTTTGAACAAGTATTTTCAGCCTTTTTAGATTATAGATTCCTATTCCTCAAAATAATTTTATCTAACTTTCTTTTTATTTGTATTTTAGATTTAATTCTAAATATTTTCAAGTAGTTCTTAAAGTGGTTCCTTTTACCCTGTTGGCTTTTTCTTCGCACCAAATAGAGATAAACAGGTGCGCGGTGAACTTTTGTCAATGCAAGACTAAACAAATTCGATTAATTCTGAAAGCTTACATGTCATACAACATGAAAAATAGACGTTTTCTGTAACATATAAAATAAACTGCCGTAATAGTACTAACAGATCTTGTATCTCTTTAGCGTCGATAGATAGTGGTAAAAGGCTATAAAATATTCAAATGGACTGGTGTGCCTATGTCAGCCATTTTGCCTTCAGTTCCCCTATGCCATTATTTAAGTTTATATGTATTCGTAGTAATAATGAACTGCCTGTGCATGTGACCCCTCATATCATTAACACAAGAGTCATTTCATTAACGAAAAGCAAAGTTTATGCACCCCATGTCAGTAATTTTATAGCCCATCGCCATTACCAAATTAGTGACTGTAAAGTTGACACTAAATTACAAAAAAATCTTTGACGACTGAACACGACTAATATTTAATTTGTCGTAGTATTTCAGTTAGAAATTTTTTTTTAATAATTTTGACATTCTTTAAAATTATCTCCAATTTCTATTCATTTGTTAACACTAAAAAATGAATCAATATTATTTTTGTAATTCAGCTCTTTAATTTCCGAGGATATTAAAAATACCGTTTTGGCTGAATTTCTTCAAACAAATTACAAAAAAATAATAAATATTTTTAACATAACGCCTTAAAAGGAAATATTCATATGAAAGTGCGTAAGCTATTCACGTAAAAAAAACGGTAAATTTTTTTATCCCGTACTACCCTTACAAATACATGTTGTTTAGTCAATATATTCTGCTTAGGTGACCTATAATAACATGTTAAGAATGAAACAAAATGAAAAGAGTAGGATAAACTTATCACACGATATATTAGAAGCGACCTCTACAAATAATACTGCTTACAATTGGTTCATAGTCCAAAAACCAGGAAAAATTCTCACAATGCGATTGGAATTATACAAAATTTTACGCCCCCCTCTTTCACCGCCTTCCCTTGAAGCGATATTGTATATATATAAATCTATAGTTTCTATTCCTACTTCAAGTAATGTATGTGTACTAAATTTGAAGTCACTTGAGAGTTATTGTGTCAACAAACAGACCGGCAGACAAAGTGATGGAAATTGGAGAATGTTTTTCGATATAGACCCTGAAGATCTCGGAATGGATTATTTTTCAAATGTAATACTTTAATTAGTAAGGAAAGCAAAAAGGAATAAAAGTCATGACGCAAAAAAATACTATGGTCATAGTTCGCCAATCTTACATTTAAACTCCCCCCGTCCCCAAATCCAAAATGACCTATTCGGCAGTTTGATTAGGACTGACTTATCGGCGTTCTGATTCATTAGTTCTTACCATAAACTAAGTAATTAGTTTATATATATATATATATATATATATATATATATATATATATATATACATATATATATATATATATATATATATATATATATATATACATACACATATATATATATATATATATATATATATATATATATATATATATATATATATTTATATATATATATTTATTTATATATATATATATATATATATATATAATATATATATATATTTATATTATATATTTATTTATATATATATATATATATATATATATATATATATATATAATATATATATATATATATATATATATTTATTTATATATATTTATATGTCCTTACTTATCGTAATGTCATAACTGACATTACGATAACTGTCGTAAATGACATTTTATTTCAATAAAATTCAAAACTTATTGGAAAATGGAAAGTAATTTAGAGTTAAAATATAGGTGAAAATTATTCAATTAAATCTTTATTTCTTGGGGTTGAACTCTGGGAATAATTAAAAAAAGTCGTACCTACTTATTGTCTTTATAAAGATCGTAAAATCTAAATGTATTATTTTCACAATAAAAGTATTACTATAAAGTAATAATGTATATGTTACCGGCAAAGTGTAAAATTCAGGCATTCTATAGAATACCAGGCTCATTTAGGCAATATATGAAATATTTTCTTCTCTTTAACTATTATATACTTTGCCTAGGTAATTTATAGACTGCCTAGGAATTCTATAGAATGCCGATAAGAGATTAGGTAAAGTATAAAATGAAAGACAAATTAATCATAATACCAAACGCATAACCGCAATGTGTATAACAGATATTGAAAAAAACCGGTCAAGTGCAAGTTGAACTTGCGCAATTAGTGTTCCGTACGTTGATTGCTCTTAAAATAAAAAATTTTGTTACAGAGGTATAAAATGATCAGTGACTTCACAAAACACACCCCAAATAAGTTTTCAACAAAGTTTGTTTCCAATCTTTACCGAAATCTGATGACCTTGAATTTTTTTTTTAAATACCAGATAAATTATTAAACTCACACACTCACACTCGTGATAATTTTCGTTCAATCTACACCCCGTGGAGAATAGTACTTTTGGAGATAAGGCGGAGGACAGCGATTTTTCGCGATTTTTTAAAAATAATACAAAGAAAAGTGCGCGCAAGTATTACATTATATATATATATATATATATATATATATATATATATATATATATATATATATATATATATATATTACTCGTGTTTTCACAAGCTTTCATTTGACACCACACTCGATGACCTGGTAAAAAAAATTTTTTTCACTTCCAATTTCACCCCCCAAAACTAACCCCTTAAGTCAAAATTTAACTCTCAAAACTACATGGCTCTGATGAGGCCATCAATTCTTATATTATTACCAAATTTCAACTTTCTATATCAAATAGTTTCAGAGAAAATCGGGTGTGACAGACAGACACCGAAGTGATCCGTACGGAACACTAAAAACTGTTACTCGTATTGCGGGTAGCGAGGGAGCGTGGTGGGGGTGAGGTCAACACGTTATAACATGAATGAACTTGAACTAACAGGAGCTTATATCTTAAGACGGTTCTGTGTACTTTTAAGTGTCACAACCGTTCATCATGAAATAAATAACTATAATATGACAGACAAATTACCACAATCATATCTTTTGGTTAGTTCAAAATAACACTATTAAGATTATCAACTGTCTATAAAAAGAAAGCGGAGGGAAATAAAATTAGAGACTTCGCCAATGTCAATATCTATTGTACACATTGCCGGCTGCACGCATTCTATAGAATACCATATTATACACTTTGTCGGTAACATATATAACTAGTAATAACATTGAATGATTTTACATTTTTTAATCTTAATTCTGCTCAAATTAATAAAGACGCAGATACGATCCTTATGATTAGAAGGATATTACTAAGAATCTATCATGTTTTTAAGCTTATTAATGAATTGATCTTTATTAGAAGATACATGTGCTTATCACATTTAAAAGCAAAATTGAAATTGTCGACAGATATTTTCTTTTGTTTACTGTTAAAATTAAACTCTCTCTATAAGAAGCGTGAAGCATATAAGGCAATTACAAATTTAACTTAATGTGTTTTGCTTATAAACAGGGTATGTGTTTTGCCCTTTTAGGGCTTAGAATATTTTTAACAATATTGTTGGTTGCTTGTAGGCGGGGTAGACGAATGTGCTCCCCTCCCTTGGTTACATGACCGTCGACCCTTTAAGAAGGTTTATTAGCTTCCTTCCAAGCCCTTTACGTGATCATTTATCGCCACGATGCAGATTTCTGAACAGTTTATGTCTATTCCGAGTTAAAACTGCACATTCGTATAGACGGTGCATATGAGTTTATTCCTCTTCACCACGTAGTCTGCATGACGTTGGACCATTGTGGACACCCATTTTCTGTGTTTCCTCAGGTGACATTGCCCGGTGATCAGTATCACCACTAATTTAGTTTGGGCTCTTAAACAGTTTCTTCGAGGGGCTGCCAATTATGTCCCTGGCGTGTCTTTGGCCAGATGTTACGAGCCAACAACCTAAATATTGCTGATATGACCATCTGTTGATTGTTGTTTTTACCACGGGTACGTTTCCCGTGAACTAAAGGAGGAATCGGTACAGAGCTTAGAAAACTATTTTCGATTTTTTACAAAAAAATTGCACTGATCTGGTGCAAAAAAATATAATAAAATCTAAATTTTACCAGGTGTACAAGTATGAAATGCGGATTTTTTTCTGAAAAAAACATGTTAAATTCGGAAGAATGATAAAAAGTGCTTTATTCAAAGTATGCTCCATCGCTTGTTATACATTTTTCCCATCTTTCGGGCAATTTGTGAATACCACGCCAGTAAAAATCTCCCCCTTTTGCTGAGAACCATTCATAGAGCCATTTTTTCACATCTTAGTACGAACCAAAGCGCTGCTCAGCAAGTGCATGACCCATCGATGCAAACAAGTGGTAATCGGAAGGAACCAAGTCTGGTGAGTAAGCCGCATGGGGTAGAACTTCCCAGCTGAGTGCTTCCCACCTGTCGCGAACTGGTTTTGCCGTGTGTGATGGAGCATTATCATGAAGAAAAACCGGTCAAGTGCAAGTTGAACTTGCACAATTAGTGTTCCGTACGTTGCTTTTAGAATAAAAAATGTTACGGTGGTATAAAATGATCAGTGACTTCACAAAACACATCCCAAATGAGTTTTCAACAAAGTTTGTTTCCAATCTTTACTGAAAATTGATGACCTTGAAATTTTTGTTTTTTTTTTTATATACCAGATAAATTATTAAAGGTAATGCACTCGTGATAACTTTCGTTCAATCTACACCCCCTGGAAAATATTCCAGGATTTTTTCAAAACTTTTTGATCAGTACTTTTCGAGATAAGGCGGGTGGACAGCGATTTCTCGCGATTTTTTAAAAATAATACAAAGAAAAGTGCGCGCAAGTATTATTTTATATATATATATATATATATATATATATATATATATATATATATATATATATATATATATATATATATATATATACATATATATATATATATATATATATATATATATATATATATTACTCGTATTTTCACAAGCTTTCATTTGACACCACACTCGATTACCTAGTAAAAAAATTTTTTTTTCACTTCCGATTTCACCCCCCAAAGCTAACCCCTTAAGTCAAAATTTAACTTTCAAAACTACATGGCTCTGATGACTTTCCATGACAAATGGTTTCGGAGAAAATCGGGTGTGACAGACAAACGGACAGGCAGACAGACACCGAAGTGATCTTAACACATGGGCTGAAAAGTCCCGGGCCTAACACATAGATGGCGCTAGTTTTATTGCTGTCACCTTTTTTTCAGTTAATACTAACCTTCAAAAGACAGCTGTTAAAATTTCATGATATTCTATTCATTAGTTTGTGAGTTATTGTGCTAAGAGTGACGCTACTTTTGTTATTTTCAAAACAATGGATCAAAAACAATTTCGTGTTTTAATTTTACACTGCTTCTTGATGGGAAAAAATACCGTTCAAGCGAAGCAATGGCTTGAAAAGTGTTATGGGGACTCCGCTCCATCAGAAACAACAATAAAACGTTGGTTTGCTGACTTCAAACGTGGTCGTAGAGACACCGATGATGCAGAACGCAGTGGACGTCCAAATGAGGCGGTAACACCAGAAAACATCAAAAAAATCCATAAAATCGTTTTGAATGATCGAAAAGTGAAGTTGCGTGAGTTAGCTGACATCGTAAAGATATCAAAAGAACGTGTTGGCTTTATATTGCATGAGCATTTGACTATGAGAAAGCTCTGTTCAAAGTGGGTGCCGCGTTTGCTCACTGTTGATCAAAAACAAGAACGTGTTGATGATTCTGAGCAGTGTTTGGCCATGTTTAAACGTAACAAACCGGAATTTTTGCGTCGATATGTGACAATGGATGAAACATGGATCCATCACTTCACTCCGGAATCAAAACGATCGTCATCTGAGTGGACAGCAACTGGTGAACCTCGTCCAAAGCGCCCGAAAGCACAACAATCGGCTGGAAAGGTTATGGCCTCGGTATTTTGGGATGTGCGTGGTGGTGTAATATTCATCGACTATCTTGAGAAAGGAAATACCATCAACAGTGAATATTATATAGCGTTATTGGAGCGTTTGAAGGCCGAAATTGCAAAGAAACGACCGCATATGGCAAAGAAAAAAATTTTGTTTCATCAAGACAACGCACCGTGTCACAAGTCAATCAAAACAATGGCAAAACTACATGAATTGAACTTCGAATTGCTCCCACATCCACCGTATTCGCCAGATTTGGCTCCCAGCGACTACTGGCTGTTCGCAGACCTGAAAAAAATGCTCGCCGGTAAGAAATTTCGCACGAATGAAGAGGTTATCGCTGAAACTGAGGCCTATTTTGAGGCAAAAGATAAATCGTTCTACAAAAGTGGTATTGAAATGTTAGAGCGGCGCTGGAATGATTGCGTTGCTCTTGATGGAGATTACGTTGATGAATAAAGCTAATTTTGAACCAAAAAAACCGTGTTTTCTTTGTTAGGCCCGGGACTTTTCAGCCCATGTGTTATAAGTGTTCCGTACGGAACACTAAAAATGACTTTCGGTATTCTGGCCTTTTTTCAAGCAGCGAACGGTTCAAATCAGTCAATTGTTGTTGGTAAAGTTTAGTATTAACCATTTTCCCCAGGTTTTAACAGTTCATAATAGACCACGCCCCTCTGGTCCTACCAAACACAGAGCATCGTCTTTCTACCAAAGCGATTCGGTCTTGCGGTCGATGTGGATGGTGTGCCTGGGTCTACCCATGATTTTTTGCGCTTGGGATTCTCAAAATAAATCCACTTTTCATCCCCTGTAACTATACGATGCAAAAACGATTTCCTTTTGTACCGAGCGAGCAAAATGTCACACGTGGTTTTGCGCTTTTCCATTTGCATGTCGTTCAGCTCATGTGGTACTCATCATCTACCGGCTTCTGAATCGTTCCCATCTCTCGTAGCCGATTGGAAACAGCTTGTTGACGAATGTCCAATTGCACGGCGAGTTGTTTTTGTTTGCGAATCATCTTCGTCCAACAATGTTTGCAATTCCACATCTTCGTATTTTTTTGGCGGTTTTCCACGTTCCTTGTCTGCAACATCGAAGTCACCACTTCTGAACGCCGAAACCATCGTTCACACGTATCTTACGATGGAGCACGTTCACCATAAGCTTCTCGAAGTAATCGGTATGATTCAACAGCAGTTTTCTTCAAATGAAAACAAAAAATTAATGCTGTCCGCGAATACTCCTTGTTCGGTAAAAATTTCGACATATTGAACACAACAACACATTATGCACACACTTTTCCAATTTATCACTCGTGCGCGTCTGAAACTTGTTGATGACACAACAAAATGGCGCAGTGTCAAATCTTTATAGCACAAACTGCATTGGTGCACCATCTGTTGTCTGAAATCCGCATTTCATACTTGTACACCTGGTATAATTGCAATTGAAAAATCTAAAAACTAATCTTCATAACGTGAAGGTAAAATTGCATTGAGCAATTTTGCTAACTCACTTTTTGTTATTCTTTGAAATATCAGATAATAGATTAAAGATAATTCTGAGTTCCAAAACTATGGAAATCAATACTAATTCAAAGGAAACAGTAAAAGAATGAGAAACTAGGAACTGTGTCAAGACCAACGTGCTTTTAAAGTTTAATAAACAACAATAACCCATTATTTCTTATTAGTCTATTTTAACCAAGTAATAAAACGTATTCGTACATAATACATTTAAGGAGTTTTTATGTCCATATTTACCGTATACCACGGTGTAATTAAATAAAAACAGTAAAAACGTAAAATATTAAGAAATAAATTTAAAACTTTCCTGCGATTTCCTGCCGTTGTTCTTTAAAATGATACAACAGAATAATATAAAACAATTTCAGTATGTGTATTTTAATTGAAATGTTCCCATGTCAAGAAAAAATTCTATAAAGTGTGATCTAATTATAAGGCTTTCTAATTAATAATGGAAAAAAATTATTTCAGAGGCGATTTTAACAAGTCGGTTACTCATAGAAAAAACTAAATAACCGGCCAAGTGCAAGTCGGACTTGCGCAATTAGTGTACCGTTAAAGTTTTTTTTCTGATCTTTACTGAAAACTGATGACTCGTGTTTTCACAAGCTTTCATTTGACACTCCACTTGATGATCTGGTGAAAAAATATTTCAAAATTACACGGCTCTGATGGAGCCATCAGTTTCTATATTAGTGTCAAACTTTCTATGTCAAATAGTTTAGGAAAAAATTGGGTGTGACAGACAGATAGACAGACCGACAGACAGGCAGACGAAAAGACAGACGGACAGACACCGAAGTGATCTTATAAGTGTTCCGTACGGAACACTAAAAATATATAGTTTTCTGATGTGGAGCATTAATTTTAATACTAATGTAAGACACAGTCCAAACTAACATATTTAAAAGTTGTATAATAAGCGATATAACCGTTTAGTTAAGTGCAGACCTCAAAAAAATCCTCGTTCCGCTCCTATTTTAATAGGTCATTGCGATATTGAATAACCTGTCAAGTGCAAGTTGAACTTGCGCAATAAGTGTTCCGTACGTTAATTGCTTTTAAAATAAACATTTTTGTTACGGAATGAGTTTTTTTAACAAAGTTTGTTTCCGATCTTTACTGAAGATAATTATTAAAGGTAATGCACTCGTGATAATTTTCGTTCAATCTACACCTTGTGGAGAATATTGCAGAACTTTTTTCAAAATTTTTTGATAAGTATTTTTCGAGATAAGGGGGAGGTAGCGATTGTTCGCGATTTATTAAAAATAATACAAAGAAAAGTGTGCCCAAGTATTAAATTATATATATTTTTGAACTCCCCACCCAGTAAATTTTTTTTTTTTACTTCCAATTTCACCCCCCAAAACTTAACCCTTATATCAAAATTTAACTTTTAAAACTACACGGCTCTGATGAGGCCATCAATTCCTATATTAGTACCAAATTTCAACTTTCTACGTCAAATATTTTCGGAGAAAATCGGGTGTGACAGACGGACCGACGGACACCGAAGTGATCAAATAAGTGTTCCGCACGGAACACTAAAAATAATATATATGAACTGTAAGAAGTGCACACATGGTATGGTAAACAACGTTTACAATAAATTTTAGAAGTGGATTATTTTTAAATTTAAAAAAAAATATATTTATTTTCACACACTTTCCTTCAGGTCTATTTTAAAATAAGCTTCCAGAACTCAACATTTCTGAAATATTTCAATTGTCAGAAAAGTAATATGACCATTAACATTTTTGACACTAATGACACTTCCTATGTAACTAATTAGATAATGTTTTTAAATCATATAACGCTGTGACTAAATTGCGATATCTCTAGCAAGCATAAAAGTAATCAATCCAGACGTGTTTTCAGTGTGGCGAAATGTTTTAGATATGTCACTGTTTTGTTAACGGGCAAAGGTTGTTTAACGTAATGTGTGTACTTATTTTTGTACTTAATTCGAAGATATTAAAACCCAAAAATAAACACGGCTTCTATATTAAACGGTTTAACTCAACTAAGCTCATTTATTTCCGCCGTATCAACTCACGAAATAACATCAGCGAACCTTGAAACTGGTAATCGCCTGGGATTAATCGAATTTTCGGGTAGGATTTCAGGAATTTGCCACTACTCATATCAGTAACCATTGTGAATAGGCCAAATTAAAATCCAATTAAAAGAAATCCTTGATCCACTCGAAAATCTCAAATGTAAACGAAAATAAAAAAAAAAAAGGTCTTTAGCATTCTTTTACAGGATTAGAATTTTTGTGGAATGTCAACATACTGGAACCTGCATGGCTTTCGCACAACATTACGTTCTAATCACAAATACTCTGCAGAATGAATGTGCAAGGTTTAGTCAGCTACGAGTAATTTGTTCTGCACGATTTCGGTTATGCGTTATGAGAAATCTGTAGCAAATTCCGCGACGTTAACTTGACAAGAATAAGTAAGAATCCGTTAATGACGAAAATGGACAAAAACAACAATATTTGTCATATATTAGCCAAAAATTAATTATGTTCCAACTAAAACTCTGTTGTAAGTAAAATAATATTCTTTTCATATACTGTATTTATTTCCTTTATAGAGTTTAAACTACTAAATAATTTTAATGAATTAGTGATAAAAAGAGTATTTCCAATAAATAAACTTCTATAAAAAACATATCTGAAGTTTCAAAAAAGCAAGTGAAGAATCAAAATTATTTAAAAGTTTGTAACAGATTGAGTAATGGAGTCGAGTTAGACATCTCTATAAAAAAAATTCAATCTGACGAATATCAGAAAACGACTTTTAAGAAGGACTTTACATTTTTGCACGGTTTTCAAAAAGCATGTGAAAGAGAAAAACGAATTGAATTTCTGAAGTATCAACTACTGACTAAATTTTGATGGTTCAGACTTGTTATAGAGTTATACCGAAAATACAATATGGCGGGCAACAGGTGCATTGTTCAAAAACAATAAAAATATTTGGTACTTTTCAAGTTTGGGATCCAATGCATTTTACAAGGTTTTTTTTAAGACGTTAGTTTAGTATTTAAAAATTAATTTATTTTGAGGTTTTTTTAGATTTTTGATTTCAGGTCAAAGGAATTTCAAGGTTAGTGAGAGGGTCAAGATACATGCCGATATTGCAACAATCCCGTATTGTCTTACTATCTCTGTAGTACTATTGGAAGCAAAAGAACACAGATAAACCGTCACTCATAAGGAAATGACATAATGACATTCCTCAAATGGCGCTTGAAATCAATGTTTTTCCTAAAGTGGGTATAATTTTACACTGTACATATACTTCAGGTTGCGTTGAAGTTTGCCAGTGGTTTACAATTGAGGTATTTTCTATATTATTTGGTACTAAAATAATACCAAGTTGCTATTATCAAAGAGACTAATGTTTCGTCATGTCTAGCAATCCTTTAAATTATACACAAATAGGTAAAGCTCTCCATTTAGGAAAATCTCATGCAAGGCACATCTTAAGTTATGCATAAGTTCGGAAAACTATTCGCTTCGATTTTAAGCGCTTTATTACCTTCCCTTTGGAATCTTAAAATACTAAATTTAAAGTTGAAGATCTACAACTAAATCTTTGGAATTTAAAAAATCACTGAAAATATTAATTAAAACGGTGTTGTGCGCACCCCTAAATTAACTATCGTTCAAACACATATTTTTTCCTGTTTATCATGAACAGATTCAGCGTTCCTCCAAATTACGAGATAATGTTTCAATGAATCATATTTTAACAAATTGTCGGTACTGTTAGAATACTTTCCGTAAAAGTTTTATTTACATTTCTTGCTAAAGGTATTCGTAAAAATTTACCCTAGGAGATTTTTAAATTTTTTTTTACGTTTCATGAAAAACAGTCGCACAATTTCGTCGGTCTACCTGTTGGCACGATAACTTTCGAAGGAAATAATGTATCGATTGTAAACTTGGTACACATAGAATAGCTAAAGTAGAAATGGAACCTACAGTTTTTAGAAAATATCTCTACAGGGAAAGTTGGCGGAAGGGGTGAGCCTCGAGAAACTTTATATACTCTGTTTACTTTCCTTGCTAACGGAAAATATTGTATTCGTGAAAAAATCACAATCCGAGATTTTTTTATTACGTTTTAGAGTTCCTAGATCACCAAAAACACCGTCACTAATTTCTGTCGGTACGTCCTTTTGGTACGACAACTCTAGAAAGGAAGGATACATATACATTGCCGTCAGAAAGTATTTGCCCACCTAGAAATTTCAATGTAACTGCCCCTTTTGGAAATTAACCATTCGCAAACAGTACTTTGTCACTGATACAGGCTCAATTGTTTTGTGAAAATGCCAAAAACGAAAGAAGTTTCCGTTGAAATTCGGGCTCTGATAATTGCGAGACATCAAAATGGTCACTCTAGTTGACAAATCGCGAGTGACATGCGGATGCCAAGGAGAACGGTGGACTACATCGTAAAAAATTTCTGCGGGACATGGACTTCTTAACCAAAAACGTTCAGGAAGGCCTCGAAAAAACGACTCCCGCTGAAGACAGAGCTCTAACAATGTCTAGCAGACGTAATCGCTGCCTAACCGCACCAGAAATCACGGCTCAAGTAAACCTGGAGCGGCCCATCCCCATCAGAGTGACAACCATGACGAACAGGTTAGCTGAAAGTGGACTACGTGGGCGAGTTGCAGTGAGGAAACCACTTCTTAGGCAAGTGAATAAACGTAAATGATTAGAACGGGTCCGACAACATGAAAATTGGACATCAGAACAATGGAATTCCGTCCTTTGGAGCAACGAATCTAAATTCGAAATTTTCGGTTCAATCGACGAATACGTGGTCAGCTGGAAAGATGATGTTGGAAGCCTGTCAATTGTCTATAGTAAAACATGGTGGAGGTTCAGTAATGGTTTGGGGTTGTTCTGGTAACGGTAAGGTTGGAAAAATCTTTAGGATAAAAGGAATCATGCGAAAACAGTATCAAGAAATTTAGCTAACTCAAATGCTTCCTTCTGGAAGAGATATTTTTCAGGGGAAATTTATTTTTCAGCATGACAACGGCCCTAAACATTCTGCTAAACAAATTAGAAAACTTTTGGACCAATAGAAATCCGATGACGTCCTGGAAGTGACTACCTTGGCCTCCACAATCACCCGACTTGAACCCCATGGAATTGCTGTGGGACCATTTGAACAGGTGTGTTCAAAAACTCAATCCAACATCAGAAAATCACTTGTGGGAACTTTTACAAGCAGAATGGGTTAAAATAACCGAAGAAACTCTGAAGATACTACTGGACAGAATGCCGAAACTCTGTAAAGCGGTAATTAAAAACAAAGAAGGTCACATAGATGAGAAAAATCCTGGAAAATCATGAACATTTTTCTGATTTTCTAGACTGTAAATAATGTGAAAATAAATAATAATTCATTAAAACTAAAAAAATATTTTATCTGGGTTTTTGTTGTCTTAGGACTGAAGTAACTAGGTGGGCAAATACTTTCTGACGGTAGTGTACGTGCAGTGCTTGGATTAGTTGTTCGTTAGTGAGACAAAGTTAAATTTAATATTTATTTTAGAACTAAGTGATTCGAGGGGTAGTACTGGATAAATCAATTTACCGATTTTTTCAATAAAACATCTTTCGATACAATAGACAGCTTGGCCTCAAAAATTTGAATTACATACAGTAAGAGGCGATATTTTTAAACCCGTTCTAAGGCAGACTAAGTCTATTTTTAATGTGGGTCTTTTTAAAAGTAATTTTTTAACCTTCAGCTACATTTTCTGAAGTGAGTTATTTAAATAAATACTGTAACCTGTTAAAAAATATAACTGTATAACTAAAAAGAATAAGACAAGATTTCAGTTGTCTAAGTTACTTTAATATTAGTTAGTTCATATTTATAATGAACACCTAAGAGAGGGAGGTGAGTGTACATGAACATCAGAGTTTTGCCAGTGTTGTGTCACATATTACCTAAACAACCTCATCCACCACCGCACCCTTAATAGCGTCTATTTAAAAAAAAAAGATAATTTTCTATATTTCTGTCCTGTCCGTTACCCCTCAGAAGAAATTTTAAGCAAAATAAAATGAGTAAACTAAAAAATCTGAATAAAATAAAAAAAGGAGTCTCCTGTTTCCTTACACCATTGTATAATTCATATATATATATATATAAATATATATATATATATATATATATATATATATATATATATATATATATATATATATATATATGGATTACACTAATTTTGTCACAATCTATCTTGTTTTATTATTTTTAGTTAAACGACGCGATCGGGTTTTTTTGTTTTTTTAAAATAACTAGTAATTTATGTTTATTATTTTATCTTAATCCAATTATTGTTTAGGTTTTTTTGCAAGACTGGCGGCAAACTTTTTTCCGACTTGATTCACTATTATCGTCACTGCTTATTCCTACCTAACGTAACAAAATATACACTAAAACCTGGCCAGATAAACTTAAAAAACACGTAATCGGATAAGTGGTTCTGGAGTGATAGGCGCACTAACGGACATATATATATATATATATATATATATATATATATATATATATATATATATATATATATATATATATATATATATTATTATTATATAGATATCTTCTTTGTTATTAATCACTTAGACAGCAGTATCTCCGAATAAAAAAAACCGGTCAAGTGGAAGTTGAACTTGCGCAATTAGTGTTCCGTATGTTAATTGCTTTTAAAATAAAAAATTTTGTTCCGAATGTATAAAATGATCAGTAACTTCACAAAACACACCCCAAATGAGTTTCAACAAAGTTTGTTTCCGATTTTTATTGAAAACTGATGACCTTAAATTTTTTTTTTATGTACCAGATAAATTATTAAAGGTAATGTACTCATGATAATTTTCGTTTAATCTACACCTTGTGGGGAATATTCCAGAATTTTTTCAAAATTTTTCGCAGTACTTTTCGAAATAAGGGGAGGGGGCAGCGATTTTTCACAATTTTTTAAAAAATAACACAAAGAAAAGTGTGCGCAAGTATTACATTATATATATTTTTGAATTCGTGTTTTACAAGCTTTCATTTGACACCCCACTCAATGACCTAGTAAAAAAAATTTTTTTTCACTTCTGATTTCACCCCACAAAACTAACCCCTTATGTCAAAATATAACTTTCAAATCTACACGGCTCTGCTGAGGTTATCAATTCCTATATTAGCACCAAATTTAAACTTTCTATGTCAAATAGTTTCGGAGAAAATCAGGTGTGACGGACGGACGGACAGACACCGCAGTGATCTTATAAGTAAGGAACACTAAAAACATAATTTTGGCATAGTTAATTTGAGTATTACTTGAAAGGAATCAATTACTTGGCTTTATTTTGACTACAAACGATACCGCAATGATGCCTGAAATACACAACGATCGCGTGACATGACTTACTACATGTACACAGAAACTATTTTGAGTACAATCAAAAGTGGTGACGTAACAAATACACTCACCTTTACGAGAATTTAAAAAATGCATTTATTGTGTGTAATCTATGAGATAAATAAAACGCAAAGATTAAACATTATCATTAAAATTGGTTTAGTTTTTAGGTTCTGAGCGGTCAACGGATACACGTAAACTTGCAAAAACAAAATCATTATTCCGCCTGGCTGTAATCGAGTAAAAACAGCGAAATGTAACTAAGACCTTTCCATAAACTTATCAGATAATAAAGAACTAGGCAAAAATCTTATGCACAGGAATTCCCAATCAAATTGGCTGGAACTCTTCTACAGTGTTCTTAACCTTTTGAACAAAAACTATCATTGACATAAATCTGTAGACATCCTTGTTCCAGACTGTTAAAGGTTGACCTATTCTGGTCAAATCCACTTAAACTTTGCGATGATGTAGGTCACGTTAGTTTTTAATTATATAGAATCTCTGTGTTACGGGTTCGTAACATTTAGTGTATGGGGTACCGAACCACACGTTGACCCCAGCAAGTACAAAAAAAAATAAAAGATTTTCTTCTTCTTTCTTTCCTAATGTTAACTTTTTCCTAGAGGATCAAAAAATATATTATATCAATGTCCTCTTTTATGAATAATGAATTAAGTAATTATAATTGTCAAATAGATCCCTTTCAAACGTCAAAAGAATCTACGCAATTCCAGATTTTTCTGAATTTGTTCTGTACTTAATGTACCGGCTGACTGGTCTAAAAAGGCAGTTATGTTGTTCCTACATGAAAACCAAATTAAACTGTGAATTATTGATTGCGTTTCCCCCGGCTAATAAATGACCTCATGTTGTCCCGAAGTTGTGTGGCCGCAGGTTCAGCTATTTTATAATGCAATGATGTATTTGTTCCTGTTGTAATTGGTGTTTTTTTTTAAAAAAAATTAAATAAATAGGCGTAAAACAGCACATTTAATTCGATTCTAGATATTTAAAAAACCGGACAAGTGCAAGTTGAACTTGCACAATTAGTGTTCCGTACGTTGATTGTTTTTAAAATAAAAATTTTTGTTAGGGTGGTATAAAATGATCAGTGACTTCACAAAACACACCCCAAATGAGTTTTCAACAAAGTTTGTTTCCAATCTTTACTGAAAACTGGTGACCTCGAAATTTTGTTTTTTTTTTATATACCAGATAAAATTATTAAAGGTAATGCACTCTTGATAATTTTCGTTCAATCTATACACCGTGGAGAATATTCCAGAATTTTTTTCAAAATTTAAAAGTAATACGAAGAAAAGTGTGCGCAAGTATTACATTATATATATATAATATATATATATATATATATATATATATATATATATATATATATATATATATACTATATATATATATTTTACTCGTGTTTTCACAAGCTTTCATTTGAAACCACACTCGATGACCTGGTAAAAAAAAAATATTTTTCACTTCCGATTTCACCCCTCAAAACGAACCCCTTAAGTCAAAATTTATGTTACGGTGGTATAAAATGATCAGTGACTTCACAAAAACACACCCCAAATGTGCTTCCAACAAAATTTGTTTCCAATCTTTACTGAAATCTGATGACCTTGAAATTTTTGGTTTTTTTATATACCATATAAATTATTAAAGGTAATGCACTCGTGATAATTTTCGTTCAATCTACACCCCGTGGAGAATATTCCAGAATTTTTTCGAAATTTTTAGAGTACTTTTCGAGATAAGGCCCGGGACAGAGATGTTTCGCGAATTTTTAAAAATAATACAAAGAAAAGTGCGCGCAAGAATAATATTATATATATATTTTTTACTCGTGTTTTCACAAGCTTTCATTTAACACCACACTCGATGACCTAGTAAAAATTTTTTTTTTTACTTCCGACTTCACCCCCCAAAACTAACCCCTTAAGTCAAAATTTAATTCTCCAAACTACATGGCTCTGATGAGGCCATCAATTCCTATATTATTACCAAATTTCACCTTTCTATGTCAAATAGTTTCGGAGAAAATCGGGTGTGACAGACAGACAGACAGACACCGAAGTGATCTTATAAGTGTTCCGTACGGAACACTAAAAATGATGATATATAAATATTATTGGATGAATATATGACAGATCTGCGGGAGTAAAACCAAAAAAAAAAGTTTAAGTCATTAGTAAACAAACCAGTGTGACAGAAAAATACCAATTTAGTAATCGCTCATCAGTAACAGGGTCAAATAACTTTCAGTTTTCAATCATAAAAATGTCTATTACAATTTTATGTTAGTGACTGACAGACAAAATAAATTGGAAACATAATTCGCGAACCGTTCCAGGCATAAATAAACTATCAGTTGATCACATTAGTAATCAGGAAGTTAAAAAGTTAATAGCAGGAAAGACGGATTCAATAGCAGGAGTGTCTGAAAACTGGGTGATAAAAATTATCCCCGTTTGATTTGTAAGTGTACGAATGATGTTTGATAAATCTGAAGGAAGGTTGATTTTCTTAAATTATTGTTATAAATTAAAGTTACGCGTTGTTATGCAAAAACGCTAAGTAAAAGAACTAAATCTCCTCGTTGTGATTATGACAATGGGATGAACGCGTTATGTGTCCTGCGGAGGAGCCAGGCTGATCTCCGTATCGTTACGATTTTAGTTAAGGATACCGCCAAAACGGGAATTGTACCACCGGTGTATTAAATAACTGGCCAAGTATAAGTCGGATTTGGGCAATTAGTGTTCCATACGTTGATGGCTTTTAAAATAAAAATAAAATGATCAATGACTTCACAAAACACAACCCAAATGATTTTTCAACAAGGTTTCTTTCCAATCTTTACTGAAAACTGATGACCTTCGTATATATTTTATTTATATATATATATATATATATATATATATATATATATATATATATATATATATATATACCAGATAAATTGTTAAACGTAATGCACTAGTGATAATTTTGGTTCAATCTACACCCTGTGGAGAATATTCCAGATTTTTTTCAAAATTTCTGATCAGTACTTTTGGAGATAAGACAGCGATTTTTCGCAATTTTTTAAAAATAATACAAAGAAGTGTGCCCAAGTATTACATTATATATATTTTTGAACTCATATTCTTCCAAGCTTTCATTTGACATCCCACTCGATGACCTAGCAAAAAAAAAATTTCACTTCCGATTTCACCCCAAAACTAACCCGTTAAGTCAAAATTTAACTTTCAAAATTACACGGCTCTGATGAGGCTATCAATTTCTATATTAGTGCCAAATGTCAACCTTTTATGTCAAGTAGTTTCGGAGAAAATCGGGTATGACAGACGGACAGACAGACACCGAAGTGTTTTCCGTACGGAATACTAAAAAATATTTATATTGAAATATTACTTTTTTTATATATCAGATTTATTAATTGGGCTAAGTCTGTAAATGTAATTTATGTTAGCTTTACAGAAAAAAGAATATTACATAGTTACGATATAGTACGTCACAGTTTATGACATTGTGTATCCACATTTAAACGCACAAAATATTATTGTATACATAATACGATAGTAACATGATACATTAGATAATATTACCATATTCAAATATATCTAGGTGCAGGACAACTGGTAATATTTTACAGCTTCTAAGTTTCCAACAACTCATAGTAGCCTATCGAGAAGCAATATACCTACATTCTCTAGGCTAGGATACTGAAAAACCCGTCAATATTCGTCATTTAAACAGTGGTTTAGAAACGGTTTTCCTCCACGGCGCCACTGACTTCTAACACCTAATTAACAAAAAGAACTTGTCTTGTTATATATAAACCATAAGTATGACGCAGGATATTAGGTATTCTTATGTTCTTTAAATATATTAGACCTTGAAAAAATGTTTTGGAAAAATTACTAAAAAATAGTGCTGTACAGTACAGTAATTCACTCGAAAATACGCATATCTATACACTGAATACTGAATTTGACTTCCTTATACTAAGGAAAAGCTTAATTCGATAATTACAAACCAATATGTTAAATTGCAGGTACCTTAAAGTGAGATATTAAATGCAAAAAAAACCGTCAAGTACAAGTTGGATTTGTGCAATTAGTGTTCCGTACAGTGATTGCGTACCTAGGCTAAGTTAATTAGATCACTGATATCTTAAGCTCCAATATGTATTTTCACGTTTTTTCTTAGCCAATATTGTATAATAGTTATAGCATATTAACTACCTAATAGTCAATAAATCACTCTAGCTCAATCGAGAATCTAGTAATAAAAGTGTAAAATAAATATTTCCTACCTAAATATTTGTTTAATTATAAACAAAGAGCGACGAGCGACAGTGATATACTAAAAAGTATACTAAAAAAACCTCCACCATATTGTCAAGGCATATAGTTTTCATAGTTTTTTTTTTTTTATAACAGATAAACTATCAAAGGTAATGAACTCGTGATTTTCGCTCAATCTACACGTTATGGAGAATATTCCAGGATTTTTTTTCAAAATTTTGATCAATACTTTTCGAGATAGGGAAGAAAAGCGATTTTCGACGATTTTTTAAAATAACTCTAAAAAACAGAGGGCGTACATATTACATCATATATATTTTTATTCTCACAAGTTTTCATTTGACACCCCACTCGATGACTTGGCAATTTTTTTTTGACTTCTGATTTCACCCCACAAAACTAGCCCCTTAAGTCCAAATTTAATTTCCAAAACTACACAGCTCAGATTGGGTAATCAATTTCTATATTTGTGCGACATTTCAACTTTCTATGTCAAATAGTTTCGGAGAAAATCGGGTGTAACAGACAGAGACCGAAATGATCCCATAAGTGTACCGTACGGAACATTAAACATTTAAGCGGAGAGAGGGCGGTAGAGATAATTATAAATGAGGACGGCATTAACGTCTACCTACTATTCATGCTAAAAGAGGAAATAATGAAAAAAAAAACATGATTTTCGGGTTCCTTAACTTTAAGAACCCTAAATAAGACATATAACATGACCTATACGAAGCAACCCCGCTAAAACTCTTCTCCGCTCCTTTAACCCCTTACATATTTGACTAGTAATAAGAATGCTAATGATACTATTTAAACTACACAATATTTAACGCCTGCTACCCCTAAAGCAATATCCTTCAGAAACTGTAGGTTCCTTTCTTACTTCGAACACCATATTTGAAATAGTCTGTTCGAGAGTTGTCTTGCCAACAGACCGACAGAAATGGGTAACTGTTTTAAAGAACATGAAACGTAAACAAACACAAAAATCTGGGAGGATTGTTTTGCGAACAGAATAATTTCCTTTAGAAAGGAAAGAAAATATGAGTCACTTTTTTACCGCTGGCTTATCATTTTTAACAATATACTGTAGCACGTATCACACACAAATCATAAATTGGTGCACAAAGGAAGTTTTAAATATGGAGAGCCAAAAGTCTGTATTCTTCAGATTTAATATTGGATAATGGGCCCCAGAAACAATGTCTAATTGAAAAAAAAATAAAATTGTTACTGGCGAAATTTTTTGAAAAATTCCACATAAAATTTAGAGCTTCTCGTTAGTCGAGATTATCTTACTAATTTTGGAATGTTTTTGTCTTACACTTTACTAAAACCTTGCATTAACGTATGACTCATAGCTACTCGGAGCATCAAATTAATAATTTCTCTTTAATATTAAATAAAAATTACATTTTAATATACTCGAACTATTCTGTAAATTATATTACAAACCTTAAGCTTTATAGGTGGTATAAACTTTAACAAAGAACATTTAACGAAGAAGAAAAGTACCTCGCATGAACACGTTATTTAATGAAAGGCAACTTACATGCCTCCTGGTGTTGATCTGTAATGGGTGCAGGTATTTTTGTTTTTTTCGGTTGATTGTGTAATGAAAAAAGTGTAATGAATAAAAGAAATCGAGGTTTCTAAAATGTTATCAACCTCTCACAGTAATAAGAAATATGTAGTAACAAAGTGGTCGATGAAGACGCAAAAAATAAACAATAGTTTGCTGATTTGTACTGGACGTGTATTTTGATTTTTCATTGTTAGCTTGTACCTGTAAAGTATTGGCTAATACCAACCTATTTTGTTTGAAAATAACCTGTCAAAAACTATTGATTTTATTATTATCAAGGTATTAAATTGAATGACGGTGAATGGTTTATATCGAAGTTGGCAATTTACTTTATCATTATTGTAATAGCAGTTATATAATGTGCAAATTAACTCTACACCTAAAATATGTTATTATTTTTCTTCGGTATTTAACGATGCTTGTATGTAATCCTGCAACCACAAATATAAAGAGTGTGAATTAGTTCTGAGGGATTTCTAACTTGTATATCGGGGCATACATTCATTGTGAAGCACCTTCATTAGACTTTCATTTTTAGTATATGTTATTTTACCGAAGTGTAAACAACATTTTTTTTTGAGCACTGAATAACACGTAGGCTGAAAAGTGCACATATGTCGCCCTTTTCAAAAAATCCATATGATTTTTAGGAAGTACCAACCTTCAAACAACAGGTGTCAAAATTTCATCACACTGCTACGACTAGTTTACAAGTTACAGTGGTTTTAGTGACGCTACTTTTGATATTTTCAAATCAATGGAAAAATCGGATTTTCTGTGTTGATTAAACACCTTTTTTATGGGAAAAAAATACTTTTCAAGCAAAGTAATGGCTTGATAAGTGTTACGGGGACTCTGCCCCTGGAAAATCATTATTTACTGGTATGCTGAATTTAAACGCGGTCGTACATATACAAATGATGCTGAAGGCTCTGGAAGCCCAAATGAAGTGATTACACCGGAATATATCAAAAAAATCCATAAAATTGTTTTGGATAGCCGTAAAGTGAAATTGCGTGAGATAGCTGACACCCTAAAGATATCAAAAGAACGTATTGGTCATATTTTGCATGAACGTTTGGGCATGAGAAAGCTCTGTTCGAAATGGGTACTGCGTTTGCTCACAGTGGACCAAAAACAACAACGTGTTGATGATTCTGAGCGCTGTTTGGACCTGTTTAAGCGCAATAAAAAGGATTTTTTCATGCGATATGTGATAATGGATGAAACATGGATCCACCACTACACACCTGAATCAAATCGGTAGTCAGCTGAGTGGACAGCGGCCGGTGAAAGCCGCCCGAAGCGACCAAAGACACAACAGTCGGCTGGGAAGGTTTTGGCCTCTGTATTTTGGGATGCGCATGGAATAATCTTAATCGATTATGCTGAGAAGGGAAAAAATCATCAATAGCGAATATTGTATAAAGTAATTGGTGAGTTTGAAGGCAAATATCGCAAAGAAACGGCCCCAAATGAACAGAAAAAAAGTGCTCTTTCATCAAGAGAATGCACTGTCACAAATCAATGGTTACGACGGCAAAATTGCATGAATTGAAGTTCGAATTGCTTCCTCATCCACCGTATTTTCCAGATTTGGCCCCGAGCGACTATTATCTATTCGCAAACCTCAAAAAAAAATTCTCGCGGGAAAGAGATTTGGCTCTAATGAAGAAGTTTATCGCCGAAACTGAGGCCTATTTTGAAGGTGAAGACAAATCCTTCTATAAGAAAGGTATAGAAATGTTAGAAAAGCGCTCGACTGGAATTTTGCAAAAAAATGTGTTTTAAGTAGCTAGGCCAAAAACTTTTCATCCTACGCGTTATTTCGACTTACGTGCCAACAAAACACCATTAGCGAAGCGTAACTTTTCGAAAGTTATCGATTGCTGTCGGAAATCTATGGTGATTATATTCCATCGATAAAAATATGGGAGTACTGGTTTCGACGTTTAAAAGTGGTGATTTAGACACAGAAGACGAAGAACGTCCAGGTCAGCCGAAAAAGTTTAAAGAAAAAGAACTGGAGGCATTACTCGATGAAGATCTGTGCCAAATGGAAAAAGAACTTTCAGAATCATTAGGAGTTGATCGCACAACCATTTCCAAGCGCTTACATGCACTGGGAATGATTCAAAAACAAGGAAATTGGGTGCCGTAGGAATTGAAACCGAGAGACGTTGAAAAGCGATTTTTCACCTGTGAATTCAACGGCACAACCAGAAAGGTTTTTGCATCATATCGCAACCAGTGATTAAAAATGGATATGCTACGATAATCCAAAGCGCAAAAAATCATGGGTGAAGTCCGGTGAACCATCAATATCCTCGCCAAAGCCGAATATGCATGGCTCCAAACTTATGCTGTGGGATTAGCTGGGTGTAGTATATTATGAGTTGCTCCAATCCAACCAAACTATTACTGGAGAACGTTACAGATAACAATTGATGCAACTGAGCCAAATGTTGAAGGAAAAACAACCGCAATATAATTTTTTAGCATGACAATGCTCGGCTACATGTTGCAAAAACCCATCAAGGAGATGCCAGAAGCTCTTGGATGGGATGTCCTGCCTCACTCGTCGTACTCACCAGATATCGCTCCTTCTGATTATCACTTGTTTCGATCGATGACGCACGGCCTGTCTGAATAGCGCTTCCATTTTTATAAGGATACCAAAAAATGGGTCGATTCGTGGATAGCCTAAAAGATGAGTCGTTATTTCAACGTGGTATTCATATGTTGCCACAAAGATGGGAGAAAATGGTGGCTAGCGATGGATAATACTTTGTATAATCCATTTGTAATCAGAAGTTTTGCAAAAAGTAAAACACTACTTAAATTTCCACTAAATTTAGTGGAAATTTAAGTAGTGTTTTACTTCTTGCAAAACTTCTAGTTATGGATTTCCACCAAGTATCGGCTGAATCAATCCAAGAATTTGTAATCATTTTTTTACAATAAAGCGATATTTTTACCGAAAAATCCCTCAAAATTAATTCACACACAAAATACAACACAGAGTGCGTGTAGCTATTAATATAATTATAATTGTATACGAAATTCCATTAAAACGGGTGACGACCGGTTGTCTTGGATACACCAGTTAAGTTATAGAAAACTGAAGAGAATATGGTTTTTTTAGTTAATATAGTTTAAATATTTCTAGACTATTTATATTTCGTTTCTTATTACATGTTGAAACTACAATAGGACTTTACAGTCGTAAGATACGAAACCCAAAACACACCTAAGGAAATAAATCCTAGAAATTCAAATTTTCATTTCCTCTAAGCTACTTCAACTATTCATCTTAATTTCGTTGTCAGTTTCTATTATAAATTTTTTACGCTTCGGGGATATTTTCCTCTGTAGTTGTGTCTATCAACTTGGAAGTCTAAAATTACCGCATCTATAAATAAGTAATTATAGTTATTATCTTACGAGTTATAACTACCTCTTGCTATTACAAAGTCTTCAAGCTTAGGATTCACAACTTTATTTTGATATTGTAACTGTTATTTTACGTTAAAAAGGTTCGTTGAACTTAAGAAATTTTTAATAGTTTTATAAAAAATTGTTACATAAAGAAACCTATTGGAAAATAATACAGTACTGGTATGTGCTATTGCGTGACCGGTATTTAGTGGTAATGTACTATATTGAAAAAGCATTTACACGCTTAAATTAGGGTTTCACACACTTCAATTGAGATATGTAATTGAAAAGAGTACAGTGCGTCTCACGTAATCGTATTGCTTGAGTTTATTCCTTTATTATTGTATTTATTTGAAGAACCAAATTAACAATCGGTCTTGTGTAATTATCTTTGTACAAGTATCAAACAAAAAAAACGGTCAAGTCAAGTCGGACTTGCCCAATTAGTGTTCCGTACAGTGATTGCTGAAGGACTCTATGAAATTGAGTCAAACATTCATCTTCAATATAACAATTACCAAGAATATATAAAAGTGAGACATTTTTCTAGTAAAAGTTTAGAACAAATATTTACTACCTAAATATTTGTTTAATTATAATCAAATAAAATAAAATTATTTTGTCATTGAAATTTATTTTATCTGTGATTGGACAAATGCTTAAAGCGGTGATATACTCAAAAGTACAGCCTTGGCCAAAAGTATTAGGCATCCCTAATAAACACATAAAGCTTATAAAATATTTAAAAAAAAGACTAATTGTTTTAACAATACTATAGGCGACGCTGTCAAAAGCTAACTTAAACAAAAGACAATCTCTTTTACAGGTCCATACAACACCTGGCCCACAAAATTGCAATAATAAGGTTTTTTGAAAAAATATTTTTAATGTTTTATCAGTCTCTTTTTACTACTTGTAGTGTCAAGAAGCTTCCGTGCGTGTTTCATTTGTGAACTGAACATTCTTATATTTGAGAAATGCCTAAGAAAAGTGAGCTTGGTATCGAAAAAACGAATTAAAATTCAAACCCTACATGAACAAGGCAAGTCCCAAGTAGAAATAGCCATGTGAGTGAAATGTTCTCGTGCGCAGTGCAATGTGCTATTAAAAGGCTTGTGGAGACTGGCTCCCATGCCAACAAAATGAGAACGGGCAGAAAACGTAAGACTAATGAGCGACAGGACAGAAAACTCATCCGCGAGTCTATTAAAAATCGAAAAAAAAACATCATCTGAGCTTGCTGCAACTCTGTCGAAAGAGATTGGGATGCCGATTAGTTCTCGAACGGCAAGGAGAAGACCGACAGAAGCTGGATTAAGAGGGTGCAAAGCTAGAAAGAAGCCTTAGCTTTCAGAGACCAATGGGAAGAAACGCTTAGAGTGGGCTCTGAAGCACTAACATTTTAGGAGGATTGGTCTAATGTTGTATGGTCTGACGAATCCAACTTTGAGGTAAGTTTTTATATGATTTACTTTAACAAATAACTACCATTATTCTTGATTTAATCCGTTTTAGTCAAAAAAATAACTAATTTTTTAATTGAGTATTTTTTCTATTCTTACAGCTATTCGGAACGTCAGGTGTGACATTCGTGAGGCGGCGTACTGTAAAACACGGAGGCAACAATATGATCTGGGGGGCTGCATGGCTGCTGAAGGTGTCGGCGAAATGTTCGTTTGTGAAGGCCGCATCAACAGCCAAAAGTACATAAATGTACTAGAAACTGTACTGATGCCTTCGCTAACGCGCATTTTTGGTGACACTAATTTAGACGACATCAAATTTCAGCAAGATAATGCACCTTGTCATAAATCAGCGGCTACAATGCGCTGGTTTAGAGACAATAACATCGTCTTGCTGGATTGGTCGGCGCAGCCTCCAGATCTAAACCCTATCGAGCATCTTTGGGGTATTCTGAAGCGCAAGATACGGGAGCATAGCATAACATCAAAAGCAGCGCTAAAAAGCGCTTTGATGGATGAGTCGGATGCCATAAGTACAACTGAATGTACTAGGCTTGTACGCAGCATGCCCCAAAGAATTGCTGCTGTAATTAAAGCTAAGGGCAGACACACCAAATATTAATTTATTTCATAATTTTACCTCAATATACGATTTTACAAAACATACAAGTTTAATTTTTACCCTGAAACACAAGAAATGAAGTAAATTGTAGGGTGCCAAGGCTGCATATGAGTATATTGCTGATTGCACCGAATACGTATTGATATTTCGTTGCTCTTAGTTCCGATTAAATTTACAACTTTCCACAAAAAAATCTACTCCATATTGTCCAGTCAAATTGTTTTTTCTTATACCAGATAAATTATCAAACATAATGTACTCGAAATAATTTCAACAATAAAACTACAATTGATTACTACTTAGAGCTCTATTTACGTAATGAACATTTCATAGCAACAGAAACAGATGAAACAATGAATATTACACTGATATTACACGTTTTTTATAGCCATTAAAAACCTAAATCTCAAACAAGATTGTAATAAGAATGTACCAGTAAATAGTATGGTTTTACCCTACATCTGTGGGACTATAGATAGAATAGTGAAATTGCTAAAACATCCCACATTCCCATAATTTTACCGTTATTGCTTAATGCGTGAGATTAATAATTCCCTTGCAAATGGAAGGCATTTATAAAATTTCCGGTTCTTGTGTTATGGTATATATGGGGTTAGCTCAGGTGAATTCAGATAATATTGAATTACTAAAATTAGAAATTAATTTAGGGCAACTTCAACTAACCTTTGTCTATTATTAGCCGAAATTCGCCAAACCAAACTTATTGTGGACGAAATTTAGTTCATGTTTAAATAAATTACTTCAATTTATACCAACCCAACCTAAACTTCATTCACGTTCTTCAAAAATTAGTTCTTTAAACTTAAAATTATTCAAGACAATTGTATTTTATTGTTTCTTTCGAAAAATTGTCTTTAAAAAGTTTGACTGTTTAAAAATTTAGCCGTCCGAAAATTTGTACATTGGCAAATTCGACTTTTGCAAAATTGTTTGGAATATTTCGTTGTCGAATATTTTCCAGCTGGAGAAACAAGGATCAATTTCCAGTAGAATTCATGTCCCTTGCATAAAAGGCGAATTAAATACGAACAAACTGTACAATCAGTCTTAGCGAAACATCAGCACTCACAGCATCAATGTAAGAGGCTTGAAACGTCAATTTCTATAAATGAAATTTACAAACTTTCTAATGTACAGGGTGGTCCAAATTGGACACTTTTAAAGGTAAACCCCTTTATATAAAGGAGATAGACGAAAACTGATGTCGGTGTCAGACAAACATATGGTGAAAACCGCATATCGATATCTAGTACCGTTTCAGATATACAGGGTGTTTTTCAAAAATCTGCATTTTGGAAAAATGTTTGTAATTTTTTTCCTATTGAAAATTTTTGATTTCTGTAAAAACATTTTCAAAGCACTTTTTCACGTGGATTTCAACAGTGTAAGTTACATTTTTTTACAACTAATATTTTAATAGTTATTAACGCAAAAATATATTTTTTAAATGGAATACCCTGTATATTTTTCACATTTTGTGAAGTAGGCTTTGGAGGGAGCGGCCATATGGTTTAATTCAATTGTTTACCTCGTAGTTGTCAAATTTTACTTCAGGATCAGTTATTGAATTGTCAAATAAATCGCAATGAAGTCTGAAAATTACGACGAAAAAAATCGGATATGTGTATTTCATACAAACCGAAGAAAATTCGGAAGCGGCAAGTAATTTGGACCACGAACGGTATCCAGAGAGGCGTCAACCCTTCAAGGGTATATTCGCTCGATTGCAACATAACCTAGTTAATAGTGGCTAGCATGAAAAGAAACGACCCAAAAATTATGCATCAAACGGGGATAAGGAGTTAGAAGAAATAGTAGTTTTAGGTACTATCGGAAATAATCTCAACACTTCAACCCGACTGGACTACCAAGAACTAACATAAGTGGTACTTTGAAGAAGCATAAATTCAGGCCATATAGGACAAGAAAAGTTCATCACCTTAGAGACGGAGATTTTCAACGGCGTATGGATTTTTGTCAATGGTTTCTGGAGAATTGTAACCATGTTCCGAATTTTTCATTAAATTGTATTTGGACAGACGAAGCTTATGTAAGCAATATAGGTATTTTTAACCGTTACAATTTTTATACGTGGGCACGAGAAAGTGGACACAAGGGTCATTTATTTGTGGAGCAAAGAAATCAAGGCAGATTTGAATTTAATGTGTGGGCAGGAATTTTTAGAGGCAGGGTTATAGGTCCATTTATTTATGAAGGAACACTCACCTCTCAGAGATATTTGTTGATAAACTGCCGTTAATGGACCTTAGAAATTTATTTTTTCAACACGACGCTGCAATTATCAGTAATTTTTTATCAGCCAATTTCGACAATAACTGGATAGCCAACCAAGGTCCGAACCATTGGCCGGCAAGGTCACCGGATTTAACACCCATGGACTTCTATCTCTGGAAAAGACTGAAAGACCTAATTTTTAAATTACCGACAAACACCAGGCAAGAGTTAGAAGTCGCAGCAGTTTTGCAGCTATCACTCCTCTTGAACTAATCAACTCGGTAAGAAGTGTCCAGAAAAGGTGCCGCCTATGTATAAATGAAACTGGTCGACATTTCAAACATCTCTTATAGAAAATTGTTACTTCTGGGAATTTTTCTTTACGATTTGACTGCTATCGGTAAACAATTGATATTGCCGCTACGTCCAAAGCCTACTTGACAAAATGTGCATTTAAAACTCGTGTAAAAACTGAAAACCTTTATATTTTGAAGTAGATTTAAGCAAAATATAAAGCATGCTATATTTTTCGAATAGTAATGTAAAGCTCTATTCGGATAAGGAAAAATATACAGGGAATCTCATTTAAAAAATATATTTTTGCGTTAATAACTATTAAAATATTAGTTGTAAAAAAATGTAACTTACACTGTTGAAATCCACGTGAAAAAGCGCTTTGAGAATGTTTTTACAGAAATCAAAAGTTTTCAATTGGGAAAGAATTACAAACAAATGCAGATTTTTGAAAAGCACCCTGTATATGCGGTTTTCACCATTGAGTTTATCATAAAAATTAAGCCACAGACACCGACATCAGTTTTCGTTTATCTCCTTTAGATAAAGGGGTTTACCTTTAAGTGTCCAATTTGGACCACCCTGTACATTAGAGATAAGAGTTTATAGTCTACATTATACATTGTACTTCTCCGGTCTCTCAGTATTTTTATGTTGAAGAGTAAAATCACCTTAATTTGACACGTACCATTATTTTTCATATTACTTTGACAGAATAGTTTAAAATTTAAAACTTTAAACTTAAATTTACGTCAAGTCAATTTTAAAAAGAACAACTACAAGTTACACATGAAAAAAAATAAACAATACAGCAATAGTATGGAAAAAGATTGGCTAAATTTTGCTATTAGACTGGTTATTTCGTATCTACGAAAGTAGTAGTAGTTTGTTTTGCAGTAATACATTGTATATAAAAAGTGTTTAAAGTCCGAAAATGGAAAAGTGCTTTTAAAACTACATTTTATTTAAGACTTGTTTAATGTAACGTGTATCAGGTTGTCTAACCTTTACAATGCGTCGGAAAAATTCATCGAAGGCACTAATCCAATATAGCCCAAAGTGATTTTTTTTACCAAAGTCTTCATTTTTATACCGTATTCAAAAAATAATGCAAAAATTCTGTCATGTTTGGCACTATACATGATAATTTTAAGTTGATAGCTGGTGTTTGAAACAATAAGGTAGCTTATTCCTTTAAATATATAAAACAAAACAAGAAACACTAATATTTATTTTGATGATTTTAAGTCTAAACTATGTACTATTTACATTTAAATAATACAGGTCGATGTAAAAATGTTAAAAGAATAATTCACAGGTAGAAAATGAAATATTAAGTCCACTTAGCTGCCAGATGAAAATACCTGAATATTAATTATTATGATATGATAGTGAAACTATTAAAGAAAATAAATTAGTATCATTAAATACAACTGAATTATAGAATTTAGCTACAGCAAATTCTAGAGAGTTTTTGCACAAAGTAACAAGTAACCACTGAACTTTGCCTTTTTCCTTTAAAAGAGTCAAGTAACATATAATAAGGATTTTTGTAGAAAGCTGTAATTCTAAGGACATTTTTTAAGAATAATATACTTAATCAAAAATAAATACCTAAGTGTAAATTTGTTACAGACAGTTACTCGCGTGCTCACAGTTTTCCAAAATAAAGTAAATATTTCTCGAGTCGGTTTGTAATTTGAAAAAAAAAACGGCAAAGTGCAAGACGGACTTGCGCATTTAGTGTTCCGTAAGGTGACTGCTTTTAAAATAAAATAAAATCCTTAACTAGACTAAGTTAATTAGGTCCCTGATATGTATATATCTTAAGATCCAACATGTATTTTCACGTTTTTTCTTAGTCAATAATGTATAAAAGTTATAGCATCTTAGCAACCTAACAGCCAATAAATCAATCTAGCTCAATCTATAATCTAGTACCATTTGTTTAATTATAAACCAATAATATAAAACTGTTTTGTCTCGGTACAGGATCGACGCGCCAGCAATAACGTACTGAAAAGTATATTAACAAAACCTCCACCGTATTGCCAAGAAACATAATTTTCACTTTTATACCAGATAAATTATGAAACTGAGTGCATTCGTGATAATTTTCGTTCAATCTACACTTTATGAAGAATACTTCAAAATTTTTTGATCAGTACTTTCCGAGATCGGGGGGGAAAGCGATTTTTGGCCATTCTTTTAAAGTAATACAAACAAAAATTGTGCGCAAGTTATACATCGTATATATTTTTGAACTCGTGTTTCCACAAGTTTTCATTTAACATCCCACTTGATGACACGTAAGATTTTTTTTCCACTTCCGATTTCACCCCCTAAAACTAATCCCTTAAGTGACAAAGTCACAATTTGACTTTCAAAACTCTGATTGAGCCATCAATTTCTATATTTGTGATGAGTTTCAACTTTCTATGTTAAATAATTTCGGAGAAAATCGAGTGTGACAGAGAGACAGACGTACACAAAGTGATCCCATAAGTGTTCCCTACGGAACACTAAAAATAAACATTACTTTCTACTAATGGGCAATTTTACCCAGATATTTTAAATATAACTAAGATATTTTAAATATAACTAAGGTATTTTTATTTTATGAAGTTAAAGCTGGTTTATTAAGTAACGTTTTAAAAACGTTTAATAAAAATGATTTGTTTAACTAGCATCTATGTACCTTATCAAGCAATCAACATGGCAAAAAAATGTTTAAATAAAAGTTATATGGTGTTATACGACGCACAGGCTGACGATGTTTTGAATTGTCAGTTCGAAGAAATTACGCCATATTAAATTTTTTTTAAATGGAAAGCCCTGTATATTATTTTATTTTTGAGTCCTACTAAAAATTCCAGATATATATATATATATATATATATATATATATATATATATATATATATATATACATATATACATATATACATATATACATATATACATATATACATATATACATATATACATATATACATATATACATATATACATATATACATATATACATATATACATATATACATATATACATATATACATATATACATATATACATATATACATATATACATATATACATACATATAAATATATATA
>CM032455.1:82887221-83186091 GCA_019049505.1 Pachyrhynchus sulphureomaculatus
ACGGAAATGGGAGAATATATTTTTCGGCATTTATGAATCCTGGAATGTAAAAAAACGCAAAAATTATATTAATATTTTTTTCACGAATACGATACAAATTAAGTAAAAATGTAATATAAAAAATAAACTTAACAAACTAGTTAAATAGAGTTATTTCTACTGGTATAATTTTCAAAAAACGTAACACGTTATAACCTTTTTGCAATTTCATGAAACTAGACGGTTAAGCCTTTTGTTTTTTATAGGTAGACATCATTATAAATTTAAAAATATCTTCACTCCGTAAAAATTTATTCATATTGATTACAACATACTTCCTATTATGTGAGAAATTCTACTGGATATATTTTAAATTTTAATGATGTGATGCTAATCCTAATATTTATTTTATATTCCATTTATACTGTTGTAATAAAAAACTATCACTAAAATAATATTTAAGTATGATTTTTCTTTAAGGGGTTACGCCGCCTTCAAATTTTCAAAAAATCGATTTTTTTGGTTAGATTTATTATTTATACTTTTAAAAATATTTCAAGCTTTACAAAATGGAATCGCAGATTGAAGGTAATTTAAAAAAAATATAAACTTTTAAGGCGCGGGCGCGGTACTTTTTTTCTTCTGCGTTTTCCTCGAAACTACTTTTTTCAAACCGGTGGACAAAATATCTCGAGATCTACTGAACCGACCTTTCTTAACAATAAAAAAAGATTTGTTTAGTTTTTGGACGATTCTTGACAGAAAAAAATTCCACCATTGGCGAGGGTTTTTAAAAGAGGGTCCTACAAGATGGTTCATATCTCCACCATTTTTTATTTTTTTTTAATATATTTTTTTTTAATTCGTTGTTAAAACTATAATGTATTTGTGAAAAATAAAAATTATATTATATATACAATAGTTGCGTCAAAATTTTTTTTTATTTTATGTCTATTTTTCCTAGCGCCACGGTGGCGTAACCCCTTAAATAGCTCATTCCTGTAACTTTAAAAATTAAAATGCTTTTGATATAAACAATCTTTCCATAAGAATCAGTTTACATTTTTCTACTCTCTATTTAAATGTTAATTTTATTAGTTCATAGTATCTCCTAACAGCTGCAAGTAAAAAAAATTACGCTTTTCTAACTAAAGAAAATATTTTCAAAAACAAATATATTTTTTACTAACAATCACTAGGTCCACCATGCTTTATACTCAAAAGAAAACTTAGAGAAATGCAGGAATGACCCTACAGAAAATAAAGTCGCATTAAAATTTAGAATACTTACAGCTCTTCTCGCTGGCGTTGAGATAGAACCATTTTCATGATAATGTTCCGAAGCTGACTTTTTGGTAATCCTCTATTTCATTCCAACCTACAGCAAAAAAAAAATCTCAATTCAATTTTGTTTTCCAATGAACATAGTTTTAAACAAGAAGTTTTAAAAGAAACTGCATTAAAATGCAGGCAAACAAGTCTTTAAATATTACTTAGTTTAAACGACCTACATTTTCAAAAGGATTATCAAAAACCTCAACCAGATTCTCAAGATTTCTTAATACCTTAAGTATTTAAAGACCTAATTGAAGCCTCTTGGAGTTTCTTGCTTTTTTAGAAGCTCTACAGGTATACAAAAGATTGAGGTTAAGAATTTAAGTACATAAATAAATTGTAATTATGTATTGTAAAAATTTAAAAAGTTTATTATAACCACATTTCATTTAACTTTAATAGTTTAGTTATGTCTAGTCATTTCTCCAATTATATGTATACATATACATATTCATATATATATATATATATATATATATATATATATATATATATATATATATATATATATATATATATATATATTCATATTTATATATATATATATATATATATATATATATATATATATATATATATATATATTTCATATTATATATATATATATATATATATATATATATTCATATTTATATATATATATATATATATATATATATATATATATATATATATATATATGTATATATATATATATATATATATATATATATATATATATATATATATATATTCATATTTATATATATATATATATATATATATATATATATATATTCATATTTATATATATATATATATATATATATATATATATATATATATACATACCAGGTGTACAAGTATGAAATGCGGATTTTTTTTCTAAAAAAACATGTTAAATTCGGAAGAATGATAAAAAGTGCTTTATTCAAGGTATGCTCCATCGCTTGTTATACATTTTTCACATCTTTCGGGCAATTTGTAAATACCACGCCAGTAGTTTAGTTATGTCTAGTCATTTCTCCAATTATATGTATGTATGTATGTATGTATGTATGTATGTATATATATATATATATATATATATATATATATATATATATATATATATATATATATATATATATATATATATATATATTCATATTCATATTCATATTCATATTCATATTCATATATATATATATATATATATATATATATATATATATATATATATATATATATATATATATATATATATATATATATATATACCAGGTGTACAAGTATGCAATGCGGATTTTTTTTCTAAAAAAACAAGTTAAATTCGGAAGAATGATAAAAAGTGCTTTATTCAAGGTATGCTCCATCGCTTGTTATACATTTTTCCCATCTTTCGGGCAATTTGTAAATACCACGCCAGTAGTTTAGTTATGTCTAGTCATTTCTCCAATTATATGTATATATGTATGTATATATGTATGTATATATATATATATATATATATATATATATATATATATATATATATATATATATATATGTATATATATATATATATATATATATATATATATATATATATATATTCATATTCATATTCATATTCATATTCATATTCATATATATATATATATATATATATATATATATATATATATATATATATTATATATTCATATTCATATTCATATTCATATTCATATATATATATATATATATATATATATATATATATATATATATATATATATATATATATATATATATATATATATATATATATATATATATATATATATACCAGGTGTACAAGTATGAAATGCGGATTTTTTTTCTAAAAAAACATGTTAAATTCGGAAGAATGATAAAAAGTGCTTTATTCAAGGTATGCTCCATCGCTTGTTATACATTTTTCCCATCTTTCGGGCAATTTGTAAATACCACGCCAGTAAAAATCTTCCCCTCTTGCTGCGAACCATTCATCGAGCCATGTTTTCACATCTTCGTACGAACCAAAGGGCTGCTCAGCAACTGCGTGACCCATCGATGCAAACAAGTGGTAATCGGAAGGAGCCAAGTCTGGTGAGTAAGCCGCATGGGGTAGAACTTCCCAGCTGAGTGCTTCCAACGTATCGCGAACTGGTTTTGCCGTATGTGATGGAACATTGTCATGAAGAAAAATGACTTTGTGTTGCTTCTTTCGGTATTCTGGCCTTTTTTCAAGCAGCGAACGGTTCAAATCGGTCAATTGTTGTTGGTAACGTTTAGTATTAACCGTTTTCCCAGGTTTTAACAGCTCATAATAGACCACGCCCCTCTG
Organism: Pachyrhynchus sulphureomaculatus; assembly: GCA_019049505.1. Classification (NCBI taxonomy): domain Eukaryota; kingdom Metazoa; phylum Arthropoda; class Insecta; order Coleoptera; family Curculionidae; genus Pachyrhynchus; species Pachyrhynchus sulphureomaculatus. The sequence continues at coordinate 82,890,823 of CM032455.1, forward strand.
GTCCCACCCAACACAGAGCATCGTCTTTCTGCCAAAGCGATTCGGTCTTGCGGTCGATGTGGATGGTGCGCCTGGGTCTACCCATGATTTTTTGCGCTTCTCAAAATAAATCCACTTTTCATCCCCTATAACTATACGATGCAAAAACGACTTCCTTTTGTACCGAGCGAGCAAAATGTCACACGTATTTTTGCACTTTTCCATTTGCCTGTCATTCAACTGATGTGGTACCCATCTACCGGTCTTCTGAATCTTCCCCATCTCTCGTAGCCGATTGGAAACAGCTTGTTGACTAACGCCCAATTGCTCGGCGAGTTGTTTTTGTGTTTGCGAATCATCTTCGTCCAACAATGCTTGTAATTCCACATTTTCGTATTTTTTTGGCGGGTTTCCACGTTCCTTGTCTGCAACATCGAAATCACCACTTTTGAAACGCCGAAACCAATTTATCATTCGTGCGCGTCTGACACTTGTTGATGACACAACAAAATGGCGCAATGTCAAATCTTTATAGCACAAACTGCATTGGTGCACCATCTGTTGTCTGAAATCCGCACTTCATACTTGTACACCTGGTATATATATATATATATATATATATATATATATATATATATATATATATACATATATATATATATATATACATATATATATATATATATATATATATATATATATATATATATATATATATATATATATATATATATATATATATATATTAGACGCTTTTCTTGTTTATCTTTTTCAGCAAAACATAAACGGCTGGATGAAGCTAGCCAGAGTGGGTTCTGGGTCAACAAATAGACTACATTTAATCAACAAAATTATATACAGAGTGTACCACAAAAATAGTCAGTTACGTTTACCAAACCGATTTAAAAATTTCGAAAACTTTTACTTATATGAACGATATAAAATAATATAGATACTAAAACTATTAATCATGTAACTCATATACCAGGATATCACAATAGCGGGACACTGTTGAAAGGTTTTAAAAAAATCCGTCATCAACTGAAAACTATTACTCATATGAGTGATATAAGACAGTATATATACTACTAATACTGCTTATGACGGTACCGATAAACTTGCGCACAAGACATAAAATACAATTAAAAGGAACTAAATTATTTTCTTGTTATACCAGCACAATACTTTTAAATGTCATGTTTTCTAATCTTTTTCAATTATTTAATTATTACGAACTTTTAAAAAAATAAACTTATCAAATAATTCTAACTATTTCAGAACTTTAATATTAACTATGTTTACAAGAAAATGGCGTCCTAAAATTATTGCTAAGAGAGACATCAAAAAAAATCAGGATATGTTTGTTAATAGAACAGTTACCGAAAAATAGGTTGAAAAATACTGAACACATCTTGATATAGTAAGTGCATTCCTTCTGCAAAGATTCGAAATAAACAAACTAAAACTCGATGTTTCCTAGTAGGTCTGTCTTATATAGACGTCACGTCAAGCAGTTTCCTAATTCAAACCTGCACCAGTATTATTTTAACTTTTAGGTGAATTTATACAGAATAAAAAGGAGATTTTTTTATATTCCACTGTTTTAGATGGTTTCAGGCAACTCATTTCTCACCGAATTTGAAACTTCAATGACAGAACGTTCTATATCTCTAATATTCAACCATTATCGTCATTATAACATATCCAATAATAAAAAGAAACCAATTTTGAAAATCTAAAAAGCTCGTCAAATTAAGTAGTTTTAAACATCTTGGATCCAGGAGCATCTATAAAATGATGTTAAAAATGAAAACACATAATATGTCTTTATCTTTTTTTTACGCGCAGTTTATTCCTTTTCTCTTAAAAATCTCTATTATTTTTAAACATCCAGGCTAATGCTCTTCTTCCAAAAGTATTAAATACACATTTTTATTTACACGACGAAAGACTTTCCAGTTTTATGTGCTTGAAAATTAATTAAATAAAACAGTTAATGGACCTATTTATAACAGTTAGAATAAAAAATAAACACCACTAAAGAGGGAAAAATATCTTGGAGAAACGCCAAAGCCATCCTCTGTTTTCGTGTATGTATAATAACAAAAAAAAAAAACACAAAACAAGGCATCATAAAACGAAAAAGAGAAAACCTTTAATCGAATAGTAAGTACAGTTCAGTGCTTAAGTATTGTGATTATCACTAAAGTTAGTATATATTCTTTTAAAACACACATACACCGAAGTTACACGTAACAAACAAAAAAAACATGAGGAGCTTTTTTTCAAAATGCAATTTTCCACCATTTTAAAAGTTTTTTCTTTTTCTTAATTGCTTTTAATGAAGGTAATTTCTTTAGCAAATTACTACTGTGATCAAAAAATAGTAAGACTTTTGAAATAAAACGCAAACGGGTTATTTATTTCTCTAAATTTATTTCGTCCCCTTCAAAGTAATCCCCTTTGGATACAATGCATTTATGCCAACGTCTTTTCCAGTCTTCGAAACAGTTGAATTCGATTTCTGGAATGGCCCTTAAAGCCTTCTGCGATTCGGTTTTAATCTCCTCAATCGAATCAAAACGATTTCCTCGAAGCGGTTTTTTGAGTTTAGGGAATAGCTAGAAGTCCGACGGAGCTAAATCAGGCGAACAGGGCGATTGCGGAATTATATAAGTTGAATTTTTGATGAAAAATTCGCGAAGAACCAATGCTGTATGAGAAGGCGCATTATCGTGGTGAAAAAACCAAGAGTTATCGGCCCAAATTTGCTGAAAAACCATTGTTAAAACAAAATTTAATGCAACTTTTTTGCTGAATTTTTTCACTCATGTTAAAAATCGAAAAACGCACGTTTGTTGTTGAACGAATGCAAGCGAATCTTATTAACTACTGACGCTATGGTCTTAAAATTTGACACGGATGGCAGTTAAGGTCCTACCAACCTAACGAAAAAAAAATAATTCGATTTGGACATGTCCAGGCGATTTAAATTTAAAGTTTTACTATTTTTTGATCACAGTAGTATTGTATTATAATAATGCAAAGTTTCTAGAAGTTCAAATTTGTTACTGCAAAACGCAATGAACGGAAGGAATAATCTCGCTCCTTAGAAATTTATTTGTTATGAAGCATTACTTTAGTATGCGAGGGTTTCACAAAAGTAATCATTCTGCCACTATTCTGCGACGAAAATTTTGCGTTCATTAACATTTACCCAGCGTAAATGACGCTCAAAGAGTACAAATTGTTAAAAATGGGTGTATTAGTTTGAAGAATCTTGTTCGACTTTAAGTAATTTGAACAGGGCGACCAAGGACATCAAAAAACGACGCTAATGTGGAGCCCTTGCTGTTCAATACGCAAAAAGTCAAAGACCGTAAATGTGCCCAGAAGCTCGCTATAACTCATTTATTGTAAAGTCTGTATCTGCACCCTTATAACTGGTGTAAGAAATAAAGCCAACGAGTACTGTTCAGAGGCTCAACTTCATTAATCAAATGTTGGAAAGTTTTTCAACATTTATTTGTTCCCAGATGAGGTCCATTGCCACAGTAACGACGACGTCAACAAATACAATTCCCGTTATTGAAGTTAGACAAAGCCAAAACTTAAGTACCAAAAGCCTTTAGATTGCCCTAAAGTAACAGCTTGCACCTTAATGTTGTCACGTGGAATAACTAAGCCGTGCTTCGTTAAGGACAACAAAGTCCACACAAACAACAATTGTTATTTCGAAGCGATATGAGATTGACGATTGTTAAATTCTACACACACGCTTTACAAATTTCTCTTATTGTACTCAGAGAACCTGGTTGCAGTGTACGCTTCAAACATATCTTTGCCAGTCATTTCAGAAATTTTACGGAATAAATGGATTTCCAAAAGAGATGACATAAGTTGGCTTTGTATAGGAATATTTCGAAATTAAATTTTACACTAATAGTCCTCACTCCCTAGAATAATTAAAAGAAAATATTCAACAAGATATTGCAGCGATCTCGGAAATGACGAGCTGAGCAGTGAGAGTCCGAAATAATTTTGTACAGGTATGTTCTTCATTTCTCAATGTGTTTGTTTTTTAATTTAAATCCTTTAAAATTAAACCTTTTGATAGGATACCCGTATAATTATTACAATTACAAACCATGAATAAATTGTCTTAACTACAAAAATACTATCTAGTTAACAATTTTAGAAGTTGCGTCTCGACAACAAAAGTTCTTCGTGTGATAATTAAATCCTATGTTTTCAAAATTGCCCCTACTTCATATAGACAAAAGTATCACTTTGTAATAGGTTAAAAGAAAGGCGCCATCCGGTTGTATCCCGTCGTGATTCCTGATGATGAATAATGCTGCATAGGATCGATATTAAAATTTTAAATAATTCAGGAAATTAAATCTCGTTTATTATTCAACTCTATTTGGCGAACTTACTTACTTTAGGGAGCATTATAACCTATTAAAAAATAACTCAACACAAAAAACCTGCAAATTCAGATCACTCAATTTTTGAACCCATTTCTGAATTGTTACCTAAGTTAAATTTCTGATTAATGTCTCATAAGTCTCATAACCAATAATTCAACCATAATTTTTATTGTTGCAATGTTTCCTCCCAAAGGGACACTTCTCAAAAAAGAAATTTAACTGCACGATTGACTAAAATGGCCCGACTTAAAATTTGGTCTATTTTGGGCATTCGATGTTTAAATTGACAATGACACCAATAAGCCAACTAAAGTTGACGCTCTGCAATATAAAACCGAAAACTTAATTTTTAGTTAAAAATGAAAAATTGTGTAAAAATTCCAGAAATTTATATTTCCTACCTGTTCCAAGTTCCTGTTCCCCAACTCTGTTCTGTTATGTTTAACTAATTAATTGGAACTATGAGAAAACATGTTTAAATTAATATTTGAAACTTAACCAACGAGGATTAGTATTGAAAACAACTACGGAACATTTTATTTAGAAGTCACATCATTGTTATAAAAATGTAAACAAAATTAATGTTAAAAAAGTCTCCAAACACTTAACAGTTACCAATAATAGTTTGACGGAGTTTAACGGAAAATAACAACTTCGTTTAAACTAATATTTAGTGGGACCGCCTTTGGCCCTGGTAATCTCCTGTAACTTTTGTCATGCTTGCAACCAGCCTTCTAGTAACTTCTGCTGGCATGTTCTCCCATTCGTTCAATATTCTGTTTTTTAATTCTTCTCTATTTGAAGCATTATGTTTGCCAACGCGTCGTCTAAATTCCTCCTATAAATACTCAATGGGGTTAACTCGGGTGATTGCGGAGGTGTATGAAGCTGCTGTCGCATATTATGGATCATCCATTTTCGCAGCAAGTTTGCGGTATGTTTCGGATCATTGTCCTGTTGGAAAATGTATCTTTTTTCGAGTGCTAATTTTTGGACACTTTCTCTTAAATTGTTTCTCAAAATGTTCAGATAAACATGCTAATCCATGGTACCATTAATAAAATGTAAATTTCCAACCCCTCCAGCGGACATGCATCCCCAAAGAAGAACCCTGCCATTCCCTTGCTTCACCGTGGAACAAATGTTTTTAATATCGAATGCAGTATTCTTCTTTCTCCAAACTTTAGTTCTGCCATCAGACCCAAAAAGGTTAATTTTAGTTTCATCACTAAAGATTACGGATTCCCAAAATTCAAGAGGTTTAGTAACGTATTCCCTAACAAAAGCTAACCGCTTTTTGCGATTAGCTTCCGAAATTAACGGCTTCTTCCTGGCTGTACACCCCTTATAGCCTGCCCTGTGTAAACAATTTTTCACTGTTTGTGAACAAACATTTTTCAAAAATAGTTCCCGTACTACTTTTAATTTGGGACACTTTTCTTGGGATCTATAATTATTTGTCTAACAATACTTGCCTCTTCACGAATTTTATAGAAACCTGTTGATTTATACTGGTTTACAATGTACTGAACAGTAGCATGCAACTTTTTAACAATTTTTCCTATATTTCTGTACGATTTTCCATCTTTCCACAAATTAATCTTTCGAATTGGAAATGGAATTTCACAATTTCTCTCGCTTATTTTTAATACTATGAAAACCCACTGTAAAATGACTAGCAAAAAGTAACAGATTATAAAATATGGCCGAAAATTTTTCATTTGTTTTCAGTTTAGCGAGCAATAGATAACTTGATAAAATACGGCTTATAACGTGTTTTTGTTTTCAATGCAATTCTTGAGTGTATGGAAACTTTTTTGACATTAATTTTGTTTACATTTTTATCACAGTGATTTAACTTCTAAATAAAATGTTCCGTAGTTGTTTTTAATACTAATCCTCGTTGGTTAAGTTTCAAATATTAATTTAAATATGTTTTTTCACAGTTCCAATTAATAGTTAAATACAACAGAAAAATAGTATAGAAAGCAGGTGGTGTATGGAGACTTTTTGGACTGACTGTATATTAGTGATTACACTACAAAGTTGTGCCACTGTGAAAAACAAAGCCAACTGGACAACTAAATATTTTTAATTTAACTAGACCTGGTCTAACTTTTAGACTATTTTTGTAAATTTGGTTGTTAATGCTGAATGATCAACAAGCTTTAGTAAGAATAATAAAACAATTTTCAATTAATAATACTTGCTAATGAAGATACCTAATTACTTACGAAATATTCCTGCTTATTATTCATACAATGCTAATATGGATATTTAATTCATTTGGTCCAATAAAATGAAATAATTAGTAGTTCAATTGGAAACAGGATATGAAGAAATACAAACAGGTAGGTTAAAATAAAAATAACCTACATATCTCAAATATATATATATATATATATATATATAGACTTTCCACTATCTAATAAATTTTCAAGCATAAGTTTTCTGTTCTAACTTACATATTTTATTTATTCTGGGACTATTTTTTAAGAATTTTTTACATGTAGTTTTAAATAACTATATGTTACTCACATATTTTGTAAAGGCTTTCAAAAGGTTTTTTATTATATATACGGATCGAAATAAAGATCTTTTTTTTTCTATAGGTCTAGCACACGTGCTACAGGGAATTCCCTAAAGCGTTCCAAGAGCGGCATGTATGCGGAAAAAGTGATTCACGTTGTTCTTGAATCGCTGTAAATTATACTCGGTGGGAAACACAGCTCTGGGCAAATTATTCCAAAGGAAGGATGTTCGCCATATAAAAGACTGCTTGAAAAGCGTTGTACGCGGAGTAACAAGCTGAACCTCGTACGGATATGCACCGCTCTAGGAGGAATTAAGCGGGCTACATCCTTCAAACACTTTCCACGTAAATACTTGTAGAACAACCGTTCTTCCATGTTCCAGCGAATCAAGGCCGCTGGTCAGTTCCGGGTCTCCAATCAGACGTGTGTTTGGGAGCGGAGCCCCAAACATGGGAGCAGTATTCCATAGTTGCTCGAATTTAAGCTTTGTAAAGAATTAACAGTTGTTGTGGAGTGTAAAGCTTTCTGATTCGAAATAATATTCCCAACTTTGGAGAGGCTCTCCTTGCTATGCCTGCAACATGTTCATGCCAGGACATATCTGCTCCCAAATTAACGCTCAACAAGTTGAGAGACGATGCTAGGGAAATGGAGTGCCCCAACATGACTATGTCGGGTTCAGCAACGTTAACTTTTTTAGAAAAAACTGCCGCCTGGGTTTTTGTAGCGTTAAATTCCACTTGGTGACTGTCATCTCAAGATAGAATTTCTTCCAGGTCTTTGTTAAGTTGAACGACCTCCTGCTGTCTGCGGATATTTGCCTGAGTAGCCGATGTCCGAGCGTTCAAAGTGAATGAAGAGATAAGCGTACTGTCATATGCAAAGCTATAGATTGGATTCCCAATTTAAATAATAACAGACGATAATATAATAATAAAAAGGTAAATTGCAAATGTGGATGATAATTAAAATAAGCTTCTTTCTATAATTTGTTTTCATAATAAACTTGTGTAAATGGATATATTTATGCCTTAAAAATGTATTCAAACACAAGCAAGGTCTTCCCTACTTTTCTAAGTCTGTATCAGTAAAATAAAAGGTAATAACGCAAAATGTATCTATGTGGTACAAGGTTATTGTCATTCTGTATGTATTATTTGTAGTAAAAAATGCATCCACCGTTACCTTAATCTTGTCATTGAACATAACACTATGTTTAACTTTTTTTTGGAGTCTTTTACAAGCATAAAAATAAACAAAACGAAAGAATAAAAGAAGACATCTAAATTTGACATTTTTTCAGAAATTCTACATGCACACACATAAAAAATTATGCTCTGGAATGATAAAACATATACTTTCCATTAAATTAGGAGAAACAAGTCAACAATAAAGGGAAAGCAAAATTGGTTTATTTTCATCGCTTGTCCAAACGTTTGCCTTTGATCAATTATAAATTTAACAAATTTTACCTGTTAAAGAGTAGCAATGCGATAGGTAATTTATTCAGATAAAATAAGTTTATTTTGTTTGTTTATATTTAATATATATATATATATATATATATATATATATATATATATATATATATATATATATATATATATATATATATATATATACACACACAGCCTTGGCCAAAAGTATTAGGCCCTAATAAACACGGAAACTCATAAAATATGTAAAAAAAGACTAACTGTTTTAACAATACTATAGGCGGCGCTATCAAAAGCTAACTTAAACAATAGACAATCTCTTTTACAGGTCCATAAAACACCTGGCCCACAAAATTGCGATAATGAGGTTTTTTGAAAAATATTTTTAATGTTTTATCAGTCTCTTTTTACTACTTGTAGTGTCAAGAAGCTCCCGTGCGTGTTTCATTTGTGAACTGGACATTCTTATATTTGAGAAATGCCTAAGAAAAGTGACCTTGGTATCGAAAAACGAATTAAAATTCAAACTCAATTTTGCATATATTAAATTTAGAATGTGTAGGCGGGCCAGATTCAAATAAAAAAAATGTACTGAATTATTATAAAAGAGGGTAATTATTTTGAGCTCGAGGATCCAGATACCTGACTTCTTGCGATCGCGCGCTATTGATACGTCGCGGGGGCCGTATCTTTGACATCCCTGCTCTACATGAACAAGGCAAGTCCCAAGTAGAAAGAGACTGGCTCCCATGCCAACGAAATGAGAACGGGTAGAAAACGTAAGACTAATGAGCGACAGGACAGAAGACTCATCCGCGAGTCTACTAAAAATCGAAAAAAAAATATCATCTGAGCTCGCTGCAACTCTGACGGAAGAGATTGGGATGCCGATTAGTTCTCGAACGGCAAGGAGAAGACTGACAGAAGCTGGATTAAGAGGGTGCAAAGCTAGAAAGAAGCCTTGGCTTTCAGAGACCGATAGGAAGAAACGCTTAGAGTGAGCTCTGAAGCACCAACATTTTAGCGTAGAGGATTAGTCTAATGTTGTATGGTCCGACGAATCCAACTTTGAGGTATGTTTTTATATGATTTATTTTAACAAATAACTACATACAATCACTCTTGATTTAATCCGTTTTAGTCAAAATAATAACTAATTTTTTAATTGAGTATTTTTTCTATTTTTACAGCTATTCGGAACGTCAGGTGTGACATTCGTGTGGCGGCGTGTCGACGAGGAATACCATCCAGATTGCGTGGTACCTACTGTAAAACACGGAGGAGGCAGCATTATGATCTGGGGCCGCATGGCTGCTAAAGGTGTCGGCGAAATATAGTTTGTGATGGTCGCATGAACAGCTAAAAGTACATAAATGTACTAGAAACTGTACTGATGCCTTCGCTAACGCGCATTTTTGACGACATTAATTTAGACATCAAATTCCAGCAAGACAATGCACCTTGTCATAAATTACGATGCGCTGGTTTAGAGACAATAACATTGTCTTGTTGGATTAGCCGGCCAGTCTCCAGATCTAAACCCTATCGGGCATCTTTGGGCTATTCTGAAGCGCAAGATACGGGAGCATAGCATAACATCAAAAGCAGCGCTAAAAAGCGCTTTGTTGGATGAGTGGGAAGCCATAAGTACAATTGAATGTACTAGGCTTGTAAGTAGCATGCCCCAAAGAATTGCTGCTGTAATTAAAGCTAAGAGCGGACACACCAAAGATTAATTTATTTCATATTTTTACCTCAATATACGATTTTACAAAACATACGAATTTAATTTTTTACCCTGAAACACACGAAATGAAGTAAATTGTAGGGTGCCTAATACTTTTGGCCAAGGCTGTATGTATGTATGTATGTATGTATGTATATGTACATATATATATATATATATATATATATATATATATATATATATATATATATATATATATATATATATATATATATATATATATATATTTATAAACATTATTTATTATGGTAAAACTCATCTTTAAAAAGATCCTCGCAAAAATTGGCGTAGCACCAAATTTAAACGGTTGCATTCGCGTTCGCCAGATTATGGACGGAGTCTCTCAATCAAATCTAAACAAGAAGCAAACACGGGTAAAAACGACAAATATATGAATGAAACTGAGAATGATGGAGAAGTGGCTGTTTTGCAGTCTTGTTTACTTTGCAATACTGGCTTCCAGTAATAGGCTAAAATAGAGAAGTAATTATCAAAGAGTTAAATGAAATTATTGATTCCTCACTTCAGCTAGGTGCTATTACTGTTTCATGTCGTTCTTCTTGTAATATGGGTGAAATAAAAAGAAAACAATCTTTAAATTTGATAGATACTATTTAAACTCTAAAAATTTGTAACTTTATTAGAACAAAAAAAAATTGGTAAAGTTGTTTACTACCCTTTTAACAGCTCTAAAATACACACTAAATCTGACTTTCTCACACTAAATAGCTTACAAAATTTTTCATAAAACTTTTTAAAAACCACACTAAAATTGTACTTAGCCCATCTCTAATTGAAAGAAAAATTGTAAAGAAGTATTAAAAGGGAAGTAACTTAACAGTAAATTATTTTCAGCAAATGGCCGATTTAAGAAACTATCATAATGAAATTGTGCAGGTTTGAAATTAAAATTAAATTGCTGTTATTTTCAATGTTAATTTTTATGTAGAAAATATTGGGTGAAGTGATTTATTTTAATGAGTACTAAACTAACAAAAAAATTCAACTTACAGAACACCTTATGTTGTTTTTATATTACTTAAATATCTCATAAAATATTATATAAATCAATTTGACCCTCAACCTTTTTATTTGAGGGTTAAATGATTTTTTTTGAGAAAAACACAGAAAAGGCGCAAAGGATTATTACTTCATTTTTTTAACTTGCACATAATTAATAATTATTAATTCCTGATCTAAAATTAAGTCTAAAATAGTAAACCATTTCTTTCAGTTCAGATATTTTTTAAAATAATTTCAATAAAGAGAGCAAAAATCAAAGGTTTTGATTTATCTATGCTCTAAAACCAAGGAATGCGACTGGCTTGCTTATTTAAATCATGCATTTCCAACATCTGCACTGGACATTCATAGCTGTATAATACAATTTTAAATTTATTCTTTATTGCTCGACAGTGTCTAGAACATGTTGCTCACTCAACAATAGTAACATACTTAAAATTGAGTGTTTCAAAAATTTGCAAAAAAAAAACAGTGTTTAAACTAACTTACTGATATGCTCACACTGTATTAAAAAAAAACGGCCAATTGCAAGTCGGACTTGTGAAATTAGTGTTCTGTACGTTGATTGCTTTTAAAGTAAACATTTTTGTTACAGAGGTATAAAATGATCAATGACCTCACAAAATACACCCAAAATGAGTTTTCAATAAAGTTCGTTTTCGATCTTTGTTAAAACCTGATGACCTTGAAATTTTTTTTTTATATACCAGATAAATTAATAAAGGTAATGCACTCCTGATAATTTTCGTGTAATCTACACCCTGTGGAGAATATTCCAGAATTTTTTCAAAATTTTTTGATAACTGAGGCAGCCATTTTTGGCATTTTTTTAAAAATAATCAAAGAAAAGCGTGCGCAGGTATTACATTATATATATTTTTGAACTCGTGTTTTCACAAGCTTTCATTTGACACCCCACTCAATGACCTGGTAAAAATTTTCTTTTTCACTTCCGATTTCACCCCCCAAACCCTTTAAGCCAAAATTTAACTTTCAAAACTACACGGCTCTGATGGGGCCATCAATTCCTATATTAGTGCCAAATTTCAACTTTCTATGTCAAATAGTTCTGGAGAAAATCGGATAACAGACGGACAGACAGACAGACAGACAGGCGGACAGACACTGAAGTGATTTTATAAGTCTCCGTACGAAATACTAACAAGAAACTAGGAATTAATATGTTCACTGTTATTTCAAACCTAGGCCTATGGCTGTTAATGTTCTTTCAGTTCCTTTTCACAGATCTATAGTTATACTGGCTGCAGTTATAAATACTTTTTTTTAATATTACTATTAGAGCAATTTATGATACATAAGTAACTTTCAAAAATTTAAATAGTATTTGAAATTTAACGATATACCAAATACTTGGCACGTAATTTACAGACTATTTTTTAGACAGCCACTAATATTTTGATTACAAAACTAGTATACATATTACACAAACCAACTATATTATTATTTTGCAAGTGTCATTACAATAATATGTAAGCAGATTAGTATTTCATCAATTTATTATATTAGGGGGCATAGAACCTATTTGAACTTACTTTTTGTTGCACTTTTCAGAATAGAAACAGTAACAAGTATCTACGAAATACCTTCCTATCTAATGTCACCAATTACAAACGATTTTATTAACTTTTCAAGGCAAACAGCGCGATATATTTGGAAATTACTGCAAAACTTCACAGCAGTTTTTTAGCTGGTTGTGTGATAAAAATCAATATTCGGCCATTTTGCTTATGATGGCCAATCTAAATTCTCGTCGCATTTGGTAAAAAAAAATCCCACTTTGAGTAATATTTGCACAAAAATTGTTGTATAACAATACTTACAATTACGTGGAAAGGTAAAAACTGCACAATTTCACTAAAAAACAGGTCTTTTCGCGTAATTTATTTAACGAAATCAGCCGCAACACTTTCTCCAACGGATCACACTACAATGCGCAACGGCAAATGCCAGATACCAATGAAATGAGATTTTTAACTTTCCACTGACAGATCCTCCATCAGTGGTACCAACTGATAGTATATTCGTTTTGTTGTAATATTGATGCATTGCTAATTAAAGGTCATATAAGTATGTTTTTTCTCTCTCTTTCAAACCAATATTTTTAAAGATGCAAATATACCGTTCCGAACAATCGAGTTCAAAGTATACGCAAATGTTTTTTGTTAAAAGAATGATATAGGAAGAAGTCGATAGACTATGTGGTCAATCTAGAGAGATTAAAAGACCCTAAAATGAGTGGGAAATTGAAGTTTCAAGATGAACAATCGTTAGAAGGAAAATAAATTAGGAATAAAGAAAATAATACTTCCTTACAAAATATTTATGTACCTTTTATTCTCTAATAGTTTATACATTTTTTGTATAAATAAAATTAGTGATAATATTAACTTTCACTGGTTTTATTACTTTCCTTTGCATTTGTAGTATTTTCGATCAAATTATTTTTAACGTCTTTTACCATCATTTTCTCATCTTTATCATTGTCGCAATCCATAATTACATTAGTTTCACCAGTAAGATTTTGCTGTGATACCCCTACTTCCATTTTACTACTTAATTTATTATCATCGTCAGTACTATTATTTTCTATAATTTTTAAGTTTTTTTCTGCTTCTTGAGAATTCTCATTATTCTCTGATTCATCCTCGCCATCTTCACTTTCCTCTGACGAACTTTCTTTACTTATTTTTGGTTTTTTAGCTTTTTTCTTCTGTTTTTTTTTGTTTTTTTTTAACCTTTTGGCTCTTTTCTTGGCAGTGCGTTCCTCGGCAAGTCTCTTGTTTTCTTCTAATTTATCTCTATATTCTTCATCTTGTTGTTCCTGAAATAGATACTTAGGTTAGAACAAAAACATTTTTTTATCATAATAACATCAAACTGATGTTAAATAACAAAAAAATAAAACTATAATACAGACTATATTATGTCCAACTACCACAATGTAGCAATTAATTTTTACAATAAGAAAAAACATACATTGTAGATTTAATATTTCCAAAGGAGAATAATTTTGCAAATACCTTTATTGCTTTCTCACTCATGTATTTTTGCCTAGCATACTCTTTACGTCTCAAATGCCTGTAAACATGAAATTCTCCCGAACCCGCTCCGGCACTGGAACCCATAACATTTCGAACAAAATCAGGTACATGTGGAGAACCCCTTTCTTTAGGTCTTTCCGGAATAAGTACTGGTTTTTCCTAAATAAAATAACAGCACAATGCCAATTATCAATTAGTTTTTATAAACACAATCAATAAACTAACCGGATTTTTCATAAGTTTTTCTAGTTTCATACGTTGATAATCTGTCGCATTTCTCACTACTACATGTGCTTCTCTTTCTTTTGCTGGTTTTTCCTCCTTTTCATTTTTCATTATTTGAATTTAATAAAAAAATTGTTATTAAAATGTCCTGCTGCATGAAAAAATCCAGAAACAAACATAAATGAAGTTAGCATCGGAAACATATGACGTTGACACGGAAATCAGTAGCACCAACGCAAATATTTTTCTATAGTTCCTAGTGGTCGATTGAATTTCCTGAGAATTTCTTTTACTTTTCACTTGTTTTTTATTTGTGCCTGAACAGTAAATTAACTAAAATGTTAAATAGACGAAAATGAGTTACTTTAAGTTTGCTTTTAAAAAGTTATAGTTGTATAAAATAAGTTAAAATTATCGAAAAATCACTTTCCTAAGCGACCGAGAGCTTATCCAAAACGTAATAATTCGCACAAAAAATATAAATTTTTGACAAGTTTTGTAGTTTTCATCATTTTACGACTAAATTCACGCCCACTAGTTTGACATTTAACATTTTTGTTTATTTTTTGTACCCATAAATGCTTCATACTCTAATTTTTACCATATTATCGTCGTGTTTTAGGTAAGATCTTTTACATTTTGTCATAATTTTACCATGCATTGTTCCACTTTTTTTCACAACATAGAGATCATAAAACAATAACAAAAAGGTCAACAGTTTATGAACTCAAGTTAGCAAATTAAAAGCAATTGAAATATTTTTATTACATTACACAGGCAATGGTTGTAGTCAGTGGGACGTGGGTTAAAAATGTGGCTCCCTATTCTCCTGAAATCAGTGAAGACATAGTGTTGGAAGAGAATGAAACTATGGCTGCGAAAGCTATCCTTATCTGTCGCCCTAATTCCCACCATTTCCAAGAAAGAACTTTAACCCTTGACCAACCAGTTAAAGTAGGCAGATCAGTTGCTCGGGCTAAACCTACCCCAACAAATGCAATATTTGATTGTAAAGTACTTTCTCGCCATCATGCTTTATTATGGTATGAAAATGGAAAGTTTTATTTTCAAGATACAAAAAGTAGCAATGGAACATTTGTAAATAACAACCGATTATCTACAGAGAATCATGAAGTTAGTTCAGGAGATATAGTGCAATTTGGTGTAAATGTTGTAGAAAATAATAGAAAAGTAACCCATGGTTGTATTATAGCAACTTTAAAATTATATCTGCCGGATGGCAAAGAAGCAAAAGCTAGTGCAAGTATTACCGAAGGAGAAAGACATGGTTAGTACTAGTACCATATTTATCATATCATTATCCATTGCCTTTAATAAAAATAAAACTTTAAACATAATTACTTTTGAATTTTTGAGAAAATAATTAACTTTTTTATTTTTTTCATGAAAACACACATATTTTTGAGCCAATAACCTGTTAGATATTTGTTCAAAAGAAAATAAAAGATTGTAATTATAATCTAGTCAAAATAGACATTTAACTTTGCAAAAATTTGCATATAGCTGAAAATTGGTATAGGTCTTAAATACACTATTACAAATAAAATATCAAAAGTCTCCACCGATCCTATGTCTGCTAAAAATTTTATTCAAGGTCGAAGGTCAAAAATATCGGTTTTTCGCATTTTTCTCGTAAACGGTAAGTGTTATCATAAAAATAGGTCAGACAAAAGTTGTGGATCATGCAATTCTCTACAAAAATTGTTCTTATACTTTTTTTCTACGAATCACCATTCCTGAGATATCATGATTCCAAAAGTTAGAGAAGTCATATTCTACATAATATGCAAACATTTCCGCCCCACCTATGAAGTAGTGTACTTGGCGCATTTTTTTAATGTGGTTTCCCCAGTAGGCATACTTCACAATCTATTGTGATTAAGTTTTATTAGACAGTATCCTATTGATTGAAAAAATGGTACTATTGGTAATGATTAAAGTGGAAAGGATTATTGTTGATTTCGGGAAAATTTTAGTCTGATTGATAATCTTCAAATGCTACTTCAACAGTAATGTCTTCATCTTTGCTTTCTTCTTCCTCTTTTTGCTGGATTTCTATAGATTGTTCTAAGAAGAAAGATGTATCAATTGTCTCCTCATTGATACCATAAAAATCCTCATCTGTTTTATTTGATTCAACATTGGAGCAAGACGGCTTAGACAATTGGTACATACTGGTAAACAATATAATCCGACTTTTTTACAGCCACAATTTTTACTACAACCCTTCTTGCAATTACAAAAAATAGTATTAAGAAGTTTTCTTGGAGGAGATGAATTGAATATCATTAAATGTTTATCCAGTCATTTTAGATATAGAAGCAATTCTAACTATACGAGTATTATGACAATTAATTTTATTATCACCGAAGACTGCACTGGCAATTGATATGATTTTTTTAACCTCAGGGAAAGGATCATATGTTAAAAACCATCAAGAAATTTTTTACTGTCTTCAGTATCTCTCTTTACAAGTGAATCACTTGCATCTACATGCTGATCTGTTGTGTCCATTCTAACACTAGCGAGATCTTCCAATCCTTCACCCACAGTATTCGTCGCATGCATGCCATAAACCCATTTATTTATGACACTCTTGCGTACTTCTCCCTCAAGCAACACCTCCATCTTTCTTTATTGATTTCATCATTGATTGCTCAATCACCATATCCGTCGAAGTTCCACAATTTAATTTATCAGAACGTCTAACAGTGAAAAATCCTTTTATAAACCTTTGGTAAGTACTAGGATCAATTAAGTTCTCTAATTGTAGCATATCTTGCAGATATAAGTATGCAGACTTAGCATAAGGAAAGCGTCCTGATGCGTGAAAAGAACGAAGTATTTCTTTAACGCTATTCAAATGAGCTTGCCAATCTTCCATATGTTCAGCTCTTATAAACTCCTTCTATCCATAGTTTTGCTATGGGCTCTCATTCTTCATATTCCTTTAGTTTTTGTTTAAATTAATAAAGTAATGCTTCAGCTATTTCATCACCAAATTCAATATCATTATATGAAAGAGTGTTATTTATTACATTTTCAACAGTGTTATTAAGATTTGCATCCATCTCATCATCAATAGCAAGTTCTTTTGATATTATTGTTGCTAAGATGAGATGAAGTAATGTATGAGCTCTAACAGCTCTCACGTAAGCATAGCCATTGAACATTTTTTCTAATGAATTAAGTACAGGGGCTAGGGGAATCCCAGGATTCTCCTAGTACGGGCATTGACGATCCCGAGGTACCTGAGTCATGTTGTGCTGTCTTGTGTTGTCCAGATTATATGTAACAAAAACGCAATCTTAAGGTGTTTACCGTGCCGAGAAGATGAATGGCTCAGCGTTTATGAGTCGCAAACGGTTTCCCCGGATACCGAGCGCCCTCCGGGAGTAAGTAGCCTTGCTGTGGCATCCAGGCTCTGCCGCAGTCGACCATTCTTTCCTAGGATACTCGTGGGAACACTATGTCAAATAATAATAATTATACTAGTGATAATGGCAGGGTGTTGAGGAGGCGGACCCCTGTCATACAAATAGCTACAGCACCACCACAACAACAACAACGACAAACGATCCAACCAACCGCCTCAGCTGAAACTACTCCCGATAGTTTTACCAGATCCGACATAGTAGGTGATGGAAATTGCCTTTTCCGTGCAGTTAGCTTACACTTATATGGCCACCAAAACCATCATGAAAGACTCCGAGAGGCTGCTTTAAGATATATACAACAAAACTGGTCGGAACTTAACACATTTTCATTAATTGGGGACGACGATATGAAAGACTTCAATAACTACTATAACTATATGAGGAAAAATGGCACCTATAGAACGAGCCTAGAGATACTTGCCCTCTCGGAAACCCAGAATAGCAACTTTCATATCTTCTCAAAACAACGAAGAACAAGAGATACAAAAATAACTTTTAGGGACAAGCCAACAATAATAAGCACAAGAAAACACACCGAAACTATTTACCTTCTACTAACAGGCAACCCAATGTCGAGACACTTTGAGCTTCTGACACCACAAAACACTAAAAACATCCCAAACAACAGTAGACCAATAAAAGAAGCATCGGGCGAGCGACGTAACGGTCGAGGACGTCGCGGGAAATGGCAGCTCGACCAAAACGATGAAGATCGGGCAACTGACAATGGACCTGCTAAAAGTGTTGTGACGGCGAGTAAGCCGACACCCACCAAGGCGGGAAAATCAAGGCAATGCATGAGTTATACTACAGGAACAAACGAACACACCATGCGTTGCTTTGATAAAAGCACAAGTCCTGACAAAGAAACCACTGAGAAGGGAATCACTCGCCGCCTAGACCCACCACCATCAATCCCAAACGCAACCGACGAAGGATTTAATCAAAAACTCCCGCAACGACAAAGAAATCCCAACAGCACAAAACCAAAATTCAAACGGCAAATAAGAATAGAAAACAAAATCAACAACATCAGGAGATATCTAGGACACCTTACCCAGTTTATCAGCGGGAACGTGTCCAAACGAGTCACACAGAGTATAAACAAGATCAAGTCCGGGTCTCCCAACAGAACACTGACTGAAATCCTGGATACTCTAAAACAAAAATTATCCGTATATGCCGCAAGACTCCATAGATACAAAGAACCAAACGAGAGGAAAGATACCAACAACCTCTTCCGAAGAAGCCAAACACAGTTCTACCGGAAAACTATGCACAGCAAACAGACAGCAGTGACCGAACCACCAAACAAACAAGAACTCACAGGTCATTGGAAAAGTATCTGGTCAGAACCCAAACTACCCAATAATAACACCCCCTGGATCAAAGCCAAAGAAGGCAAAGATAAACATGTGATAGAACAGGAAAATTCCACATTAACTACTGTGGGACCAAAGAGCATGATGAGGCGCCTGGATGCAAGAAGTTCCGGAGGTAGAATGGCCCCCCGTTCGGATCTCCGGGTGGGGGTTGGTTCGGAGGCGTCGACTTGCAGACATCATAATTTTAAGATAGATTTTTGCAACATACGAGGTAAACTCGAACATAAATTCAGTGCATCAACACCTGCAATCAAATAAACCTCATGTACTCGCTCTATGTGAAACCAAGGTCAGTCCATCGACCAGCACTGTCAACTATCTTTATCCTGGGTACGTCTTCTATTCCCGATTTAGGCGTAACTTTGGAATCTGTCTTTTTGTCAGAAGCGACCTCTCCTGTCAACGAGAAGAAGCTCTGGAGCCCCCAAACTTTGATGTTATGTGGTTAAAAATAACGACTCAACAAACCACAAGGTTCATCTGTATCCTGTATCGACCACCAAGTGATACCAATTTTCGAACACTTTTCGCTTCTCTTGCAGACACCATCGATCATTTACAAAGTAACTATCCAAGTGCCGAAATTGCCATCCTGGGCGACTTTAATGTCCACAATATCAACTGGCTTAAATATTCAAATACTACCGACGAACAAGGTCGTGACGCTGAATCACTCTCAATCAGTTATGGCTTAACTCAGCTTATTGACGAACCAACACGGATCCCTGATCGAGACGGGGAGTTTACCAGTCTTCTTGATCTGTTTTTAACCACCAATCCGGAGATTTACACGGTCACCGTAAATCCGCCGTTAGGTTCTTCCGACCATAAACTGCTTTCGACATCGAGTATCCTGCCAATCAGTGACAGAGAGGCGCCTAGGCCGCGCAAGATTTGGCACTACAAATCTGCTAAATGGGAAGATCTTATGGAATACTTTCGAACTTTCCCTTGGATGGACATTTGTTTTCGATCCGATAACCCATCTGACTGCGCCAGGGAGGTCTCCGATGTTATTTTGGCTGGTATGGAAGCTTACATCCCTTTTTCGAAGAAATGCTCCTCCAACGGCAAGCCTTGGTTCGACCGAAAATGCAAAGAAGCTATTGCTTCTAAACATATTGCCTATCGACAATGGCGTGAAAATCCTAACACCGTAAATCGTAACATCTTTGTTCATGCCCGGAACAGATGCAAGGGAATTATCGACGAAACCAAGGAGGCACACAATCAACGAATTAGAAACAAACTTCTCGCTTGTCCCAACAATTCCAGGTCCTTTTGGGCAGTCGCTAAGGCAGTTAGTCAAAATTTTACCAAATCCACCATACCACCACTCACACGGCCAGATAATTCCATTGCAACCACACCTGTTGAGAGAGCGAACTTGTTGGCTGAACTCTTTGCTTCACATTCTATTGTCGATTTCCAAGGAAAAACACCACCTACTATTCCCTTATTGCAGTCGAGGATGCCCGATGTTGTCTTCAGACAGCGCATCATAAAGCGTATTTTAATGAAGCTAGACACCAAGAAGGCTTCTGGCGCTGACGGAATACCTGCCATAGTTCTCAAAAACTGTGCAAGGGAATTAATACCGAAGTAAAACAATAGATTTTTTAGAATTCCACTATATTTATAAACCGTAACAATTGTTTCGACATACAATGTCTTCATCAGACGGATGATAACTTTAAACTGTTTAAAGTTATCATCCGTCTGATGAAGACATTGTATGTCGAAACAATTGTTACGGTTTATAAATATAGTGGAATTCTAAAAACATCTATTGTTTTACTTCGGTATTAATTTACAATGAATTTCCATCAAGTAACGGCTACCTCAGTGAATAATACTGTGCAAGGGAACTAACACCAGTTTTCTGTAGACTTTTTAACCTATCCTACAGAAAGGGAATATTTCCGTCCTGCTGGAAATGTGCCACAGTTCAGCCGATACCTAAAAAATAAGAAGACCTTGCCAAATAACTACCGACCAGTTGCACTGCTTTCAATAATATCGAAAGTCATGGAAAAGGTTATCAATGAGCATCTTCTAAAATATCTTGAACGATTCAATATTATTAGCGATCACCAATATGGTTTTCGTAAACATAGATCAACAGGAGATCTTCTGACTTATGTAACACATGTTTGGAACAACGCAATTGAACACTTTGGAGAATCTCGAGCGGTTGCTCTTGACATATCCAAGGCATTCGACCGTGTTAGGCACGATGGACTGTTGGCTAAGTTACGCTCTTATGGTATGTCTGAAAAGTTCTGTTTGTGGCTCTCATGTTTCCTCAGAGAGCGTTCTTTACGAGTGGCGGTCGACGGATTTCTTTCTAACACCCTCACTATCAACGCCGGTGTGCCCCAGGGCTCCATACTGTCTCCTACTCTCTTTCTCATTTACATTAACGATCTGCTGGAAAAGACCGGGAATCCAATCTATAGCTTTGCAGATGACAGTACGCTTGTCTCATCATTCACCTTGAACGCTCGGACATCGGCTGCTCAGGCGAATATCCGCAGACAGCAGGAGGTCGTTCAACTTAACAAAGACCTGGAAGAAATTCTATCTTGGGGTGACAGTGACCAAGTGGAATTGAACGCTACAAAAACCCAAGCGGCAGTTTTTTCTAAAAAAAGTTAACGTTGCTGAACCCGACATAGTTATGTCGAGGCACTCCATTCCCCTAGCATCGTCGCTCAATTTGTTGGGCGTTAGTTTGGGAGCAAATATGTCTTGGCATGAACATGTTGCAGGCATAGCAAGGAGAGCTTCTCAAAAGTTGGGAATATTATTTAGAACCAGAAAGCTTTACACCCCACAGCAACTGTTAATTCTTTACAAAGCACAAATTCGACCAACTATGGAATACTGCTCCCACGTTTGGGGCTCCGCTCCCAAACATACACTGCATTTGTTGGATTCTGTTCAGAGAAGAGCGGTCCGTCTGATTGGGGACCCGGAATTGACCGGCGGCCTTGATTCGCTGGAACATCGAAGAACGGTTGGCGACTTGAGTCTGTTCTACAAGTATTTTCATGGAAAGTGTTCGAAGGATGTAGCCCGCTTAATTCCTCCCAAAGCGGTGCATGTTAGAAATACACGTCGCGCTGGTGCTTCGCATCCGTATGAGGTTCAGCTTGTTACTCCGCGTACAACGCTTTTCAAGCAATCTTTTATATGGAGAACGTCATCCCTTTGGAATAATTTGCCCAGCGCTGTGTTTCCCACCGAGTACAATTTGCAGCGATTCAAAAACAACGTGAATCGCTTTTTCCGCACTCGTGCCGCTCCTGGAGCGCTTTAGGGACTTCCCTGCAGCACGTGTGCTAGACCCATAAAAAAAAAACATAAATTAAGGAAAGCACCCCTTTTATGCCACTTCCTTGCATAATATAACCAGTTACTCCAAAAAACAACATGAGTAAATGAAAACCTCCAAGTCTTATTATGATCTTTGATAATTCAGATCCTTCAGGTGGTGCAGATATGATTTCTCATTTCATTTCATACAGAGGTTGATCAAAAGTAATAATGCATACCTCGTGGCCATAACGTTTTGCATTCTCCAAAGCACAAAGTGAAGTTGTGTATATAGTATTATAGTTACTTGCTGGTTGATGAATAAATGGTAAGAATGAAATTTGGGATTTAGAAAAATTCATAATATTACTTGTTAAACGTTCAATATAACCATTCCAACCGGGTAACGATAAATTTTTCCATTTCCCATATAATCATAACATATCTACTTTTTTGAGTAAAGATACTGTTGTATCACTTTCATAAGCAACATTTTGCACAGCTATTTTACTATATCCTACTATACCATCATTTTGATAGACTCGTATTAGCACATGAGCTTTTGCCGCGAAATCTTTTACTGAAAGGACTTTATTTATTCTTGATATAGACTCTTCTACTATAACTGAACTTTTCGGAGTAATTTGAATGATACCCATTATGTGGAGCGTGTTATGTTCTTCTAAAATATATAAATTTTTATCAGCATTGTCGGCAACATATTGAATAAATGTGCCAGTTTCTGGTGGTAAAAACTGCTGCTGCTGCTTCATACATTATAGTATTACTATAGGATGCACACAAACAAAAAAAACGAAAAAATCTGTATAAGACGTTTTGATCCAAATCGTCGATGAAACAAAACTGAGAGACCCAATTGCAATCTTGATTTGAAAGATCTAAGCCGAACAGCAGTCATAATACAGTGGCTGATAGTTGTACATATTAATTTTAAATGTTCTAATTTAAATAGTTTATTTTTCAAAATTACTTGACTCTGGAATATTACATTCGATTAGGCGGGGGGTAATTATTATTGTCAAATACTGTAGATTGAATATCCTCTTGAATGATTTCTGCCGCAGCTTTGAGTATTCTAAATCGTTCTTCTTTTTCATTTAGTTTTCTATCGTCATACCAAGCTTTGTTGAAAATATCGTGCTGATTGTCAATAAAACAGATAAATGTTAAACTTCCTTGTTTCTCAGTTATAATAATTTTATTACCATACTTTAACTTTAATCTTGTCTTAATTGTTCTATTATCTATAGCTGGATTTTTGCAAATATTTTTTAATTCTTCCAACGAGAACTGACAACCATCACTATTTTCAATGTATGCAAATATTTCTTCCATCGCCAAAGTAATAGAATCATCTTCAGGACGACCGATTTTACCCCCCGTGCTGAGTCTCAAAAAGGAATTATAACAATCATTATGGTACTTAGCCTCAGCAGAAACTAAATCATATTCATACTCAATGCGTGCAATAATAGCTTTTGCTACGTCATCAGTACGAGTCCGAGCTACCTTCAGAATAGAAGTATAGTGAACATGATAAATTTTACGCCGAACGTTCTGCGCTTTTTTCTTTTCAGCCTCTTCATTTGCTTCACCGCCGCAAAATGAGCTATATTTTTTAAAACAAAAAACCTACTCACTTACTCGCACTCTAGTACGAGGTGGACTAGTCGTAGATGTACTGGTTTGTTCCATCTCGTGCAGTCTTTTAGCTTCAGCAATACTACCCTTCCGAGTATACATTTTACGATATTGCACATGGATTGTCACAGATTGCTTGTCTTTCAGGTATTCAAGAAACCCACCATTTCTTTCAACACTTGAATTAATCAAAGTTTTCATTCCACGATCAACAACAACAATTTTACTTTCAGTCAAAGGTTTACTACAAATAAAGCAAAAGTGCGACATTTTTAAAAAAAATATTTAACGGCACAAATTGAAATCAAAAATATTACCAATAAGCCCCTCTGTTCACTACAAAGAAATGTTCAATACTAAAAGTAGTTATTTCATTTACTTCCTTCAAAAAAGAGCAGGTATACGATCGTCGCCACTCGAACAATGGAGTAGCTGACAGATGTTGCTCAAGGTTATATGGCTGAACGGAATTAGGGACCGAGTGTATATTCATTCGGAATCATATAATTTGTACATATTTTAGTGTGTGAGTCACACAAACCATCGAACGTCCAATGACGTATACAGGCCGCGTAAGAGTGCATATTAGTATTTTCGATGTTTGAAATCGCGACATCTCAGGAATGGTAATTCGTAGGAAAAAAAGTATATGAACAATTTTTGTAGAGAATTGCATGATCTACAACTTTTGTCTGACCGATTTTTACGATAACACTTACCGTTTACGAGAAAAATGGGAAAAACCGATATTTTTTACCTTTGACCTTGAATAAAATTTTTAGCAGACGTAGGATCGGTGGGGACTTTTGATATTTTAATTATAATAGTGTATTTAAGACCTATACCAATTTTCAGCTCTATGCGAATTATTACGAAGTTACCACTTTTTTTGACTGGATAATTATTATACTGACAAACTTTTATTTTAGGTATTGTCCCTTTAGATGACCTCTACAAACTTAATGAAATCCTCCAAGAAGCAAACCAACGTGAGCAGTGTCTCGAATCAAAACTGAATGCCCTACAACATGTTGTTGATGAAACTAAAAAATCTGCTGAAGAAAGCTGGCAGGCCTATGTTGGGGAAGAAAGACTGTTGAGTAGGCTTTCTGCATTAGAAACTCAGTTGCAGCAAGCACGAAGTAATTGGTCAGAAGATAGATTAAAGGAGGAAATTGCTAAATTACGAGTAATATAAAACATTTTTGGTTTAGGCCAATAAATAGTAAAAGATTTATTCTTTACTGATGGGTGGTTACATTAAATTAAACATACACACATTCTGTTTTGATTGTTCAAAAACATATTTAGCTCAAACAGGAAGAAGTTTTTCAAAAAAATAAAAGAAAGTGCCTCATTATACTCAAATTATGCAAATCTTTTAAATAAAAATAACCACTAGTTCAATCCAAACTTTAAAATATTATATACTTGCACAAAAGGCCTAAAATTTAATTTCCTAGAATCCTTAGAAATAAACAAATTGAAAAATTCCGACTCCTTGTTAAATGAACAATTAGAACTAAATAATTCGTCATTGCGAAATCTATTTTAATTAAATCATTTTAGTACCTGCCATAAATTGTTAACCAACCTTTTATTATAGTAATTTTATCATCATTTTATAACAACCCATCTGAAGAAGCTATCATACATTGAAACATGTTATGGTGTTAAAAATTCAGTGGAAATTGAAGTAGTGTTTTACCTTTTGACAAAACATTTATATATCAGATACTTTTTTTTAATGGATCATGAATGTAAATATATTTTATAGGAAAATAATGAGCAGTATCAAGAAGCAGCCAAAGAAGCTTTGGAAAAAGTTCATGCAGAAAAACTACAGGCTGTTGCCTTGGCAATGGAACAAGAAAGAGCTAAAATTTCTGCGGAACAAGATGCCTTATTAGCTAAGGAGCAACTTGACCAAGCACAACAGGAACTTCAGGTATCATATCCCTAAATTAATTCAGTTAGTTAAATCTTTATAGTATATGGGAAACATTGAGTTTAACTTTTAGTTCTGAAAAAGAAACAAAAATGGTATATGAAGTGATAAAAAATTTTGTTGAGTGCCAACCAGTTATATATGGTTTTTTTTTCTCAAAGTAAAGCTGTCAAAAATGCCATCATCTAATTTAAGTAGAATATTTGTTTAGAAGACAGATTTCACTTTATTATTTCCTTCAAGCATCATGCAAGAGGAAATTTTACCTTTTAACTTGGCCATTTTATAAATTAATGTCATCTAGTCCCAAATCTCGATGTAATATGATCACTTGGTGGTAAAGTAAAAACAATTATAAGGAAGCAGTATCAAAGCTGAATGTAAAAAAAATTCTTTCACATTCCTTTTTCTACAATATCTACTAATTATCAAAATCCCATGTGTTATCGAACCAAATCAGTGACAGAGAGGCGCCTAGGCCGCGCAAGATTTGGCACTACAAATCTGCTAAATGGGAAGATCTCATGGAATACTTTCGAACTTTCCCTTGGATGGACGTTTGTTTTCGATCCGATAACCCATCTGACTGCGCCAGGGAGGTCTCCGATGTTATTTTGGCTGGTATGGAAGCTTACATCCCTTTTTCGAAGAAATGCTCCTCCAACGGCAAGCCTTGGTTCGACCGAAAATGCAAAGAAGCTGTTGCTTCTAAACATATTGCCTACCGACAATGGCGTGAAAATCCTAACACCTTAAATCGAAACATCTTTGTTCATGCCCGGAACAGATGCAAGGGAATTATCGACGAAACCAAGAAGGCACACAATCAACGAATTAGAAACAAACTTCTCGCTTGTCCCAACAATTCCAGGTCCTTTTGGGCAGTCGCTAAGGCAGTTAGTCAAAACTTTACCAAATCCACCATACCACCACTCAAACGGCCAGATAATTCCATTGCAACCACACCTGTTGAGAGAGCGAACTTGTTGGCTGAACTCTTTGCTTCACATTCTACTGTCGATTTCCAAGGAAAAAACCACCTACTATTCCCATATTGCAGTCAAGGATGCCGATGTTGTCTTCAGACAGCGCATCATAAAGAGTATTTTAATGAAGCTAGACACCAAGAAGGCTTCTGGCGCTGACGGAATACCTGCATAGTTCTCAAAAACTGTGCAAGGGAACTAAACACCAGTTTTCTGTAGACTTTTTAACCTATCCTACAGAAAGGGAATATTTCCGTCCTGCTGGAAATGTGCCACGGTTCAGCCGATACCTAAAAAAGGTAAGAAGACCTTGCCAAATAACTACCGACCAGTTGCACTGCTTTCAATAATATCGAAAGTCATGGAAAAGGTTATCAATGAGCATCTTCTAAAATATCTTGAACGATTCAATATTATTAGCGATCACCAATATGGTTTTCGTAAACATAGATCAACAGGAGATCTTCTGACTTATGTAACACATGTTTGGAACAACGCAATTGAACACTTTGGAGAATCTCGAGCGGTTGCTCTTGACATATCCAAGGCATTCGACCGTGTTTGGCACGATGGACTGTTGGCTAAGTTGCGCTCTTATGGTATGTCTGAAAGGTTCTGTTTGTGGCTCTCATGTTTCCTCAGAGAGCGTTCTTTACGAGTGGCGGTCGACGGATTTCTTTCTAACACCCTCACTATCAACGCCGGTGTGCCCAGGGCTCCATACTGTCTCCTACTCTCTTTCTCATTTACATTAACGATCTGCTGGAAAAGACCGGGAATCCAATCTATAGCTTTGCAGATGACAGTACGCTTGTCTCTTCATTCACCTTGAACGCTCGGACATCGGCTGCTCAGGCGAATATCCGCAGACAGCAGGAGGTCGTTCAACTTAACAAAGACCTGGAAGAAATTCTATCTTGGGGCGACAGTAACCAAGTGGAATTTAACGCTATAAAAACCCAAGCGGCAGTTTTTTCTAAAAAAGTTAACGTTGCTGAACCCGACATGGCTATGTCGGGGCACTCCATTCCCCTAGCATCGTCGCTCAATTTGTTGGGCGTTAGTTTGGGAGCAAATATGTCTTGGCATGAACATGTTGCAGGCATAGCAAGGAGAGCTTCTCAAAAATTGGGAATATTATTTAGAACCAGAAAGCTTTACACCCCACAGCAACTGTTAATTCTTTACAAAGCCCAAATTCGACCAACTATGGAATACTGCTCCCACGTTTGGGGCTCCTCTCCCAAACATACACTGCATTTGTTGGATTCTGTTCAGAGAAGAGCGGTCCGTCTGATTGGGGACCCGGAACATCGAAGAACGGTTGGCGACTTGAGTCTGTTCTACAAGTATTTTCATGGAAAGTGTTCGAAGGATGTAGCCCGCTTAATTCCTCCCAAAGCGGTGCATGTTAGAAATACACGTCGCGCTGGTGCTTCGCATCCGTATGAGGTTCAGCTTGTTACTCCGCGTACGACGCTTTTCAAGCAATCTTTTATATGGAGAACGTCATCCCTTTGGAATAATTTGCCCAGCGCTGTGTTTCCCACCGAGTACAATTTACAGCGATTCAAGAACAACGTGAATCGCTTTTTCCGCACTCGTGCCGCTCCTGGAGCGCTTTAGGGACTTCCCTGCAGCACGTGTGCTAGACCAATAAAAAAAAAAAAAAAAAAAAAAAAAAAGGGCAGTTGTCTCATTAGATTTCTAGAGTCGAGAGAAACTAGACCTGCCTCTAGTAACAGTATAATTGAAGTCACTAAAAATTACAATAATTACAGCTGTCACGTAACCATAGTTAAAACTTTTTATGGAAAAACATATTATGTATGTCACCATTGATTTCTTTCCACCACCATAACTTAAACATGCCAAATAATATTCTTGAAATTGCTTTTAATAGAATGTTGTTTCTAAAACTTTGTGCTTGCTATTTAGTATGGAGAAATACAGTAAGAAATGGAATTTTTGCTGTTTTATTAACTGAAAAGGTTATCAGTTTTGCAAAACTGCAAATAAACTTCATATTTGTATTGGCTGGTAAAATTGTAACCTTTTTACTCCCTTGATCCACTCCTCCTAATATTAAAAAAAACCTATTGCTTTAAATCAAATATATACATAGTGTTTTTAAGTCAAGGTATTATTTTTATCTAGCTACACTATTCATTTCCACAAGGTATCACTTCTATTCCTGGTTTAGGTCTAACTTTGAAATGTCAGAAACTTTGATGTTATGTTGTCAAAAATAACTACTCAACAAACCACAAAGTTCATCTGCTACCTCTATTGACCACCAAGTGATACTAACTTTAGAACACTTCGCATCTCTTATAGACACTATCAATCATTTGCAGATTAATTATGCAAGTGCTGAAATTGCCATTCTGAGCTAAGCTAAATCATTCCCAATCACTTGTGGCTTTACTCAGCTTATTGATGAACAAATTCCTGACCATGACGGAGCATTCGCCAGTTTTCTTGACCTATTTTTAACTACTAATCCAGATAGTTACACTGTAAGCGTAAACCCACTGTCAAGTTCTTTCGACCATAAACTGATTTTGGCATAGAGTATTCTACCAATCAGTGATAGAGAGGCACCTAAACCGCGCAAGTTTTCTCACTACAAATCTGCTAAATAAAAAGAACTTATGGAATTTTTTAAAAAATTTTCCCTTGGCTAGACGCTTGTTTCAAATCAAACAACCCATCTAAGTGCGCTCACGAGGTTTCCCATGTCATTTTGGCTGGCATGAAAGCTTACATCCCTTTTTTGAAGAAATGCCCTTCCAACTTAGTCTTATTGAAAATGCAAAAAAAACTGTTGCTTTAGACTTATTGCCTGTCGACGATGGCAAGAAAACCCTAACGTCATCAATCAAAACATCGTTCATACTCGGAACAAAAGCAAACAAATAATCGACGAAATCAAGTATAACTCCAGATTTTTTTGGTTAGTTGCTAAGGCCATTAGTTAAAATTTCAGTAAATCCACAATACCACCACTTTCATGGGTAAATAATTCTATTGTAACATCTGTTGAGAAAGCCAACTTGTTAGCTCAACGCTTTGCTTCACACTCGACTGTTGGTTTTCAGGGAAAAACACCACCTCTTAATTCCAATATATAATCAAAGATTCCCGATATTGTCTTTTTCTTCGATATATTAATAAAGACACCAAAAAAGCTTCTGGTGCTAATGGCATACCCGCCATAGCACTCAAAAAAGCGCTGGCGAAGTAAAACCAGTTTTCTGTAGGCTTTTCAACCTATCCTACAGAAAAGGAACATTTCCTTCCTGCCGGGAATGCACTACAGTTCAGCCCATACCCAATAAAAAGCAAGAAGACGTTGCGGAACAACTACCGACCAGTCACACTGCTCTTAGTTCGCGGCCTAGTCACGAAAACAAAATAAAATACGTACAAAAATATTTTTATTTTTCGACGTAATCTCCATCTAGCTCTATGCACTTCTTCCACGTGCTTTCCAAAGCGTCCACACCTGTTTGAAAAAAAAAGATTCCTCAAGGTCTTCAAAATACTGGTTAACTGCAGCTTCGACTTCTTCATTTGATAAAAAATTTCTGGCCACCGAGGTGTTTTTTTAGGTTTGGAAACAGATGAAAGTCCGAAGGTGCTAAAATAGGAGAATAAGCCGGGTAGGGCAGCAATTCAAAACCACAATCACGAATTTGAGCCATAGACTCAACAGACGTGTGAACGCGAGCGTTGTCCTGATGGAATAAAATTTCTTTCTCGGTAATCCTGGGCGTTTCTCTTTATTTTCTTGACATAAACGATGCAAAAGGCTGCAATAGTAAGTCCAGTTTATTGTTTCGCCTTTCGGAAGGTAGTCCACCATAATAATACCTTTAGCATCTCAAAAAACTGACGCCATCAGTTTTCCAGCCGACAGAATTTGCCTTCGCTTTCTTTGGGGTCGGTTCACCAGATTTTTTCCACTACTTGGATTGTTGTTTTGACTCTGGAGTATAGTGGTGAACCCAGGTTCTGTTAAGAAAATCTTGCGGATCAGCCTCAAACATCTCCAAACGCGAGAAATCTTGTGTCGAATTCGTTTTTGTTCAACTGAAAGCAATTTAGGGACCCACCTAGCGGAAACCTCAGAAAATCCGAGTTCGTTGACAATGATGTTTTGTATTCCTTCATACGAGATGCCTATAGAGTCTGCAATCTCCCTGATAGTTATCTACGTTCTTTCAATATGAGATCACACACTTTGCCGATGTTTTCTTCAGTCGTAGACGTCGTGGGCCGGTCGGAGCGAGGGTCATCTTTGATGCTCTTTCGTCCACATTTAATTCTGCAACCCATTTTTTCACAGTGGTATATGACGGAGCAGATTCCCCTAGTGTTGTTTTCATATCATCGTGGATCTCCTCTGGTGTTAATCTTTTTTTAAACAGGTACTTGATAAGCACCTTGTTCAATTTTTTCCATTTTTTCAAAAACGCTGCACTTGGTCTCACTAAACTCGTTCTAATCTAAAAACCACAAATCCTACAGCAACAAAATTTTACACTGTGACAACCAAAGAAAGTATGAACTTATTGAGGGACTATAATAAAAATATTATAATTATTTTTTGGTGAGGCCTCGAACTTTTCAATCCATCCTCGTAATATCAAAAGTTATGGCGAAGGCTATCAATTATCCTTTTTTAATATATCTGGAGATCTTCAAATTTATCTCACACATGTATGGAATAACACAGTTTAACATTTTGGAAAATCTTGAGTTGTTGCACTTAATATATTTAACGCATTCGACCATGTTTGGCATGATGGATTGTTGGTTAAGCTATAGTCTTGTGGTATGTCTGAAAGATTTTGCGTATGGTTCACATTCTTTACAAGCAACAGTTAACAGGTTTTTTCCTAATACCTTCACTATCAACACCGGTGTGCACCATACTATCTCTTACTCTCTGTCCCTTTTACATTAACGATCTGCTGCATCAGGAATCCAATCTACAGCTTTGCCCATGACAGTTTGCTTGTTTTTTCATTTATTTTGAACGCTTGAACATCAGATATTGACGTGAATATCTGCAGTAGAGTTGGGTGATACTGTGATTTTTTAGTCACGCTGTTATATGTTACTGTGATTTTTTTAATATCAGTGATTTTTAAACGGGACGTGTTTTTTTGTTTTTTGAGACCACGACCAGTACGACCACGTTATTGATATTGATATAGCCGACTAAACTATACAAATTGTTTTCGCGATTATCACTTATACGCTTTTGTTTTTTACTGCCACTGTGCTACTTCTTGCTTGGTCCCTGTTTATTTATTTATTATTTATTAGAAAGAGATATGGGAGGTGATTAGTGATGACGCACTGTTTACGCCGTTGATTTGTTTATACTTTCTATTTTTAGATTAAGTATTTGGATTTTGGTACTTAATAGGTGATGAGCGATATTTCACGAATTGTGATCTTTTCACTGATATTTAATAATCACTTATGTCTTCTGTCTGAGGCTGAAGCCTGAATTCTGAACACTTAATACTAACATTAATATTAATAGATATCACTGATAATAACAACCAGTAATATTTATACATCATTAATCGTAAGCACAAAAGCAAAAGTTTGTTTTTGTTATGCGATACTCATATCTGGTCTGCGTCTGCATATATGTTAAATATTAAATATCAGTTAACGCTTTTATCAAAGTTAAAGGAACAATCGTTATGAGTGGTTATTAAATATCAGTGAAAAAATCACAATTCGTGAAATATCGCTCATTCCTAATCTGCAGACACCAGGAACTCGTTTAATTTAACAAATACCTGGAAGAAATTCTATCTTGTGGTGAGAGTGACTAAGTACAATCTAACGCTGCAAAAACCCAGGTGGCACATATATATATATATATATATATATATATATATAAACATTTATATATATATATATATATATATAGAATATATATATATATATATATCGGGACACTCCATTCCCTAACCTGAACCTTCTTGTGGCACGGTGCGACTCGAATGGTATGGATTTTAACCCTTCTAATTGCTTTCCATAAATATAGTCTCACGTTTCAACACTCGTACTACATCCATAACACCGTATATATATATATATATATATATATATATATATATATAATATATATATATATATATATATAATTATATATATATATATATATATATATATATATATATATATATATATATATATATATATATATATATATATATATATATATATAGTTCTAATAAAAGGTGGTGAGGTAAAAGACTTGGAACGAACGAATTATAGATTCCCAAGTAACATCCTGGATTCATATTCAAGGTACGATCTTAAAGTTCCTCCGACTTTTGGGCTGTATAAGGTGAATTGCTTCTAACTTATATCAATGCCATTAAACAGTTTTATTGCCTCTTAATAAGATCTTACGTGGAACTATTCCATGCACGTAGATCGAGGCGGTACACTAATGACTAATCATGTATATGGAATCTCACCTTTTGATTCACATTAAAAATTCAACACAAATTTCTGAAATTCATAACATTTAAGCTAAACCAGCCCACATTTATTTATACGGAAATATTTAAATTTAAGATCCTTATAAACTACATGCAGTATGAGGAGCCTAAAAATGCTCTACATTGTATGGCACAACAACTGTCACTCTTCATCATTTTTGCATAGAATCGAAATCCATGTACCTTCTCGATCTACGTGGATGGTCATGAAGTTTTATATACTCACACGTAGGTCGAACTATACTCAAATTTCTTTTATCTCACCCTCTTATAGGTTGGCTAATGCTTGTCCTCATATCGATTTCTTTGCTAAATGTTCCGTATTCCCCCGTCATCTGAATTCTCTTTATACACTATGGCACAATAGTTTTTTAATGTTCTGTGCGTGTGTCACACCCGATTTTCTCCGAATCTATTTGACGTAGAAAGTTGAAATTTGGTACTAATATAGGAATTGATGGCCTCATCAGAGCCGTGTAGTTTTGAAAGTTAAATTTTGACTTAAGGGGTTAGTTTTGGGGGGTGAAATCGGAAGTGAAAAAAAAAAATTTTTACTAGGTCATCGAATGAGGTGTGAAATGAAAGCTTGTAAAAACACGAGTTCAAAAATATATATAATATGCGAACACTTTTCTTTGTATTATTTAAAAAATTTTGAAAAAATTCTGGAATATTCTCCATGGGGTGTAGTTTGAACGAAAATTAACACGAGTGCATTACCTTTATCTGGTATATAAAAAAACAAAAATTTCAAGGTCATCAGTTTTTAACAAAGATCAGAAACAAACTTTATTGAAAACTCATTTGGGGTGTGTTTTGTGAAGTCACTGATCATTTTATACCTCCGTAACAAAAATTTTTATTTCAGAAGCATCAACGTACAGAACACTAATTGCGCAGTTTTTTCTTTTTTTGGTGACTGCCTTTCTGGTGACGTATTCAGGATCATCTCAGGCTCAATTTTATTTTACTTCAATATTCTTGAATTTTACGTTTGTTTTGATGTTTATTTTACCTATAACCTAAGATGTGTAATCTATCATTTTATTTTGTTTATTGTATAGTTATGTATTGCAGTAGTACTCTTTATATATTTTTACTGAAACAACAGATTGTCTATTTGTTTGTAAAATTGAATGCACGCAATTGATAAATAATAATAATTGTCGGTCAACTTGCTCGGAATTAACTTGGGAGCAAATATGTTTTGGCATAAACATGTTCTATACATAGCAAAGAGCTCTTCTCAAAAGCTGGGAATATGATTTTGTACTAGAAAGCTTTACACTCCATAACTTTTAATCCTCTACAAAGGTCAAATTCAGGTCGGATATATATAATTAATTTGTGATTTTCCGAAAATGTTTGAAATGTATTATATGACTATTTAATAAGTAGAATTAAACCGCTTCTTACACTAAAACAACACTACCTTTTGAGGGGACGGTTAACTATCGCCAATCTGGCTTGTTTTTCGAAATTTTTATCAAGTGTTATTGACAATAAGGGCTAGGTTTTTCTCGATTTCTCTAAAACTTTGGACAAAATAGACCACAGGATCATTCCTGGCCAAGCTTAGAGCCTTCGGTTTATCTGACAGATTTATGCAATTTTTCCAGTCATGCACGATACAGCGATCTCAATATGTTCAATATAATGGGTTTAAGTTTTCTTATTTTTGGAGCCTCATT
Source organism: Pachyrhynchus sulphureomaculatus (assembly GCA_019049505.1). Lineage (NCBI taxonomy): Eukaryota > Metazoa > Arthropoda > Insecta > Coleoptera > Curculionidae > Pachyrhynchus > Pachyrhynchus sulphureomaculatus. The sequence continues at coordinate 82,926,249 of CM032455.1, forward strand.
TGAAGTGGTGCAGGATTCCAACTTGGGGCCCCTTTTTTACTGTGGAACACTTATAAGATCATTTCGGTGTCTGTCTGCCTGTCCGTCTGTCACAACCCGATTTTCTCCGAAACACTTTGAAATATAAAGTTGAAATTTGGTACAAATATAGGAATTGATGGCCCAATCAGAGCCGTGTAATTTTGAAAGTTAAATTTTGTCGTTTTTTAAGGAATGTATGTAGGGAATACATTTGGAATATCGTGACAACCAATTCATGTTCTCCATTATTTCTTTTGTTATTCAGTCCGTTTTTTTGTAAAGTCTTTTCAGCTCTTGTCGTTGCTTATATGTTAAATCTGCACTGACTTTCATTTGTGGGTTTTGAAACTTTTTCTTATTTTTTAAGCATTTCAATGGAATAGTTGCATTAGTAAACGTTACAGCATAGGTCGCACCTTATTCATTTCGTTACCAGTTCAGATTACCTTGATTCGACTCCAAGTTCAGCTCTCCTAGTAGTTTATCAGACTCTGAGGTAGATCTGCCAGCGTTGTATACTATCAAGTTTCTACTTCTAAACTTTCGATCTTAAATTTCCGATATTATATGTGTATTTATCTGATTGGTATCTGTCTGTCTATTGTTGGATGGATCCTTTGATACAATTTTATAAATTTTCGGACCCCGTTTGATATTTTTAGTGTTCCGTACAGAACACTTATAAGATCACTTCGGTGTCTGTCCGTCTGTCACACCCGATTTTCTCCGAAACTATTTGACATAGAAAGTTGAAATTTGGCAGTAATATAGGAATTGATGGCCTCATCAGAGCCGTGTAGTTTTGAAAGTTAAATTTTGACTTGAGGTGTGAAATGAGAAGTGAAAAAAAAATACCAGGTCATCGAGTGAGGTGTCAAATGGAAGCTTGTAAAAACACGAGTTCAAAAATATATATAATATAATATTTGCGTACACTTTTCTTTGTATTATTTTTGCAAAATTGCGAAAAGTACTGATCAAAAAATTTTGAAAAAAATCTGGAATATTCTTCACAGGGTGTAGATTGAACGAAAATTATCACGAGTGCATTTTCTTTAATAATTTTGTCATCATTATCATCACTTTCAGATTGGAAAAAAACTTTGTTGAAAACTGATTTGGGGTGTGTTTTGTGAAGTCAATGATCATTTTATATCTCCGTAACAAAAGTTTTTATTTTAAAAGCAATCAACGTACGGAACACTAATTGCGTAAGTTCTACTTGCACTGGCTGGTTTTTTTTTTATGATGAGCAATTAATAGTACATCGGACACCAGTTGTACTTGATTTTGCTAATCAAGGACCAATTCAAAAAGCTGGGCCAGCATAAGTAGAACGCCTTTGTTGTCACATTAGTTCTGAATTATACTGCGGACATACTAGTCTCAACGATCGTAATCAGGTTCCCTTTTCTTCGATTCGTCAGCAACCACCTGTGATGTTAGGCCCTTTGCGTGTCCGCAACGATTTATTTTCGAGCTGTTTTGACCGGAGTTACTCGGGTTCCGGTCGCCTATCCGTACGGATGTTTTTTATTGGGATTTTCATTTGACGGCTTACCCAATGAAGCTCTTCTAACATTGCTTTGGCGACAAGATTTGCATTTGCATGAACGGAACCCAGATCATTGAGACAGATTACAAACCTTATTAAACTAGGTTCTATAGACTCCTGAGTAGCTTTATGAATCCAGCAGCACTACTTTGAACACTCAACTGAATGTTAATTTTTCCTTACTTTGCAATCGCCAATTGGGCAATCAGTTTATCATTCATTATTAATAAATTTAAATTTATTACATAATAATATACCTTTAATTAAAGTTATTACTTTCTTTTCCTTTGATATAGGAAGTTGCACAAAAGCTAACACAACTTCAGACTACTGCTGAGGAAGACAAGCTAGAACATGAAAAGCAAGTGAGAGAATTAGAACAACACATGGAAGAGGAAGAGAGTAAAATAATTGAGTTGGAAGCAAAAATTTATGAATTAACTTTAGAAATATCTAAGAAACATAACTATGAGGTAAATACATATTTTATAGGTAAATAATGTTAATTTTTTTATATTTGCATATGCAAATAATCATTACTATTTATAGGCGCAGTTCTAAAATAATAATAGTCGAAAGGCTTCGGAGATATTTACACCCAAGATTTTCCCTCTGCATATATTTTTTGTTACGATTCCTCGGGTCCAAGAATGAATAGGATATCTATATATATATATATATATATATATATATATATATATATATATATATATATATATATATATATATAAAATGCAACGTCTCTCTGTCTGTCTGCCCGTTAGTGCGCTTATCACTGGAGAACCACTTATCCGATTTACGTACTTTTTTTTTAAAACATAAAACATACTATATTTTATTCCGATAGGTAGCATAAGGAATGAGTAGTGACGTAAATGAGTGAATGAAGTCGGAAAAAAAGCTTGCCGCTAGCGCGTTCCATGGCAATATACAGCCTCAACCATTAAATATGGAACAATATTATATAGCAGAGAACATCTATAATCTATAATATATATAAAATGCAATGTCTCTCTATCTGTCTGTCTGTCCATTAGTGCGTTTATCACGCGAAAACCTTATCCGATTTATGTGTCTTTTTTTTAAATTCATACATAGATTCTTTGGCCAGGTTATATAATAATAATAATAGTCTATATCTATAATATATATAAAATGCAATGTCTCTCTGTCTGTCCATTAGTGCGCTTATCCCTCGAGATCCACTTATCCGATTTACGTGATTTTTTAAATTCTTACATATGTTCTCTGACCAGGTTATAGATATATATTTTATTACATCTATAATATATATAAAATGCTACGTATCTCTGTCTGTTTGTCCGTTTGTGCGTTTATCACTGGAGAACCACTTATCCGATTTACGTGCTTTTTTGTTAAATATACATATCTTCTCTGGCCAGGTTATAGGATATATTTTATTACGTTAGGTGACATAAGGAATAAGCAGTGACGATAATAGTGAATCAAGTCGGAGAAAAGTTTGCCGCTAGCGCATTCTCTTGCAATACACTGCCTAAAGCATTAAATATGGAACAATATCATGTAGCAAAGAATATAACATATATAAAATGCAACGTCTCTCTGTCTGTGTGTCTGTCCGTTAGTGCGCTTATCACTCGAGAACCCCTTATCCGATTGACGTGTTTTTTTTTTTTTTTTAATTCATACATTTGTTCTCTGGCCAGGTTATCTATAATATTCTGTCTACAATATATATAAAATGCAACGTCTCTCTGTCTGTCTGTCTGTCCGTTAGTGCGCTTATCACTTGAGAACCACTTATCTGATTTACGTACTTTTTTTTTTTAAAACATCATATGTTCTCTGGCCAGGTTATAGGCTATATTTTATTCCGATAGGTAGCATAAGGAATGAGTAGTGACGTAAATTATTGAATGAAGTCAGAAAAAAGTTTGCCGCTAGCGGGTTCCATTGCAATATACAGCCTAAACCATTAAATATGGAACAATATTATATAGCAGAGAACATCTATAATATATATATATATATATATATATATATATATATATATATATATATATATATATATATATATATATATATATATAAAATGCAATGTCTCTCTGTCTGTCTGTCCATTAGTGCGTTTATCACGCGAAAACCACTTATCCGATTTATGTGCCTTTTTTTTAAATTCACACATACTTTCTCTGGCCGGGTTATATAATAATAATAATAATATTCTATATCTATAATATATATAAAATGCAACGTCTCTCTGTCTGTCTCTCTGTCCATTAGTGCGCTTATCCCTCGAGATCCACTTATCCGATTTACGTGATTTTTTAAATTCATACATATGTTCTCTGACCAGGTTATAGATATATATTTTATTACATCTATAATATATATAAAATGCTACGTATCTCTGTCAGTTTGTCCGTTTGTGCGTTTATCATTGGAGAACCACTTATCCGATTTACGTGCTTTTTTGTTAAATATACACATCTTCTCTGGCCAGGTTATAGGATATGTTTTATTACGTTAGGTGACATAAGGAATAAGCAGTGACGATAATAGTGAATCAAGTCGGAGAAAAGTTTGCCGCTAGCGCGTTCTCTTGCAATACACTGCCTAAAGCATTAAATATGGAACAATATCATGTAGCAAAGAATATAATATATAAAATGCAACGTCTCTCTCTGTCTGTCCGTTAGTGCGCTTATCACTCGAGAAAGCCTTATCCGATTGACGTGTTTTTTTTTTTAATTCATACATTTGTTCTCTGGCCAGGTTATCTATAATATTCTGTCTAGAATATATATAAAATGCAACGTCTCTCTGTCTGTCTGTCTATCCGTTAGTGCGCTTATCACTTGAGAACCACTTATCCGATTACGTATTTTTATAAATTTATACATAGGTTCTATATAATTCGATATAAGCCTAGATAATGGGAGATAAGGTGAGATAATGGGAAATAAGGAGAAATAATGGGAGATAAGTCGAGATAAGCTTCGATAATGGGAGATAAGGTGAGATAATGGGAGATAAAAATAAATAATGGGAGATAAGGAGAAATAATGGGAGATAAGCAGAGATAAGTCTAGATAATGGGAGTTATGGTGAGATAATGGGAGATAAGAAGAAATAATGGGAGATAAAGAGAAATATTGAGAGATAAGTCGAGATAAGCCTAGATAATGGGAGATAAGGTGAGATAATGGGAGATAAGGAGAAATAATGGGAGATAAGGAGAAATGATGGAAGATGAGCAGAGATAAACCTAGATAATGGAAATTATGTAGAGATAATGGGAGATAAGGAGAAATATTGGAAGATAAGGGGAAATAATGGGGGGAGATATTTTATTACGTTTGGTAACATAAGGAATAAGCAGTGACGATAGTGGTGAATAAAGTCCACGCGAGCGGAGCCGCGGGCCCGGCTAATATATATATATATATTTATATATATATATATATATATATATATATATATATATATATATATATATATATATATATATATATATATATGAATGGTCAGCCATATTAAGGCTTCTCTGGATGATGATAAAAAGTGTATTGCAGTTTTCCTGGACCTAGCCAAAGCTTTTGACACCGTACCTCACTCTGGCCTTCTTGATGTTTTAGAGCGTTGTGGTGTCAGAGGCTCGGTTTTAAACATCTTTAGAAATTACTTAGAGGAAAGAAAACAAGTTGTGAAGATCGGAAAAGTACTGAGTGAACCACTAACTGTGCAGATTGGAGTACCACAAGGCACTGTCCCAGGTCCTCTTCTCTTTATCTGCTATATAAACTCTTTACTAAGCCTAGACATAGAAGGAGTTTCAATATCATATGCTGATGATACAGTTCTTGTTTTCAGAGACAAGACATGGGATGCTGTAAAAATGGCAGTTGGTAGGGGCATGAGCATTGTTGGGGCCTGGCTTGATTTGATGAAATTAACCTTAAATCTTTCTAAGACGGTATACATTGCTTTCTCTCTGACTGAAGCAAATCGACCGAACTTTGATTGTATACAGGTAAACGATACGAACATGGTCATAAAAGAAATCACACACACAAAATATCTTGGAATTACGATTGATAAACATCTCAGATGGACTGAACATGTCCAAGATTTATGTAATAAACTGAGAAGACTCATATATAAGTTTTACCTAATAAGAAAAATACTACCCCTCAAACTACGGGTTACTGTTTATAAGGCATTGGTCGAGTTACTGTTGAGATATGGCATCATTGTGTGGGGTGGACTTTATAATAATGCACTGAGTCAACTGAGCTTGATACAAAACTATATTGTTAGAGTAATTTTCTTTCGTGATAGACTTTTTCCAACCAAGAGATTATATAATGAAAATATAATGAATATAAGAAATTTATATCTTTTAAACATTTCTCTATTTTGCTACAGAAATGAAAAAAAGATTGTTAATCATCAATATAGAACTAGAAACAGAGAAAATGCGCTATTAGTTGTACCCTTTAGAAAATATGACCGGAACCAGAGGTCTTTGTCCGTTTTGGGACCTAAAGTTTTCCATAAGTTGCCACAGAATATCAGAAATATAAATAATTACAAACTGTTTGAAAAAAAATATAAACTGTTCATTACAGAAAATTCTGAACTATTATATGGATTGTTATAATTCATAACTTCGAGTGTCTGCATGTTTTTATGTATGTTTTTTCTTTTTCTTAATTTTCTTATGTATTAATTATTATCTTTACCTTTTACAAATCTTAGCATAATTTAAATTGTATTTTAGCCCTGCACATACAGGTGTCTTTATACACCTAGGCGCACCTTGTTTACTATTAGCTTGGTTCATGTTTAAATATATTATGTACTGGAAATATTACTATTGTACTGTGAAATGAATAAATAAATAAATAAAAAATATATATATATATATATATATATATATATATATATATATATATATATATATATATATATATATATATATATATATATATATATATATATATATATATATATATATATATATATATATATATATATATATATATATATATATATATATATATATATATATATATATATATATATATATATATATATATATATATATATATATATATATATGCCATTTAGATTTGAAAGGAAAAAAACGCCTATAATATATTGAAATTATACGGAATAAATATAGCCCTTTCTCTGGAAGCGCTATTGCTAAAAAACAAGTTTCTTTCCTATTCATATATATATATATATATATATATATATATATATATATATATATATATATATATATATATATATATAAATATATTTATAAATATATATATATATATATATATATATATATATATGTATATATATATATATATATATATATATATATATATATATATATATATATATATATATATATATATATATATATATATATATATATATATATATATATATATATATGCCATTTAGATTTGAAAGGAAAAACGCCTATAATACTATTGAAATTATACGGAATCACAGAAGAAAATATAGCCCTTTCTCTGGAAGCGCTATTGCTAAAAAACAAGTTTCTTTCCTATTCATATTCCTAAGGTAGTCAAGCAAGCAAGTAAAGTAATCAAGTATTTTACTTCTCGTATTTTTTAGCAACGACCTGAATTAATTTTTGAAGATGATTTAAAAACTAAAGAAGAAATTCTGGCCGAAAATGAAATAATTTCCGAGACAATGTTGAACAGTTCAAATGGTTTTGAACAGAACCACATTAATTTAACAGTAAGTGGTTTTCCAAAATTCTATCATTATCACTTTCACCTGTTATAAATTACTTTAATTTTTTAATTTTTTTTGACCAGAAAAACACATGTATTTTTTCATAAACCAGACCCGTCAAAACTTAAAAAAAACACTTTATTTTGAAATTGAAAATTTTCCCGTTGCGGATAATAATAATAGTAGCATTTTAAGTTAGGGTATTTTGAACAGGTTATAGTACTCAGTGAAATAAATTGCTCCGCAAACTATATCTTACATAAAAAAAGCATATTTAAATTCCCATCTTAAAATAGAAAATACAGATATAATGACTTTAGCAGTAATGAAAACAAATAGGTACTTCTGTTATTAGCTTACCCTTTTTTTTTGGAATAGTAGAGGTTTAGAATGTATACTATATTAAGTGGTAAATTAACAGGATTAGATCTTTTGTAGCACTTTAGAATGATTTTTTTCATTGTACAAAAGATTTCTTAATTTTTTAAATTTAGGCATTAGCATTCTGTAAGTTTTTACTTTAAAAAATTAATAGACATAACACAAACCAACAAAAACTTAACGTGCAGTCAGTAGCTAATTTAAATAACTTAAATCTCGTGTATAAAGAAAAACATTCTTAAAAATGGAGGATGATCAAACAAAACAGAAATTTAGTTTTTCCCACTTCTGCCTGTTTACCACTCAGGGTTACAAATCACTTGAAATAATACATAATCATTGAGGCACCCTCAGAGAAGGAATTCATAGGTCTATGGGTTCTTTTTTCACAAACTATTTCAGATTAACTGACACGTCTTAATTAAGTTTAATTTTACTTTTAGGTTGCGCCTGTTGAAGATCAATGTGAAAAAGAAAAAACAGAAGATTTAGAATGCGAAACAGTAGCAAAAAATGATGATCAATGTGAAGTTAATAGCAAAGAAGATGGGAAACGGGTGTCTTTTAAATTACCTGAAGGAGATCAAACAAATGATGAGGTAATATATATATATATATATATATATATATATATATATATATATATATATATATATATATATATATATATATATATGTATGTATGTATATAAATATATATATGGATATTTACATGTGTGTACATGTTTGAAGGCATGTGCTTGCATGTCACTTAGGTTTATCACGCATGAATAACCACGTTTATATGTGGAAAGGCGTTGCAAATCACGTCAAACTAGTACCGAATGGATATTCCCATAAGAACTACTATAAATGACTCGGTCTCAAAACTGTCCATCTTTGAACGTTGGTCACATGGGAACTTTTGATCAGGAGGTCAAAACCTACAACATATTCAATTTCTGACCAATTTGACCTAAAGCCAATTTCCGTAAAAAATGTGCGGGGTCCTTTAACCGTGTTCTACATATATGAATCTTGAGGAATGAATTTGTTTAACTAGTAAAATCAATTTATTTCCTACTTATATTTAAAACTTTATGAATATATTTAAAATATTGTACTAAGAACTTCTCTACAGAGGCAACATGATTCCACAAATATTACGTCCTAACCTTGCTTCTTTATATTTTAACCTTAACACTAAATAAAATTGAGCTTTAGACCGACAGGACGCGGGAGGCCCAGGAATGAGCTGACTCTAGATTCAGAGTAAATCTTTTACTTAATGTGCAAAAAATTCAGATGGTTTTTTTTTCCACGCTTGAGATACCAGAAAATAACTTGAGCCCTCGGCAAAATCCGTGGGCTTGGACTGCAGACTTCTCTGGAATATCTTCACAGATCAACTTTCTAAGAAACTTAGTAAAACACCTTTGTGTTAATGTGAGTTGTCATTGCCAGACTGTTAGGCAGCATTTTTACAATTGTTAAAAATAAAATAAAAGTATTCCTGCTGGTGAACATTTTTTGCTTACCTCTTTCTCCCTCATCTTAAACGCTAGTAAACAAAGAATAAACAAAGCAGGGAAGAGACATACCGAAGTTATTCTCCACTCCAGATACTCCCACTTATGGGCACGGCTATATAAGGGGAGCAGTCCCGCTTTTAATCTAAAAATGCTTGTTTATATTGGATCCATGCAAATATAGCCGAAGGAAAACTTAAAAGATGCTAAATTTTTAATTGACCAACCTTTTTTTTCTCATTTCGCTAAAATATTTTTTTTGTCTAAATTCTAAACAAGGAACTAACAATCTTAAAAAATCAAATTTTCGCACACTGCTTTTCTTAAAGAAAAACACTCTAGTATCTTTTTCAGTTTCGCAACATGTTATCAAAACTTAAAATAACTACGAATTTTGTGGTTCTTGAACATATTTTCCATGCTCATATTTATTGTTTTTTTAGAATGAATCTAATATAACCAAAGTACTTTATTAAATTGCAATATAATTTCTTAATCAAAATTTTAGATTAGAGTTTTTGATATATCCGAGGCTCCGATAAATAAATTTTCTCCTGTAATATGACATTAACTAGATTTAACTAATGTATGATAAAATATAACTAACTTTGTATTTTTTAAAGTTTCTGAGTTATCATTTAAATTAACCCATTCTATTTTATAATTAGGAATCTCAAAATGGCCCGCAAAGTCCCAACTCACCGCAACTAGACGACCCATTAGATGATTATTCTAGTGACCACGTCGATTCTAAAACCCTTAAATATCAGTATCAATCGGCACAAAGGGAACAAATCGAATTGAGACGAAAAATCGAAATCCTCGAAAAAAATTCTGAGACAAACAAATCGAAAATTGCCGAACTAGATAAAGCTTTGAGTGAAGAAAAGGAGTTAAGTGGCCAGAGACTTGCCGAAAACGAAAAATTACGCGAAGAATTGCTCATTTTAGAGCAAAAATGGAAAGAAAGCTGTAATGAAAACCAAAAGCTAAAAGATAGAGTGAATGAGCTATTAATAGACCTGGAAAAGAAGAAAAGAGAAATTAAAATTGAGCAAGAAAGACAAGTGGATAAACATGAAGGTGGGAGTAATCAAACTGATGAAGAAAAGGACAACAAAAATAAAACTAAAGAAGACAATAGTAAAAACAAAGAAGGTGAAGTTAACGAAGAATCGAAGAAGATCAAAGAAGAATTAGGACCAAATAAAATTGAAGACTTAAACAACTCAGGACAAGCGGAATCTGAACGATCTTTCACATCTAACGCAAGCATAGTAAGCTGTGAACAGTTAATGAATTTAGAAGAAGAATTAGTACTCCTCAAAGAAAAGTACGCTCAAAGTTGTGAGGACAAAGTAAAACTTCAAAGAGATTTATTAACAATGAAAGTTCAGTATGACATGTTATGTGACAATATGTACAACAAATATTTTCTGTATATCGGACCTTTGGTACTTATAGTACTCTATTTGTTGATAAGCGCCTGGATTTCCTGATTAACAGCAATTCTTTTAATTTCGTTTTATTACTTTTTCGAATTTTTGCTGAAGATTATAAATGAAACATAGGGGTTACTGATAAGTTTTAAAAGATCTATGGTGAGAATATTGTATGTGAATTCTTTTAAGAAAAAACTTATTATTATTTCCTAGTAGTAATGAAATTTGCTGTTGCTACTTTTTTACACTTAGGAGATAATTAAAGTTTATAGGAAAAATAAATTTGGTATTAAAAAAACGATATGCATATGTATATATAGACTGAAACAACATTTTTATATAACTCTTCTTGCCATTTTAATATGCGTTAAGAAACAGATCGAATATGAATAGATATAAGGAGTGTCACCATTCCGCATCCTACATATGTGGGCTTATATTAGGGAAATAATCTTTTAGTGTGTGATGAAAAAGGATTTCTGTAGCTCTCGGTTCTAATCAAACACCGTTTAGGAAGAGTATGAAATTAAAAGTCTCCATTCACATTATACATCAAATATCGATAGCTCGATTTACCGCAGTCTGGTTTGTTAAAAAAAATGTATTATGCTCATGATATCAACTAGAATCTAGGATTCTGCTCCGCCACATGTTAGGAGGTAATTTTCATATAACTTCGTTAAGAGAGGAATTCTGACGCTACAAGAACTTACCATATGGAGTTTTATAAAGAACTCTTACATTATATATTATGAAAAATTAGCTGTCACACAATATTCTCACTAAATGCTTTTTCGATAAGTATAAAGAATATTTGAGAATATTAGCAAATTGAATGTATTATCCCTATGACTTTTAAACGTATTTTCATATATTCATCGCATTTAATTATTTCTTCGTTTTTAAATATCATTTCATAGAAGCAATCCAGTTAATTTGATTATTATTGGTCAGTTCGTATCGAACAAGTAAAAAATTTCACAAAATACGAATAAATGAGTAGATTCAATCAAATTTTTTCTGTAGCCAAGTACTTCTTTCAAATAACTATGAAGGTATAAGATTGGATTAAATTTTAGATTAAAAAATACGAAATAAAATTTTAGGAGATGCATCACACCTACTTAGTATAAGTTTTGGGTTTTATCTTCTGAAAGTTATGTTTTCTCTGATCGAATGTCGTTTCAAAATTCGAAGGGATTTAGTCAATCCGGTTGCGATCTGTTGACTTTAAAAATGCATGTTAACTTTAGAAATGCAAATTTGAACTTTTAAATAACAAGAACGGGGATTGGATTTAAGTGACATGTAACGAAGTCAAACTAACTTAGGCTTGCAAGATGTACAGATTGTTTTTAAGGTACAAGATTTTTTAGTTTATATTTTTGAATATTTGAGTTTTGCAGTCAATATTAGACGCGTTTTATATTCTAAACCTATATCAATACGTGAAAAATCACCTTTTTAACAATTTGACTGCTATAGTATCCAAACGGTGCATTTTAAAGTAAAGTTGAGGCATTTATAGCTAGATAGTAAGAAACTAAGGTAGAAAAGTAAAAAATACAATGCTCTAAAATACACTGCCTGCATATTATAGCGTGTCGGGGGGGGGGGGGGGGGGGGGGGGGGGGGGGGGGGAGGGTGAAAAATACCATTTTCCAGATGTCATTATCTCATAATCTGTCTGATTTAAGTATCGGGTATGTTACATAAAATGTATCAGAAATATTTCATTTAAAAAACTACAACTTTGGACCTCTACGCATATTTAGAACACTCTGTACAAATGAATAAAAAGATAGTGTTATGGATCATCCGACCTTTTATCCGTATTTTTTTATTAACCACGAAAAAAGTTCATAGGGAAAATACTTGTGAATTTAATAAATATCTAGTAGAAAATAAGAAATCCAGTAATAAAACTGCCTCAGGTAGGGAATATAAAATAAGGGTAATAAGGAAAACAATTTGGAATATTAAGTTATTTAACATGTAATTCTAAAAAAAGGATGCAATAATTGAGAAAAAGGTAAAGCAGAGGGCGAGTCTCATTTTTTATCGAAAGAAAAAGGCTTTGTGTCAGGCAAAATTAGATACAGGCTGAGTTTTGGTGTTTACCTAGACTGTCAAAAATTATACAATCGTCAACGGCCCCAGCGGCCCTCTTTGTGCTTTTTTTAATTAAATGTTATTCAAATTTTATTATCAACTACTGAAAATTAATTACGCGACATCAGATTTCGACCATAATTTATATATGTTCTTAAATAAAGTTTTTCAGAATTGGGCATAGTTCGACGCAGAGTTTATGGCTTAAAAAAAGTATCATTTGAGCTGCTAAATAATATCCTCAAGGTCTGCCAAGCTAAAATTTCAGGGCATAATGGGGTAAATATGAGAGATAGAACCGATAACTTTTGGCAAATTCACGATTTTTGGGTTATCTAACTATTACCATTTTAAAATCATTTCTGGACATCTTCAAGCATGACTAAAACAGGACCATTCAAATTTAATCCTGAGTATCTGTCTGGTCCATTGGTTAACTGTAGCGGTTTGTTTTTAATTATAACAGGTGATCGTGATTAATAACATTTTAGTTAGAATAAATTTTGCCAATTTATGAGTCATACATAAAAAAACAGCCAAGTTGGAAAATGTATATTTTATTAGAAGTATAAAATCCGTATATTGTGTAGAAATATAGATAATGTCCAATTTTTTAAAATTATTTATAAATTAAAGAGGTGTCGTAAAGTATACCGGCTAAACCTGATAAGTGAATAACTCATTCGAATTGTAAACAATAGGATATATCAATCTAAACATATGACTAGTACCCAGCCGAAAACAATTGCTAAAATTCAGCTTTCCCTAATATTTGCTTAGAATAGTTTTTTATTTCTCGAACCATTTTATAAACTCGTTTTTGATAAGCTCTAGTAACTGGTGTTTTAATTATTGATATAGTTCAAGCCATGTTGGTTATGATTATGTGTAATATCATTGGAAATTAAATATTAATTGAAATATCAGCTCAACAGATTCGTCTTTTGTGGTCAACATCTGAAATTTAGTAAATCTTATTTCTACAAAACTACATAAGTTATGATACTTACCATAAATGTAATAAATACTTTTTCTAAATGTTTATTCATAGTAAATAGACTGATTACTTGTTTTAAAAAAAAGTATATTATTTTTGATACGTCACATGTTTTAATTTTACCATCTTGGTATTTTTTGGCATTGGATCATTATTACAGACTAATTTTTATCCACAATTAGAATACATGAACATCAGTAAAACATTATAATAGATTATAAACATCTATGTATCGAGCTAGAAGTACTCAAATAACGTTATCATGTGACATTCAAAAAGAACATAAAAATTTAGATACCTTTTTTTAGTGTATGTGTGTCTTTGCCACATAATTGCAATCTCTTGTACTTTTTTCTCAATTCCTCAGTTATGCTGTTATAGAAATTCCCAGATGGAGATATATGTTTCCTTGTAGCTCCAGGAGTACGTCCGTAACACTGACCAACGGGTGTACTCCCAAAACAATTAATTTTAAAGGGTTGCAAAATAATTATTAGTTAAATTGTTAGTGAACATTTTAACTAAAAATGAAATTAGTCACCCTAAAGGAATTAAATTTGCCATATCATTTTTGCACATTTTTTTCTAGTAGCTTTTTGTAAAAATAACTTTTTTAGGGACTGTTTTTTAGTATTGTTCGTTAACCCTAAAATTAATTCATGTGTTTTTACAGCGACCTTAAATTAGTTTAGCATTAGGTAGTTCTATATTAATTGGTGTATAAACATATACTAAATTAATTCATATTTCGCGTGCTTGTACCAGAAACTCTTGCTAACTATTCAGTATTGTCCAAATATTTTGAAGAAGATTTTGATAATAAATCTTGTGTCTTTATATAAGATATTTATCGGGTCAAGCTGGATTTTTCTCTATTCAACTTTACTTTCGTTACAGAGAGAGACAAGCGAATATATGCCATAGTAACATACAGCATAACAAAATTTTATTTAAGCTTATGCATAGAAAGATGAAAAATCAACTTCAATCAACTTGTAACAGATTTATGCGATTTGATACATCAGTCAGACAATTGTTTCTTTAAAGATTTCCTCACAACACGCAATATATATATATTTTTTTCGTATATGTGTTAGGTACCGTATATTAAACTGGTTTAAGGCAATTGTATAAACGTAGCAAATAAAGTAACATCGATATCAAAAGAATGTTTTTCGGGAAGTGCATTTTAAACTTATTTATTGTTTAGTTTTAGCTCTGTGTATAATGTTTTATAAGTTTATTTATGTCATTGTGTCACTTTGTCCTATGCAACTCTGAGCTTCAAGGATATAATTTATTGTTTATAATTAAGTTACTAATTTTCTTCATTATTAGGTATCTATTGTCATCTATGCTTATATTTTTTGGCCAGTGTTTGAAAATGTATCTTTCAAAAATTAACCGATAAGCAATTTTGCCAAAAGTTCATTAATATTTACTGAAAAGAATACAAATAAAATGAAATATAAAAAAAATAAAATGTAAATCAGAACTAGTCACAGTGAACTTTAATGTATCGAGGATTCTATGAGCTTTTTTCACTCCTATCATTAGCATTGAAATTGTATATATTCTTGCATATGCTTTGGTTACGTTTTTAACAGAATTCTAAATTTTTACCTCTTTATTACTACATGTTTGTTGGTTATGACCATTGGGCAGAAATCCTCTGCTAATGTACTACTTAATAAATTTATAGGCTTTCATCAGCTATTTTTTTTTTTCATTCGAATCTACAATAAATGGTAGTAAGAAGAGGGATTTTGTGAAGATAAAAATATGGTAAAAAAAGTGTCAGTGTAGTGAGTAATAGCAATTAAACAACCCACGTACTCTGAGTTTCTAAGTTCAAGTCGAACAAAAAATTGTCTATACTAATTTTGAATATGGGTTTTAATTATTATTATATTGTGTATCGTTAAAATAATTATAACTGAACCATCTCAATTAAACGTACAAATGTTTGAGACGTACGTCCATCAAATGTTAAAGTTACATTCTACCCTAGGGCATAGGAACAATAAGATGAACTTTTGATAACTATTTTCATATGAAGAAATGGGTACCACAAAAATTCCTGTTTTAGGTACTTTGAGAAACTATTTATTTATTTTTTCAGATATATAGGAGAGTGATGGTTACTATATCATTATTTTTTATAAAAATTATAACTCTGAAGTATACATTTTAGGATGGTATTAAAGAAGTTAAAAAATAAATGGGAAACAACTCCCAACGTTCACCTTATACCTAGACATACGCAGCCCCTTAAAAACATAAAGATTGTTAATTTAATTATGCAAATTGTTTATCGGTTTTTTAATTAATGATTTCAGCGTTGTACGCCAGAGCACTAATCATTTAAACTAAGAACTATGTTGGTTGTATTACTAAAATTATTTTTAAATTTACAGGGTGGCTTCAAATTATGTATTTGGTCTGCAAAAATTACAGTACTTATCAAATAATTAAAAATCACAAATTCAACACAAAACTAGTGAGGCACCCCGTAATGTGTTTTAAATGGAAAATCTGATTTATTTTTAAATACTAACTTGAACGTTTTTAAATAATTAAATTTTAATATATACCAAAATCAGAGGTTGATATTTTTGGGTATATGATAACCAAGCTAAGAGAACGGAAGTCGTTTTGCTCTAAAATGTACCGATGAGATATCATAACCTGTTAAGGTGGAAAAATGACATTTACCAGATACATGATTTATATTTAGAATCGTCTAAAGAATACAGAGATTTAAAATACACCTAGGGTGCTATTTGAAAAAACTTAACTTCGAAATACACCCATAATCAACCAAATATAAAACTTTGAAACCACCATGTATGCAATGTTTTTATTATATTGTTTATTTTTCCTACAGGCTTTGTAAAAAGAGTAAAACACCAAATCTTAACAAGTTTATCCAAAAAGTGTGTGCAGATTGTTTATAAAAAAAATAATTTTCATTTCAGTACTTTGTAGTTTCATATATAATAATAATGTCGAAAAACATATGGACAGTTCACACCAGAATGAAACTTTTTCACTATTTATTGTTTGATTGACCAATCTTATGTTCTGTAAATTCACTTTCATGATCACTAGTTCTGAAGCTATCCACTTAAATGAAAAAGTAGTACCTAACTTATACAACGCATTATACATATATTCCAATGTTAAAATAAATTAAGAAAAATTAAAACTACCAATGAAAAATAGTTTTCATTGGTTAAAACTTTTAAGTTAAAAGTTTTAATTTATGGGAACTTTTTATTTAAAAAAAGTTAAAATTAACAAGAATAATTCTGATTAATTTGTTTTTAGCTGTTATTTTTCTCAGTTTACTTTGATACTGATATATGAGAACATATGAGAACTTTTGATCGCAAACGTTTCAACAAATATTACTTATTATTAATGCTTCAAACTGGTTCCGGTTTCTGAAGAAAATTAAAAATGCTTTAATCTATGTTCATCTCATGTGAGATCTACCTTGAACCTTATAAAACAGCCCATAACATTTGAAAAACTTAGCCCGTTTCTTGATGTAATTGGGTTTTTAACAACAAATAACACTTGTTCTATACAATTTTGAAAATAACTAAAGTTTTAAAATAGGTAAGATCATGACCAGATTTCGTTGCATGTGATTGGGTTTGTGTACCTACTTGGCCGTGAATATTAAGCAATTAACCATCATTAAAATATTTTATCGACCTGTAAAAAAGCACTGAACAAATAAAAGTATCAAAATAGTAATATTTAGTAATTTTCAATAAATTATTGGATGGCAGTCATGGTCCAGTGGCGTCCAATACATGTCAAAAGGATTTTTCACTCGTATGTAACTTACATCAACATAAGATTTGTGTCAACACGAGTATATGTGAAAAGTGCTACAATAATGATTACAGAATATACTGTTTTTAATTATGAAAATGAAAGCGAGTTGAGAAAATTTTTACTAAAACCCATTGTCAAGAAGTAGCCACTTGACAACGGCCACTCTACTCTAGTTATTATGTGTTTGTACACTTATGTTGTGTACAAACACATAATAACCATAGTAAAGTAATAGTAGTAAACTAATAAAATAGTATTTACAATGCTTTATGTTATATTACTTTTATTTTTTGTGATACCATTACTTTAGCACTAACACGTTGTCAAATTCTATTATCAGGTAGGTACTTCCAATTCATTTGAGAACTACTGTAACAACGTATTTTAAAATAGTAACAAAAAATTGCTCTCATATTATGTATTTGTCTTTTGCTAAAGAATGTTATGTATGTGTGTTTGTTCAGTGGTCAGTGTATTATCTTGTTTACAAGGCTTGTAGTATTGCCATATTTTATTAGAAACGAATTAAATATAAAGTCTGTACTGGTAGCGTGTATTTAGAATCGGAATAGAAAGGTGTACTATTGTGATTTAAAAACAAAAGTCAAACACCATTAGAATGTGATTTTAAGTACATTGTACAAATAAAAGTTAGTTTTGATTGTTATATCTGTCGATTTTGCCACATTAAAGGTTGGTTTTAAACAAATATAAAAAAAAAAATTCAAATTAAAATAATTATATTAATCTTTTCTAAGTAACTATGAGTTATTCTAATATTTTTATTTTATTTATATTTATTTACTAAAAAAAAAACTAAAACTAACTTATGAAATTAGAACTAAAAAAGATTTGGGTGGCTGATAGAACCTGTAAACAAGGCCCTAATATTTCTAAACATACAATCCTGATATCACCATTACAGAAACATTGAATTTTTTAGATGTTCTGGATGAACTTTAAAATAATTATATTAATCTGGATAAAAAGACTTTACAAGTTTTAATTTTTTACGTTTATTTAGCTTGATAAAATGCTTTAAAGAGACATGTTGCTTATTATTTTGTTATATTTTGTTTAAAATCAACATTTTAAGCAATAAAATACAAATTTTAATTTGAAAGGCAGACATTACAGAAAACAAATTATTGTATCTAATAATAATTTATGTCGATTTAATATATTATTTGTTGTAGTAGTTAATGTAAATAATTATCCTATGTAATATGAATAAATTGAAAGAATTATAGTTAAATAAGGTTGCTTTTTCTTAAAAAAAAAGTATTAAGGAAAACTGAACATTACAGTAAAACTAAACAAAAAAAGCAACGAAAATTTGCAAAAAAAAAATTTCTGTTGGTTGGGTTGGTAGCCATGTGAGTATTTCTTATCTTATTTTTGAAAATAAGTAATAAAAAATTTATTGAAGTATTAACCATTCAAAATAGTTTTTTTTTTGTGCTTATTTAGGTTTTCTAATTCAATTGATGCACAATATATCTTGAAGTTTACA
The DNA here is from genome assembly GCA_019049505.1 of Pachyrhynchus sulphureomaculatus. Lineage (NCBI taxonomy): Eukaryota > Metazoa > Arthropoda > Insecta > Coleoptera > Curculionidae > Pachyrhynchus > Pachyrhynchus sulphureomaculatus. The sequence continues at coordinate 82,945,378 of CM032455.1, forward strand.
AGTTCTTTCGGAATAAAACTTTTAAAAACGTATTTAAAAAAAAACTGAAACCAGATCAATATCAAGTAATTTTAAAATAGCAGTAAGGTAATACACTACAAATAAAATTTACTCGATTTTCCTAAAGGTTAAAAAATCAGAGCAAATTCCCTTTTTTTATAAATAAACATTCTGTGAATATTTCTAGAAAATTAAGCTTAATGTCTAAACGCAGAATAAGATTTGCGATATATTTTCTTAAGGAATTAAAGTATTTTCAGCAAAGGGAAAATATAAATAACTGTGATGTTATATTTTAGATACATTAGCTATTTTCAACTGACACGATTTTCGTAACACACAAAGTAAAAATGATACATCAGCTTTACACCATATCTCCCATTCTAGATTCTTCAGAATTGCAACTTACAAAGCTTCGTTTGGAATTATTTCTTGAAAAATTTGTCTAAAAATAAAATAGTTTTTAATTTTATGCAGAAAAAAGAGTAAAAAAAAATGTTATCACACAAATATTACATTATACTAAGCTGAAAAGAACTGTGGTTCCTAGCTTCAATAGAGTTAAAAAAAAAGGATTTTGGTTATATATAAGTAGACCTTGGCATTTCTCTCGTAATCCTTTTACCCCAATAGGAGTATCGGTGACACTATGCAGTTGCTGCCTCAACAGTCAATCTCCAGGCATCTCGATCCTGCGCAACTTGACTTGACTCGTGCATACACCATCCCAAGGAGAGATCTTACTTGGTCGGACCATCTTGTTGGAGACCGTCCCCTTGATCTTTTACCTTCTACCTTCCCCGTTACTACAAGCTTTTCCGTGGCATCCACTTTCTTCATAATGTGGCCAAAATATTTCATGTACTGTCTATTAATTCTATTTGAAAGTCGGTCATTTATACAAAGCTCTTCAAGAATGAGTACGGTGTTCGGTATATGATACTCTGATGATTTTTCGATATGCCCACATCTCCAACGCATCGATTCCTCTTTTGTCAGCTTGTTTAATGGTCCATGTTTCCGATGCGTAAGTTGCCATGGGGAATACAAGGCTGGATAGCAATCTTAACTTTGTATTTTATTGTGACAGCTGGATCTTTCCAGACCTTAGTGAGTTTGATGGTCGAGTTTCTAGCCATTGCCAAACGTATTCTTACTTCCGCTGCACAACCACCATTGTTAGTTATGAGGTATCCTAAATAGTTGAAATGGTCTACAACAATGAAACCAGCAATTTGATTTATGGGTGACAGATCTTCATTACGACTAACAATCATTACTTCGATTTTCGCTCTATTAATTGTCAATCCATAGTTTTTGCTAGTGATTTCCAGGCGCTCCATAATTGATTCTAGGTTTTATATTGAAGTTGTAACTATTAACAGTATCGTCCGCATATCTAAGGTTACTTCAAATACTACCGACGAACAAGGTCGTAAAGCTGAATCATTCTCAATCAGTTGTGGCTTAACTCAGCTTATTGACGAACCAACACGGATCCCTGATCGAGAAGGGGAGTTCGCCAGTCTTCTTGATGTGTTTTTAACCACCAATCCGGAGATTTACAAGGTCACCGTAAATCCGCCGTTGGGTTCTTCCGACCATAAACTGCTTTCGACATCGAGTGTCCTACCAGTCAGTGACAGAAAGGCGCCTAAACCGCGCAAGATTTGGTATTACAAATCTGCTAAATGGGAAGATCTCATGGAATATTTTCGAACTTTCCCTTGGTTAGACGTTTGTTTTCGATCCGACGACCCATCTGACTGCGCCAAGGAGGTTTCCGATGTTATCTTAGCTGGTATGGAGGCTTACATTCCATTTTTGAAGAAATGCCCTTCTAACGGCAAGCCTTGGTTTGACCGAAAATGCAAAGAAGCTGTTGCTTCTAAACATCTTGCCTACCGAAAATAGCGTGAAAATCCTAACACCGTAAATCGTAACACCTTTGTTCGTGCCCGGAACAGATGCAAAGAAATTATCGACGAAACCAAGGAGGCACACAATCAGCGAATTAGAAACAAATTTCTCGCTTGTCCCAACAATTCCAGGTCCTTTTGGTCAGTCGCTAAGCCAGTTGGTCACATTCTACTGCCGATTTCCAAAGAAAAACACCACCTACTATTCCCATAGTGTAGTCAAGGATGCCCGATGTTGTCTTCAGACAGCGTATCATAAAACGTATTTTAATGAAGCTAGACACCAAAAAAGCTTCTGGTGCTGACGGAATACCTGCCATAGTTCTCAAAAACTGTGCAAGGGAACTAACACCAGTTTTTTGTAGACTTTTCAACCTATCCTACAGAAAGAAAATATTTCCTTCCTGCTGGAAATGTGCCACAGTTCAGCAGATACCTAAAAATGGCAAGAAGACCTTGCCAAACAACTACCGACCAGTCGCACTGCTTTCAATAATATCGAAAGTCATGGAAAAGACTGTCAATCAGCATCTTCTAAAATACCTTGAAGGATTCAACATTATTAGCGATCACCAATATAGCTTTCGTAAACATAGATCAACAGGAGATCTTCTGACTTATGAAACACAAGTTTGGAACAACGCAATTGAACACTTCGGAGAATCTTGAGCGGTTGCTCTTGACATATCCAAGACATTCGACCGTGTTTGGAACGATGGACTGTTGGCTAAGCTACGCTCTTATGGTATGTCTGAAAAGTTCTGTTTGTGGCTCTCATGTTTCCTCAGAGAGCGTTCTTTTTACGAGTCGCAGTAGACGGATTTCTTTCTAACACCTTTACTGTTAACGCCGGTGTGCCCCAAGGCTCCATACTGTCTCCTACTCTCTAATTTACATTAACGATCTGCTGGAAAAGACCGGGAATCCAATCTACAGCTTTGCAGATGACAGTACGCTTATCTCTTCATTCACTTTGAACGCTCGGACATCGGCTGCTCAGGCGAATATCCGCAGACAGCAGGAATTCATTCAACTTAACAAAGACCTGGAAAAAATTCTATCTTGGGGTGACAGTAACCAAGTGGAATTTAACGCTACAAAAACTCAGGCGGCAGTTTTTTCTAAAAAAGTGAATGTTGCTGAACCCGACATAATTAAGTCGGGGCACTCCATTCCCCTAGCATCGTCACTCAATTTGTTGGGCGTTAATTTGGGAGCAAATATGTCCTGGCATGAACATGTTGCAGGCACAGCAAGGAGAGCTTCTCAAAAGTTGGGAATGTTATTTCGAACCAGAAAACTTTACACTCCACAACAAGTGTTAATTCTTTACAAAGCTCAAATTCGACCAACTATGGAATACTGCTCCCATGTCTGGATCTCCGCTTTCAAACACACTGCATGTGTTGGATTCTGTTCAGAGAAGGGCTGTTCGTCTGATTGGAGACCCAGAACTGACCGGCGGTCTTGATTCGCTGAAACATCGAAGCACGGTTGGTGACTTGAGTCTATTCTACAAGTATTTTCATGGAGAGTGTTCGAAGGATGTAGCCCGCTTAATTCCTCCCAGAGCGGTGGATGTTAGAAGAATATATCTTGTTGTACGTCGTTTTTGAGGGCTCTTGGGAGTTGAGGAATCCGAAAATTATTTTTAATTTTTGTTGACACCAAAGGAAAAGGGTGAAATAGGTGGAAGTGGTTAAAAACTGTATAATCAGTAAAACATATAAGCGGTAAGTGAATAATATTGAATTTTCGGTAGGTCGTTCCCGGTGATTCCACTATTACCACAACTTAGAACGAGACTTCATGTTCAACACAAGAGTCAAGACATCGATCAACAAGTTCATTGATGATAATGTGTTCCTAGAATCAGGAAAACCGAATTATTCGTTACATGTCGAGCTGATACTTCACATCCGTATGAGGTTCAGCTTGTTACTCCTCGTACAACGCTTTTCAAGCAGTTTTTTATATGGAGAACATAATCCCTTTGGAGTGGCTTACCCAGGACTGTGTTTCCCACCAAGTACAATTTACAGTGATTCAAGAACAACATGAATCGCTTTTTCCACACACATGTCGCTCCTGTAGCGCTTTAGGGACTTCCCTGCAGCACGTGTGCCAGACCCATAAAAAAAAACTTAGCTTTTTTCCACCGATTTATCTCATTATACAGTTGATGTAGCATAGTCACGGAGGTTTCTCCCATCATCTTTATTATTTCCGCAGTGATCTCGTCAGTATCTGCTGCTTTTCTATTCTTTAACCTTTGAATAGCCTTCCTGACTTCAGATTTAAGAATACATGGCTCTTGTTCTGCGGCTTCTTTGTCGACACTGCAGTAACCCACTAATTGAGCCACAAAAAGTTCTTTACAGTAATCCTTCCAAACATCAATGATTCCAGGCATGTCGGTGACTGTTTTACCTTCCTTATCTCCGATTATTTGTGTCTTAGGTTTAAATTCTTTCGATAAAGTTCTTGTGGTCGATTGTTCATAGCATGTTGTTCTATCTCCTCACATATATTATTCAAGTATATGCGTTTTTGTCCTTTTTTACAAGCCACCTTGATTTCTTTATTGATTGATCTGATTCTGTATTCGTATTTTTGCCGAGCATTATGTAGCAGCACTTCTTGTTGTCCACGTTTTGTCTATATCTTGTGTGACTTCTGAAATGTTACAGTTGATTATTGTTTGGAAAAGAGTACTATCTGACACTGTAATTCTTTTGTTTGTTGTTTTTTTTTTAGGGATGGCTAGTTTTATTCTCATATGAGCCTTTAATAACAACCACATACCGCGCCTGGGCGGGATCTTACATTCAATATAAATGATCTCCATCTAGAGCTAATCAGGATATAATCAATCTGATTTTTATAGTACCCGTCCGGTGACCACCGGTGGAGAGTCGTTTTGGATGATGTTTGAACGTGGTATTAGTGATAGTGAAGCTATTACTAATAGCAAACTGAAATAGACGATCTCCGCGTTTGTTTCTAACACCAAGCCCATATTTTCCAATGATATTCCGAATCTGGTCATTGTCATTTGTACAGCCAATTTTAGCAATAAAGTCTCCAATCGCCATTCTGATCGCTTTTGATGGGATTTTTGTACAAGTTTCTTCAATCTTATCGTAGACTTCTTCAATTGCTTCATCATCAGAGACTGACGTTGGCATGTACACTTTTATGATATGCAAATTTACTGGTTTTGCCGTAATGGTTATTTTAATCAGGCGATCATTGACAGGTAGATACTTCTTGACACATTTAGCAACTTAAGTTAAATTAACAGTAAAACAACAATTTTTTTATTACTGGTAAACTCCACATTTATTTTAATATATCAACATGTGTTGCTATCACTGTAGCTTTATCAAGAGTAAATGATACAGTGATAGCGAAACATGTTGATATATTAAAATAAATGTGGAGTTTACCAGTAAATGAAAAAAATTGTTGTTTTACTGTTCATTTAACTTAAGCTTAATGGATGGACAATCCACCTTTAGCAACGTTGTTATTAGCAACTATGGCTACGCCATTTCTGCCTGTAGTTCCACTCGACATATAGATGATATTTCTTTCCGTTTGAAAATGTCCAGTGCCTTTCCAATGGGTCTCAGAAACTCCACATATTTGTATGTTTTTATGTTCAAGTTCGTTTTCCAGAATATGAGGTTTCCCTTTCTGCAGCAGTCCTGTTACGTTCCAGGTGCCCAACGTAACATCGCGACGCAATTGTAACTGTGCTCTTCCAGTAACCCATTTCGCATGCGGCGCCTGGTCGCTCACATCTGCATGCTCGGTAGCCAACTTCACACTGGTCAGCCCGGAACCAACACAGCGCCGATCGCTAGTCGGGTCGCATAGCACATTAGTAAACTGCCGATCCATTTTACTTGCTCTCGCGGGAAAATAATCCGGTGGTTTCCCCTTGCCTGCCTGATCCTATGCCGTTGACCAGTTACTTGGTTCTTCCGACCCAAGAACAAAAGGGTGCCTTCTCTTCTATACTACCCCTAAAAGCTGGGTTACCACTTACGCCGGATCTGCTGTGTTAAGGTCCATCCTCTCCATCTTCACCGACTAAGAAGAAAATGAAATGGAAATGATTCTAAAACCAACAAGAGAGATGAAATAAAAGAAATAATACTAAGAAGTAAGAACGGGCAAATGCCAGGTAAAGACGGGGTAAAGATGAAATTGTTCAAATACGAAGGAGAAGAACTGTATGAAACCATGTACGTACTAATTAAACAGATATGGAAAGAAGGACGTATGCCACATGATTGGACAGGAGGTGAAATTGTAATAATACACAAGAAAGGCGACCAACGAGTATGCGAAAATTATCGAATTACCCTGCTCAACACCGCCTACAAGATTTTGACAACGATGATACACGAAAAACTAAAATACGTAATAAAAAATGTAATAGGACAATACCAATGCGGGGTTTACACAAGGAAAATCTACGGCAGATGCAATAAATGGGGTCAAACAAGCATCGGAAAGAGCACAACAACATGCACTAAAGTTGGAATTGCTATTCATTGACTTCAAGCAAGCGTTTGATTCGGTTAAGAGAACTGGATTAAATACAGTGCTAAAAAACTGGGAGTACCGAGCAAGATAAGACGACTGTGCATGATGACACTGAAGGAGACATTCGCCAATATCATTATCGGTCACGTTATTCAACCTAACACTACAATATGTACTAAAGAATATACATCAAGGTACAATACGAACAAGGGGCAGCCAGATAGTGGCGTATGCGGACGATATAGTAATTTTTGCAAAAAACCAGAAAATAATGAAGGAACTCGTGAGAGAAATAAGCGTGGAAGGAGCAAAAATGAGGTTGAAAATAAACGAGGAGAAAACCAAAATAATGAAAAATGGAATACAAAATGATCAGGAAATGGAAAGAATTAGAATAAACAAATATACTTTTGAAAGAGTAGAGAAGATTAAATATTTGGGAGTGACGCTGTATTGGGACGGGAGCAAGGAAATTGAAGTAAAGGAAAGATTAATAATAGCAAACACATAGCAATAAGAAATTGTTATGTAGTAAGGTAATAGGACGACACAGTAAGATGAGGATATACGAGACAATAATACTCCCAAAACTAATGTATGCTACCGAAGTGATAAGCATGACAAGAAACAAGAGGAAGACATGAGAAGAATTGAACGAAAGATATTGAGAGCGATCCTAGGGCCAATAAGAATATGTAAAGGAGTTTACAGAATGAAGACTAATCAAGAAATCTTGGCAGAAGCAGAGGAAGACATAGTCAAAAAAATAAAACAGAAAAGATTTAATTGGCTAGGGCACACATGGAGAGCAGGCCCAAGAGCACCAATGTATGAAATACTTCAATGGGAACCGGAACGTAGAAGGAGAAGTAGACCAAGAATAGGATGGATGCAGCAGGTCAAGGAACACCTAGAGGTAGCATGGATTACAAATTGGAAGAAGACGTCTAACAAAAAACTTTGGAATTATCTGAGCAGAGAAATATAACAACAAGAGAGACGGGACTGATCAACCCATAAACTAGATCTAGAGAACCCAAATATATATATATATATATATATATATATATATATATATATATATATATATATATATATATATATATATATATATATATATAGAAGGGTAGTCTTGACCGACTAGTTAAACAGCAGTATTGTGTTCTTGGGGTAAGCGGTCTTTGGAAAAGAACTAAAAAGTTTTGGACACCTTTTTAGCTACGCCAAGCTTTCGAAAATATTTCATTTTCTTCATCAGGGTGCTAAGTGGTGTGTTCAAAAATTGTTGTTTGTGGGAGCACTTATTCATCAGAAAAAAACACAAGAAAACTCGACATATTCATCTGTGGGAAATAAAATAAAATTTTACTTCATTTTTGTTGGAAGAGTACATTATATATATATATATATATATATATATATATATATATATATATATATATATATATATATATACATATATATATCATCCAACAACCGAGTATCTCGTTTGAATGGTTCTGGCAGTCACCTTCTAATATCCTTCTTAATTCTACAAATTTCGTGTTCCATAACTCGAAGCTTTTAAATTCAATGTATTGAAGATCAAAATCATTAATGTCCATCCATGAGAAAAGAGATATGTCAAAGCAACTGCTGGAAAAATCCATTAAATCTGGTTTGATTAAAAAAGCGAACATAGGACCATGTTTATCAAAATCCTGACCCCTCTCGATAAACTCCTCTTTTAAATTAGTCATATATTTAAGAATTTCGTCTATTAGTGCACCATCGTCGACAATGGATATATAAGTTTTTAAATTTGGAAAATATTTATATGTGTTTGTAGTAATATCGCTGATAAATAAATCTATTTTTAATTTGAATGATTTCCAGGATTCGTATAAATCCAGAACTGTTTTGCCTGAACCTTGTAACTTTAAGTTGAGTTCACTGAGATGGTTTGTAATATCAGTAAGAAATATTAACATACAGATCCAGTTCTTATCTTCTAGTTCAGGATAAGCATCCACTTGATGTTTTTCCAACAAGAACGATTTAATTTCGCCCAGACATTGCACAAATCTAGAGAGCACTTTACCACGGCTGAGCCAGCGCACATTATTGTGCAATGGTATATCTGAATATGCACTTTCTAATTCCTGCAGAAACGCCTTAAATTGTCTATGGATCAGTGAAGAACGACCGACAATATAGTTAACTATTTTAACCACCCTATCCATCACGGAGTTTAAAGTTCCAGCGGAGATTTTAGCGGACAAACTCTCTTGGTGAATTATACAATGAAAATTCAAAACTGATCGACCCATGCGTTCAATAAGAAGGGAAACAAATCCTTTATGTCTCCCAATCATAGCAGGAGCGCCATCTGTCGTTACGCAAAAATTTTTATTTAAATCAATGTTCCGCTTTTCAAAATGTTTAACAAATTCTGAAAATATATCCTCTTCTCTTGTAATTCCCTGCAATGGGAGCAGACAAATCAGCCCTTCATACACACTGCCATCATCGAAGTATCGCGCAACGATTGCCAGACGGGCAATTGTCATTAATATCGACATTTTCACCCAATGCTACACTAAATACAAAACTCCGTTTGATAGCGTCTCTCTGCTGTTTCTGGACATTTTGTGTCATTTCGGTAATTCGCTTCTCGATGGTCCGCGCTGATGCCGGTATATCCCTAATTCTGGCCAATATTGTATCCTTATTGGGCAAGTCGTCGATTAAAATCTGGCCAGTACTCAAAAACGTTTGCTTCATAAATTCTCCGTCAGTGAACGGCCTACCCTTTTGTGCCAACGATTGTGCAATTTTGAAACTGCATTCAGTTACCTGATTTTTTCCTTGGAAAACTTTGCTAAAGAATGTTGACTGTTTCTCGTATTGTTTATTTGCTCTTTGTATTGCCTCCTTTTTGTCAGCGTTATCTTTAAATGACGACTCATGTTTTGTCTAGAAATGTCGTTAAACACTAGATGTCCGAAAAACTATGCTTTCCCGACATAGGACACAAATGGCCCGATCGTTTTGCTGTACAAAACCGTAATCTGTTGTCCATGAAGTTTGAAATGATCGAACGTCTACCTTCTGTTTCTTCGCGGCCATAAAGCAACGTAATTTTAATTTTTAAACGTTTCGACTACTATTGACTGGAACGGATGTTACTTCTATACTAAATGATCCAAACGTGTAGCCGCTTGCTATATATAGAAAAATAATGTTTCCAGAAAATTCCAATAATTACGTTTATTAAATTTCTTAGAACAAAAATTATTATCTACAACGCGCCCATTACAATCAAAGGGCCGCCTAGAAGTTAAATCTCACAAAAACTAAAGTTCGGCAATATAAAAAGAGTTGCGGCGCGCGTCGGAACGATTGAAGTCAAGTCAAACAAAAACCGCCTTATAGCGGCTCTTTTGATATGAATTGAGGACGTTTATTTGTGTTTTTGTCTGGGCTTATATTTTGAGGCTTGCCGTCTTTAATACTTGCCGAAATTAAAGCCCAACCAATGCATTCAGTAAAATTATAAATTACAAAATATATATTTTGTAGTTTTTGGTAATAATACCTAGTGATCTATATAATATATCGTTTTTGTTTGTATCGTTAAAGTAATACTGTCTTCGATTATTTACTTAATTTCGAAACATGTCACAGATTACAGAATTAATGTGTAAACTTTGAATAGGTACGCGTGCCATTCAAAATTGCTTGGCGTGCCAGAGATGGCACGCGTGCTATAGGTTGCCGACCCCTGTCCTATATCCTCACGGCATGAAACAATGGTTTATAGAATTTTTTACGGACGGAGGTAACAATTTGGTCTTTCATCTTTTAATATTCTCGAAAATAATTATCGTAAATGCCACCTTCCAATTATACGACTAAGACAGACGGCGTATAAAAACACAGGTTAAAAAAAATGTGTTAAAAAAGAGAAATAGCGCGGCGCTTTTGTTAAATAAATACAATCCTTGCTATATGGAACATAAATTTAGTATATCGTAGTAATTATATAATAAAAGGCACAGAAAACATCCTTTCACATCAGTCTAATTTGGGTTACTAAGATTTAAACTGTCGGTGCTGCTTTTAATAATTAGGAAGACTGCTTCGAATTGATGTCCGATTCTGCGAAAATTACCCAGAAACATAAATTCGAAACCTTACGCTATCGTCACGGGCAAATAGAGTACTAATACCACTACTATGGACGTTTGTAGCTAAGGGCGACCACCATTTTGAAACGTTGCAAATAAAGAAGATAGCACCCAGAATTTGGCAGAATTCATTGTGTTTGGATAAATATTGTTAATCCCGCCAAATTCTCGTTACTATAAACATCTTTCCAGCGCTTTTTTATTTACAGTGCTATAAAATGGTGTTTCTCTTAATGAAAGTACTACGAAGTATTTTTAATGATCAGAAAAAAGTAGTATGTAATAACTTTTTCTTTAAAATTCCTGCGTGCTTTTTGTAATATAGAGTTCGTTTTTTTTATAGGTTCCTTGTTAAATTTTTAAAATATTGGCAAAATAGTTACATTTTTATTTTCAGTTTTGGTAAATTTTATTAAATTTAAGAGTTAATTAAAAAACTGTGTTCGACAAAAAAAGGGAAAACATAGGAATAAAAATCACGGTTAATCAATAAGGAGGATGATAAAAAATATTAGTAAATATTGTAAGTACCTTCTCGCCTTGAAGCAGATATTTTACAAATTCAAAGTTTTACTCACTGAAAATGTTCAATTCCTATTAACGATAATTTTCAATTCAAACTGTTTTTTGAAGAAATAATAAATTTGATACAATAAAATTGACTGACAAAATCAATTTTAATATAATATACCAATATTAATATATTTTTTTTGGACTATTGATAAGCCTGACAGGCGAGGAATCCGTCCCGCCCACACAAACTGACCTTAACTTTTAATACAAAAAAACCGGCCAAGTGCAAGTCGGACTTGCACAATTAGTATTTCGTACCGTGATTGCTGAGGTATTCTATGAAATTGAATCCCACCCCACATTCATCTTCAATATAAGAATTACCAAGAATATATAAAAAGCGAGACATCTTTGTAATAAAAAATTAAAAAACAAATATTTACTACTTAAATATTCGTTTAATTATAAACAAATAAAATAAAATTTGTCTCGGTGCCTATCTATTGGTGACGACATTTATTTTATCTCTGATTGGCTAAATGCTTAAACCAGTAATGTACTGGAAAGTACACGAGTATATTACTGGTTGCACCGAATACGTATTGATATTTCGTAGCTCTTAGTCCCTGTTAAATTCACAACTTTCCACGAAAAAATCTCCACAATATTGTCAAGCCAAATAATTTTTTTATACCAGATATATGAACAAACGTAATACACTCGTCATAATTTTCGCTCAATCTACACTTTATGGAGAATATTCCAGAGTTTTTTGGAAATTTTGTGATCACTTTTAGAAATAGAGTGGGAGGACAGCGATTTTTAGCGTTTTTTAAAAATAATATCAAGAAAAGTTTGTGCGAGTATTATCACATATATTTTTGAACTCGTGTTTTCACTAGCTTTCATTTAATACCCCACTTGATAACCTTGCAAAAATTTGTTTTGTTTGAGGATGATCTAGAGTTTCCCATTTAAAAGATTTGATGAGATCTTTGGTCCGATTAGCCACATGTGGACGGGCATTGTCATGCAGCAAAACGATACCCTTACTCAACTTGCCACGTCTTTTGTTCTGGATTGCACGACGCAGATTGTTCAATGTCTCACAATAAGACGCTGCATTGATTGTCTCATTACGAGGCAGAAACTCCACTAGCAATACTCCTTTTCTGTCCCAAAAAAACTGTGCACATGATTTTGCGGGCAGAAATTGTTTGCTTAAACTTCACTTTTTTGGTGTGATGATGAATGTCGCCATTCCATGGATTGTTGTTTCGATTCTGGTGTGACGTAGGCCACCCATGTTTCGTCACCAGTAACAATTTGGTCTAAAAAATGTTCACCTTCATTGTGGTACCGCTCAAGGAAAGTCAATGCACTGCCTAAACGTTGGGTTTTGTGCAAATCCGTCAACATTTTTGGAACCCAAGGTGAACACAATTTCCGGTAATTCAAGTTCTCGGTCACAATGCGATACAAAACACTACGAGAATATTGAGGAAAGCAGTCGCACAATGATGAAATTGTAAAGCGTCTGTTTTCTCTCACCTTTTCGTCCACTTTCTGCAACAAATCTTCATTAACGACCGAAGGACGCCCACTCCGTTCTTCATCATGCACATTTGTGCGGCCATCTTTAAATGCTCTCACCCATTTCCTTACCATTCCATCACTCATAATGTTTTGTCCGTAAACTTCACAGATCTCACGATGAATATCGATCGGTTTTACGCCTTTAGCACTAAGAAATCGTATAACAGCCCGTACTTCACAATCGGCGGGACTCACGATTGTCGGAGGCATCTTAAACACTCAGTAAACAACGTATACAATGAAGAATCAGACTGTAATGGCGTCAGTGCGTAGACATGAGATGTAGGTTACCAGCGCGCATGCGCGGAACGCCGACCGTATCGCTGCGGCGGCGGAATCGCAAAACGGTACTTACTTAAAAAACATGCCTCGTATCATTGAAAAATGAAACACTTATTATGTATTATTACCCATTATATTGCACAATTTTGCGACCTATGCAGTCATTATTAAGCTTATGTATTAAACTAAGTTACATAGACAAGTTATACTGAAATCAAACTTAGGTGGTAGGTATAAAACATTATTTTTAACTAGCTGACCCGACCGATGTTGTCCTGTCCAAATTTCAATAAATTTGTTTGTGATTATTTTGTGAATTTGTGAAAAGCTATTGGAAATATGTTAACGAAGTAAAAATGAGAAAAAGACGCATTTCTGAGTGATCATTGTATCTATTAACGATTGTGGTCATGGATATTCAATTTGAGAAGTACATTCAGAAGTACGCCAATGGGAAATTTTACATGCGAGATGAAGTCTATCGGCAGTACATTGCTGAAATGCTGGAAATGTGTGATGTGCCTGACATGTGATCGACTTGGAACCATGCAGTTTTGTTCCAAAATTTAAGGCACAATTGAATTAAGTCATAATTTCATGTCAACCTAATGATTTATTTTCTTCCATTAAATTTAAAATCACAATGAATCTCAAGGTGTTTTACTTACATTTGGATTTAGATTGTAAGATCAATGTTCAAGTAAACAATCAAAACAAAGAAATGCTCAACATTTCGTTCATTGCAATGCTCTATGATACACGACATTTTTTGTTTTGTTGTCGGGCGTGTAAACAAACAAAGCTGATGGTTTTCCGACACGGAAACAGGGGACATACAACTCCCCATGCGAAAAGCATGGATTTTCAAGGTTAATGCCGCAAAACACTTGTGATTTGTTTATTGTCATTGCGAATGTAATCCGCACCGGAAACTGCAAGCGTTTAAAGTCGAATGGCATCCTGTATATTATTATTGTTTCTGATAGATAATTTTTATTAAGTATGTCATATACCTATTTCTAATAGTTTTCGATTTATTTTGAATTTTTCAATTTTTACCATTGTTTTTAATACACTTACGTTATAACATCATAGTTGCCAAGACAAAACAAAAATGTAGGCATTGTCAAATTTTGTCATGTCTATTAAACAAGTAAAAATAGTTTAATTTGTTGTAGTAAGTGACGTATAAAGGTAATAGTTATGGATTTTCCTAAAAATGAATTAATTGATATGGTTTATATACTGGGCGAGGCGGGAAAAAATTGTCTTTTGGCAGTAAGGCCTTACGGAGCGAAGTACCCTTCCACCATCCGGCGCCCAAGTATTGTTGGATCGTATATGTCCACTCTATTCTGTTCTGCGCCTTCGTCCTCCAGTCTCTGACTCCTGTGGCTCTTAAATCCTCCTCAACACGTTGCAACCATCTCATTCTCGGCCTTCCCCTCCTTCTCGCACCCACATGCCTCATCGCCAGCACCATTTTCGGCAGTGTCTCTCTTGTCAGACGCTATACGTGTCCTAACCATCGCGTTCTTTTTTCTATTATAAAAGATGTGATTCTAGGTCCGTCATATAAGATTTCCAGTTCCTGATTTGTCCGGCTAGTCCACCCTTCCGGTGTGTTTCTTCCTCCGTATCCTTCTTTCCCACCTCTCTAGCGTCTCTTCCTCTAATTTGTTCATTACCCATGTTTCACATCCATAGGTGACAGTAGGTCTTATGACCGATGTATTAATCCTTAGTTTTGTCTTTCTAGAGACGTATTTTGATTTCATTAAAGCATTCAGGCTCCCACATTTTTGGTTGCCCTTTGCTATTCGTGCATTCCACTCGCTTCCCTCATGCCCGTTTTCTTCCAGCAGTACCTCCAAATATACAAATCTATCTACTCTCAAATTTATATTCTTTTCCATCATAGGCCACTACATTAAGTTCTTTTTCTTTTTTAATTTCTGTGCTTCCTGCTATCATATATTTCGTTTTCTCGGATTTGATTTCTAATCCATACTTACCTGCCTTTCTTATTAGTCTTTTCGTTCTCTTTACCAATTCTCTGCTAGATTTTGCTATCAAAGTCAAATCATCCGCATATGCTATGCACTGGTGCGCTCCTTATTAAAAATTGTACCGTTAGCCTCTAGACTGCTCTCTCTTATAGCCTCTCCAAAACTAAGTTAAATAACGTCGCAGACAGTGGGTCACCCTGTCGTAGTCTCCTTTCCACTATAAAATCCTCTGATTCCAGGCTACTCCACACTATTTTATTGGTCGTTTTTTGTAGACTCATTTTAACTAATCTGATTAGTTTTGGTATCTCTAAATGGGACAATGCTTGATACATTCTGTCTCTCAAAATTCTATCATAAGCCTGCCGGAAGTTGGTATTTCCCCATTCTTTCTTCTGCATACCCGTTCAATCTCTTCCGCAATACCTTTGCCCGAATCTTATAGCATGTATCCAGCAGAGCTATTCCTCTATAATTTTTGAATAGGATTTTATCACCTTTTTTGTGTAGTGGACTTATAAGAGCTTTGGACCATTCTTTTGGCATTACCTCCTGTTTCCACACTTGCTCTATTAGTAGAAATAGTTTCTCATGCAGCTGTTCGCCTCCAGCCTTTAACATTTCAGCACTTATTTCGCCTTCACCCGGCTTTTTGTTGTTTTTCATTTCATTAATTATAGCTTTGATTTCTCCTCTTGTCGGCTTACTCACCATATTCCCATCATCATCCATTGTTCTCTCCTTCACCTCATTCCCTGCTTCTCTCCCATTCAACAATACCTCGAAGTACCTCTTCCACACATCCATTATTTTGTCTGGCTCACTTATTAGTAATCCTGTATTAGTTTTGAGGCAGCTGGTTCAGCTATGGTATCTTTTGTTCATTCGTTTTACTTCCTGATAGAAGCTTCTTGATTTCTTATTAACAAACCTTTCCTCTATGTTTTTCAGTTTTTCTTCATTGTATTGTCTCTTCTGCATGTTTGTTTAAACATTCCTCGTATTTCTTTATATTCCTGAATATTGTCTTCATTTTGGTTCGTTATCATGGTCTGCCGTGCTTTTTTCTTGGCCTCTGCTAGTGCGCTGCACTCCCGTCGAACCAGTCATTGGTTTTTATTTGTCTCTCTTTCCCTTTTAACGCTGCATCACTCGCTAGTTTCACTGCTGTTTTTGTTTGCTCCCATATTGCGTGCTTGTTTCCTGCTGATGTAAAACTTTACTTATTTCTTCCTTGTACATTTCCTTCCTTTTTGATATTGGAGACTACTCACATTATACGCCCTTCCCTTTTTGTTTGTGACTTTTATGACTTTCTCCCCAGATTCTCCCTTGCATGTAATTCTCACTAGGATTTGATCGGAGTTACAGTCCGCTCCCCTCATACTTCTTACCTCTGTAATAAAACTTCTATGTTTCCTCTCTATCAAAACGTGGTCTATCTGATTGATTGTTCTTCCATCTGGAGAGGACCATGTTCCTTTATGTATTTCTTTCCGTTGTAACTCGGTACTTTTGATTACCATATTTGTTTCCATTGCGAGGGTTACCAGTCTCTGTCCATTATCATTGGTTTCATCGTGCTTACTGTTCTTTTCCACTATTTGTGTGTACGCCATTTCTTTCCCCACTTTTGCGTTACAGTCGCCCACCACCATCTTTATATCATTCCTTGGTATCCTCTCGTACTCCTTTACTAGTCTTTCATAGAATATATCTTTGTCTATTTCATCTTTTTCTTCAGTAGGGGCCTGCACATTTATAATGCTTATGTTTCGTTTGTATCCTTTAAGTCTTAGGTAGCCATCTACTCTGATATTGCTCTAAAATTGACGACCCTGTCTTTGGCCTTTTCCTGTACGATAAAGCCGGTCCTGAGCATTATGTCATTTCCTCCACTTTTAAAGAAGATCGCGCCCTCTACTTCTATCTCAACTCCTGACTGCTTGGATTCTTGGATTCCCACAATACTTATTTTATTCTCTTTTAATTTTCTTACTAGCTCTTTCAGTGCTCCTTCTGTGAACGTTCCTCTTACATTCCAAGTTGCCAGCTTAAATCTTAAATTTTCCATTTTCTGTCCTCAGTTTAGTTTACTCTTGTACCTCTTCTTGCCATCTTCGTCATCTACTTGCCGTTTATCTTTTCCATTCTTAGTTTTTTGGCCGACCTGTCCTAGTTAGTTCTGATCTGCTCATCCAGTGCACTTTGTTTCGGTGACCTGTCTTCTACCGTCCGCTTTAAAGTGTTATTTCTGTTTCCCAGTTGGTGCCCACCTTTGTTGACAATCAATTTATTGTATCTTATATACGCATTATTTACCTTTTGTCTTTCTTTTCTCCCTCACGCTCCTTGGGTAATCTTCATCGATCCATACTTCTGTGCCCTCGTTCCTTCCTGAACACACCTACTCTTTGTATTTATTCTATATCCCTGTTCATGTTTATTTCAATGTCCAGTGTAAAGTTTGGCCAACCTTTCCTTCCAGATCCACCCCTGTCTCATTTTCTTGATCCATGACTCCCTTTATTATCAGGTTTCTTCTTTTAACTTCTCTTTCCAAATCCGTTATCCTTTCATCCTGATTGTTTACTTGTATTTTCAGTTTTGCGTTTTCCTCTTCCAGGATATTGACCTTCCCGAGAAGACCATCCATTGTCCATTTGATTCAGTTTGTCTCCTATCTGTTTAGACATCTCTTCCATTCTATCTATATCCGACATCGTTAGGTTTACAGGCCCTTCTATATTATTGTATATAATCCTATCTGGTTATTTGCCTTTTTGGTTTGCTGCGCAAGCCACAGATACCCGGACTATGTTCTCGGAGGTTTATGCCTATCGGAACCACACTCCCAAAATACTTCGTTTGTCTATCTCCTACTTTTTGGGGAATTACGTCCAGTTTGGTAACGCCGCTTCTTTTTATCCGCGCTCTCTAACCACACTTTATTGGTTACTCGTTTAGACGTATACCATCTAGAAAATCTCCAGTGCTTAATGGAACGTTTTGATGGTAGTGGTAGCGTTGAGTATACGAAACGGAAAGTAGTAAACCAGAATGCTACCAATGAGGAAAAAGAAATGGAAATTTTACTTCATGTTGAAGATTATCCCCAGGTCAACTAGCTGACTTATCTGACACATCCCAATCTACGACTAGTCGCACCACGAGAAAATACAAGTATTATTCCTTTCATATGAAACTACACCAAGAACTTCAAGACCGTGATTTTGAACGACGAGTAAATTTTTATACCACCATAAATGGAGCATTAGAGGCCGATCCGAATTTTTTCTCCAAAATAATGTTTTCTGATGAAGCTACTTTTCGCAGTAATGGAGCAGTTACCAGCCATAACATGCATTATCATTCAACAGTTAATCCATTTTGGGTCCGGGAAGTTAAAAACCAAAACCATTGGTCGCTCAATGTATGGTGTAGAATATTGAATTTTCGAATTATTGGTCCATATTTTTTCCGCGAACCGCTTAACGGGCCTAGATATCTAAATTTTTTGCAAAACGAATTACCCCAGCTTCGTGAAGAAGTTGATAACTTTGAAAGGGAACAAATGTGGATTCAACAAGACGGAGCTCCTGCTCATTACCACCGTGAAATTCGGGAACTTTTTAAACGATCGTTACTCACAAAAATGGATCGGTAGGGATGGATTCATTCAGTGGTCTCCTCGATCATGTGACTTAACACCTTTAAACTTCTTTTTGTGGGGCTACATTAAAGATCGTGTTTATGTGAATCCCCCTACAACACCAGTAGATATGGAAAATAGGATACGGGATGCGTGCAGGACAATAACGCCCTTTATGCTAAGGAAAGTGAAGGAAAAATCTAGTAAATCGACTAAACAGTAGTAGACAGGCATATCTTTGAACATTTATTACGTCATAATAATTAATCGTTAGATAAGTTAAACTATATTAAAATTATTATTAACTGTTTGTTTATGTTTTCATAATAGCGTAAGTGTATTAAAAACAAGGGTAAAAACTGAAAAATTCAAAATAAATCGAAAACTATTAGAAATAGGTATATGACATACTTAATAAAAGTTGAAGGGTTTTGTAAAATCTATCAGAACAAATAATAATATACAGGGTGTGCCACTTAAAAAAATTGAGAAATTTAAATTGAAAATACTCGAAATATATAAATTTATTGCAGTAATCTGCAGTATCTAACTCAAATTTCTTTACATATATTTTTTTTTCATCTCTATAGAACGCTCGTACCAATTATGAGTATTCCACCTTCAGAAACAATGGCGCTACTGGAAATTTTTCACAAAATTGAAAACTAGTATTTTTTTTTTTAAATTGAAATATTAGAAAAACTAAACTACTAAGTTTAGGTATATAACATTATTAATAAAAAAGTTATAAAATTTTACGTAGAATTTAAAAATAAATTAGAAAATAAAATAAAAAAAAAAATTAAAAAAACATATATTATATCACAAACCACACTTTTTTGAAGTACCCTGTATACTCAAAAATAATTTTAAACTGTGCACCTTAACATTCCCTAAAACTATTGTATTTAACATTTTTTCGTCATTCCCGAGACAAATGAGATAATGAACTTTACTCTATCGTTGACTCACCCTGTGTACGGGGTACACTTTAAAACCAACGAGGATTTGTTGGCAATTTCATTAGGAAGAGCTTGGTTTTTTTTTTATCTCGATCTGACATACATAACAAGAGTTACTGAAAACTTCAATTGTTTATAAACAAGCTCCGTCTTGTTGAATCCACATTTGTTCTCTTTCAAAGTTATCAACTTCTTCACGAAGCTAGAGTAATTCGTTTTGCAAAAAATTTAGATATCTAGGCCCGTTAAGCGGTTCGCGGAAAAAATATGGACCAATAATTCGAAAATTTAATATTCTACACCATACATTGAGCGACCAATGGTTTTGGTTTTTAACTTCCCGGACCCAAACTAGATTAACTGTTGAATAGTAATGCATGTTATGGCTGGTAACTGCTCCATTACTGCGAAAAGTAGCTTCATCAGAAAAACATTAATTTTGATAAAAAATTTGGATCGGCCTCTAATGCTCCATTCATGGTGGTATAAAAGTTTACTCGTCGTTCAAAATCACGGTCTTGAAGTTCTTGGTGTAGTTCCATATGAAAGGAATAATACTTGTATTTTTCTCGTGGTGCGACTAGTCGTAGATTGGAATGTGTCAGATAAGTCAGCTAGTTGACCTGGGGATTATCTTCAACATGAAGTAAAATCTCCATTTCTTTTTCCTCATTGGTGGCATTCTGGTTTACTACTTTTAGTATATAAACCATATCAATTAATTCATTTTTAGGAAAATCCATAACTATTACCTTTATACGTCACTTACTACAACAAATTAAACTATTTTTACTTGCTTAACAGATATGTCAAAATTTGACAATGTCTACATTTTTGTTTTGTCTTGGCAACTCTGTTATAGCGTAAGTTTATTAAAAACAAGAGTAAAAATTGAAAAATTCAAAATATATCGAAAACTATTAGAAATAGGTATATGACATACTTAATAAAAGTTGGAGGGTTTTGTAAAATCTATCAGAAAAAAATAAAAATATACAGGGTGTGCTATTTAAAAAATGTGAGATTTTTCAATTTAAAATAGTCGAAATGCATAAATTTATTTTGAACACCCTGTATCATTTAACTAAAATTTATTTTACATATATTTTTTTTTCATCTCTATAGAACGCTCGTATCAATTATGAGTATTTCACCTTCAGAAACAACTACTGGTAATTTTTTAAAAAAATTGAAATATTAGAAAAACTACTAGGTTTTAGGTATATAATATTATTAATAAAAAAGTTATAAAATTTTACGCAGAATTTAAAAATAAATTAGAAAATAGGATGTTCCGTTTAAAAAAAACATATGTTATATCGGCCACACTTTTTTGAAGTACCCTGTATACTCAAAAATAATTTTAAACTGTGCATCTTAATCTTCCCTAAAATCATTGCATTTAACATTTTTTCGTCATTCCCGAACAAATGACTCACCCTGTACATATAATTCAAACTTAACATCGACAGTGTATAGTGAAGCAAAAAGTCATTCCGAACCAAAATTTATCGTTAATGTGACCTACACATTTTTGATGAAAATTTTTATACTAACACTATTGTGTCTGCTTAATGTTTTTGGTTCTTTTCATTCCTGTTTCTTATTTTCCTTTGCGACAAAATATTTGAATTGACCTTTACTTTTTTTACATATTTTACCAGAATTAAATAAAAAATATATTAGTAATATTATATTGTACGTATGTTCTCGCCTTGAAACAGATATTTTACAAATTTAAAGTTTTTACTCACTGAAAATGTTCAGTTTCCTATTAACGATAATTTTCAGTTTTAAATTGTTTTTTGAAGAAATAATAATTTTCATACAATAACATAGACTGACAAAATAAATTTTAATGTAATATACCAATATCAATGTATTTTTTTGGACTATTGATAGGCTTGACAGACGAGGAATCCGTCCACCCACCTACACAAACTGACCTTAACTTTTAATACAAAAAAAAAAAAAAACGGCTAAGTACAAGTCGGACTTGCACAATTAGTGGTCCGTACCGTGATTGCTGAGGTCTTCTATAAAATTCAGTCACACATGCATCTTCAATATAGGAATTACTAAGAATATATAAAATGCGAGACATCTTTGTAGTACAAGTTTAAAACAAATATTTACTACCTAAATATTTACTACTCAGTATATATCACCACTACACCAAACACTTTATTTTTGCACTCGACGCGCGTTTCGCTAACCATGTTAGCTTCATCAGGAGCGATGATTGACTAAAGCTAAACTACCAAATCTACCCTATTTATACTTAGCCTAACCCTTGAATTACTCAAGCGGAACTAATGACATAGGCAAGGCTATCAGTTTCCGGTCAAGTAACCAGTAGAGGGGACTATACGGAATAGGCCCTCTGTCTTTGTTTAAACTACTTTTACATTTTATGATTTCCATACTTTCGTATGCGTTCAACAATCTCCTATCAGATACATTTTTTATTAATCTTAGATTATCTAATGTTACAGTATGATCAGCTTCAAGAGCATGTTCGGCAATGCTAGACTTTTCTATTCTGTTGTATTTTAAGTGTGCTAAATGAATTTAATAGAATCATACCGGCTATTTAATTTAGAAACAAAAATCATTAATATTTGCTCTCTTTGTATCAAATATCGCGAAAATATCATCCACATACCTATACCATACCCTTGGGAAAAATTCGAATTCTTGACTGGCTTCGATTTCCAACTTACTCATGAATAAATTGGCTATGAAGGGTGACAAGCAATTACCCATAGCTGTTCCTTCTTTCTGAACATAAAATTGATTGTTATATTGGAAATAATTTTGTTCCATACAAAGTTTAGATAATGTTAAGTATTCACGAATAATTTCGTCTTCAAAGTCGTTCATTCTAAGTAATTCTTCGAGATATTGTAAAGTTTGTGGAATTGGCACACTTGGGAACAAATTTACAATATCTCGAAGAATTACTTAGAATGAATGACTTTGAAGACGAAATTATTCGTGAATACTTAATATTATCTAAACTCTGTATGGAACAAAATTATTTCCAATATAACAATCAATTTTATGTTCAGAAAGAAGGAACAGCTATGGGTAATTGCTTGTCACCTTTCATAGCCAATTTATTCATGAGTAAGTTTGAAATCGAAGCCAGTCAAGGATTCGAATATTTCCCAAGGGTATGGTATAGGTATGTGGATGATATTTTCGCGATTTTTGATACAAAGAAAGCAAATATTGATGATTTTGTTTCCAAATTAAATAGCCGGTATGATTCCATTAAATTCACTTACGAAGTTGAGAACAAAGGGCAATTGCCTTTTCTAGATATTTTAATTATTAAAAATAATAATAGATTAGAATTTGATATCTATAGGAAGGACACAGTAACAGATAGATATATTCCTAATGATTCATTTCATTGCAAACAACATAAATTAGCCTCATTACATTTTTTAGTTCATCGTTTGGTCACTTTCCCTCTGAATAGAATAAACTTTAATAAAGAAAGGAATCGTATTAGAAATATAACTAGAGTTAATGGTTATGACGATGACTTAGTAAATAAGCTAATAAATAGGCATAAGTTTAGGTTTAATATTCAGAATTCCACCTTTTTTACACGCGAAGAAAATAACACCAAGTAAGTCTCCATACCATATAATCCGAAATATAGCAAGGGACTCAATAGGGTATTTAATAAGGTAGGCCTCACCTTAGTCTATAAGTCATCAGACAATCTGAGGAATATCTTAGGAAATCCCAAAGATAAGATTCCTAATTGTGAGAAAAGTGGAATTTATGAAATTAGTTGTAATGATTGTGACAAAAAGTATGTTGGGCAAACTAAAAGGTCAATTAGAACACGATTTAAAGAACATTTAGCACACTTAAAATACAACAGAATAGAAAAGTCTAGCATTGCCGAACATGCTCTTGAAGCTGATCATACTGTAACATTAGATAATCTAAGATTAATAAAAAATGTATCTGATAGGAGATTGTTGAACGCATACGAAAGTATGGAAATCATAAAATGTAAAAGTAGTTTAAACAAAGACAGATGGCCTATTCCTTATAGTCCCCTCTACTGGTTACTTGACCGGAACTGATAGCCTTGCCTATGTCATTAGTTCCGCTTGAGTAATTCAAGGGTTAGGCTAAGTATAAATAGGGTAGATTTGGTAGTTTAGCTTTAGTCAATCATCGCTCCTGATGAAGCTAACATGTTTAGCGAAACGCGCGTCGAGTGCAAAAAATAAAGTGTTTGGTGTAGTGGTGATATATACTGAGTAGTATCATTGTGCCAAAGATTCCACATTCCCAACTTAGACCTAAATATTTGTTTAAATTATAAACAAATAAAATAAAATTATTTTGTTTCGGTACCTACCCGTTGGTCACCATTTATCATGGAAATTTATTTCATCTTTGATTTGCCAAATGCTTAACGTAGTAATGTACTGAAAAGTATATGAGTATATTACTAATTGCATCGAATACGAAACGTTACGTATTGATATTTCACAGCTGCTGGTCCCCGTTAAATTCACAACTTTCCGTGAAAAAAATCTCCACCATATTGTTAAGCAAAACATATTTCTTTATACCGGATAAATTATTAAAAGTAATGCATGCCTTCGTGAAAATTTTTGCTGAAACCTTATGGAGAATATTCCAGAATTTTTTCAAAATTTTTTGATTAGTATTCTTAAGGATGGAGTGGGGGCCAGCGATTTTTGGCAAATTTTTAAAAATAATACAAAAAAAGTTTACACGAGTATTAGATCATATATATTGACACCGCACTCGATGACCTTGCAAAAAAATTTTTTTTACTTCCGATTTCACTCCCCAAAACTCACCCCTTAAGTCAAAATTTAATTTTCAAAACTACACAGCTCTGATTGGGCCGTCAATTCCTATATTTGTGATAAATTTTAACTTTTTATGTCACACAGACCCCGAAGTGATCGCATAAGTGTTCCGTACGCAACACTAAAAATGATAACTCCTTTTGTCATTGCATTACATATGGTCAAGTGTAAGTTGGACTTGCGCAATTAGTGTCCGTACGTTGATTGCTTTTAAAATAAAAATTTTTGTTACGGAAGTATAAAATGATCAGTGACTTCACAAAACATACCCCAAATGAGTTTTGAACAAAGTTTTTTTCCGATCTTTACTGAAAACTGATGACCTTGAAATTTTTGTTTTTTTTTTTTAAATACCAGATAATAAAGGTAATGCACTCGTAATAATTTTCGTTCAATCTACCCTGTGGAGAATATTCCAGAATTTTTTGATTAGTACTTTTCGAGATAAGGGAGGAACAGCGATTTTTCGCGATTTTTTAAAAATAATACAAAGAAAAGTGTGCGCAAGTATTACATTATATATATTTACTAGCAGTGCCCGCGGCTCCGCTCGCGCGGACTTAATTCACTACTATAGTCACTGCTTATTCCTTATGTTACCTAACGTAATAAAATATCTGCCATTATCTAGGCTTACCTCTGCTCATCTCCCATTATTTCTCCTTATGTCCTATTATTTCCCCTTATCTTCCATTATTTCACCTTATCTCCCATTATCTAGGCTTATCTCGACTTATCTCGCAATATTTCTCCTTATCTCCCATTATTTCTCCTTATCTCCCATTATCTCACCATAACTCCCATTATCTAGACTTATCTCTGCTTATCTCCCATTATTTCTCCTTATCTCCCATTATTTATACTTATCTCCCATTATCTCACCATATCTCTCATTATCTAGGCTTATATCGAATTATATAGAACATATGTATAAATTTATAAAAACACGTAAATCGGATAAGTGGTTCTCGAGTGATAAGCGCACTAACGGACAGACAGACAGACAGAGAGACATTGCATTTTATATACATTATAGATATCCTTTGCTACATGATATTGTTCCATATTTAGTGGTTTAGGCAGTGTATTGCAAGAGAACGCACTAGCGGCAAACTTTTTTCCGATTTGATTCACGATTATCGTCACTGCTTATTCCTCATGTTACCTAACGTTATAAAATATCGCCTATAACCTGGCCAGAGAACATATGTATGTTTTAAAAAAAAACACGTAAATCGGATAAGTGGTTATCCAGTGAAAAGCGCACTAAGGGACAGACAGATAGACAGACAGAGAGACGTTGCATTTTATATATATATTATAGATATAGATTTATATTATTATATAACCTGGCCAAAAAAATATATGTATGAATTTAAAAAAAGGCACGTAAACCGGATAAGTGGTTCTCGCGTGATAATCGCACTAATGGACAGACAGACAGACAGAGAGACATTGCATTTTATATATATTATAGATTATAGATATTCTCTGCTACATAATATTGTTCCATATTTAATGGTTTAGGCTGTGTATTGCAAGAGAACGCGCTAGCGAAAAACTTTTTTCCGACTTCATTCACTATTATCGTCACTGCTCATAGGTAGGATATTACGATAGGTAGCATAAGGAATGAGCAGTGACTCATTCCTTATGCTACCTATCGTAATAAAATATAGCCTATAACCTGGCCAGAGAACATATGTATGTTTTTAAAAAAGAAGTACGTAAATCGGATAAGTGGTTCTCCAGTGATAAGCGCACTAACGGACAGACAGATAGACAGAGATTTTTTATATATTATAGATGTAATAAAATATATATCTATAACCTGGTCAGAGAAAATATGTATGAATTTAAAAAATCACGTAAATCGGATAAGTGGTTCTCGAGGGATAGGCGCACTAACGGACAGACAGACAGACAGAGAGACATTGCATTTTATATATATTATAGATATAGATTATTATTATTATTATATAACCTGGCCAAAGAATTTGGCCAGGTTATATAATAATAATGAATTTAAAAAAAGACATGTAAATCGGATAAGTGATTCTCGCGTGATAAACGCACTAATGGACAGACAGACAGACAGAAAGGCATTGCATTTTATATATATTATAGATTATAGAATGTAAATATTCTCTGCTACATAATATTGTTCCATATTTAATAGTTTAGGCTGTGTATTGCAAGGGAGCGCGCTAGCGGCAAACTTTTTTCCGACTTCATTCACTATTATCGTCACTGCTCATTTCTTATGCTACCTATCGTAATAAAATATAGCCTATAACCTGGTCTATGTTTTAAAAAAAAAAGTACGTAAATCGGATAAGTGGTTCTCCAGTGATAAGCACACTAACGGACGGACAGACAGACAGACAGACAAACAGAGAGAGACACGTTGCATTTTATATATATTATAGATGAACTCGTGTTTTACAAGCTTTCATTTGACACCCCACTCGATGACCTGGTAATTTTTTTTCACTTCCGGTTTCACCCAACAAAACTAACCCCTTAATTTAAAATTTAACTTTCAAAACAGCACGCTCTGATGAGGCCATCAATTCCTACATTAGTACCAAATTTCAACTTTCTATGTAAAACAGTTTCAAAGAAAATCGGGTGTGACAGACAGACGGACGGACAGACACCGAAGTGATCTTATAAATGTGTTTGGTACAGAACACTAAAAAGGAACTCTAAATGCATTAATATGTCAAAAATTAGTGTCAAACAAACAGAAATTCTTAACATTCATATATTTTAGCTAAACCGGTCACTAACAGGACAGTACGGTGCTTCTACCTTACCACAGCTTTTTTATATTTCTTCAAATTAGAGATACAATTGGGTGAATACTAATAACTGTACGATATTACCTACATTATAAGGAAAACATACTTATTTGATGCATCCATAGAATCTATTAAGGCTCTATCATCAGCAGATGAGTCATCCTTTAGTAACTCTGCATTTGTATTCCCTCCACAACCGTATTTTCGATAAAAACTAAAATAGCTTTGTTTAAATGTCACATCTTCAACTGTATAAAGTTGGGCATTTTTCTTCATTTTCAGACAACTAAAAATCGAACGTAATTTTTAATTAGATCTGTTAAAAAAAAGCTGAAACAGTTCACAAACTTAAGTATGAGTCGCCCCTGACAATCCGAATAAAAGAAGCTGATTGGGTCACAGCCCACTTTTTCGGTTTGTCGCATGATGTAAGTAGAATTAAGAATCAGTGTTAGGTAATTAAGATAATTAGATTCTCAAACTGAAAGTAATTTCCGAATGGATACACACACAAAACAAAATCATTAGAAGTAATAGAATCAGATTTGTGGTATGTGGTTCCTAAGGAGTAAATATTTATAGTTCGACCATTTCCATCGTTTTCGGCTCCCGAATTATAAGCTACTTCCGGTTTAAGCAGGAACTCAAAATGCAACAGTGTTGCAGTTTTGACTGGTTCCGACGATGAGGATTTCGAATCTCACATTTATGCTTCTTTATCTATTTTAGTTTCCGAGTTAAAACCACTTCCGGAAACTGAAAAATATCAGATTTGGGGTTCGGAATTTTAAATCTGAACTTTATTTTCCTTATATTTTTTCGTTTCGGAGTTATTAGCCACTTTCGGGTTTTCAATTTAATCATCAAAATCAGGCCGTGAATATTGTGAAGTTATACTTGGTGACGCTATAATATTTGTGTGATTTTTTTCAATGATTATGGTTATTGGTAAAAGCTCGTTGAGAAATCATCGAGAAAAGGTAATATATATTTTTACGAGTAAATTCACTAGAAGGATCAAAAACTGAGGCCCGGCTAGTTGCCATGGAAATAAAACCTTTCAGATATCCAATTGACTATTATTGACATTGTTGTAGTTCATAGGGTAAGTAACGCTAGAAAAAACATATATATTAGAAAATATATAATATGATATGAAACACGTAAGAAAGTTCATAGTTTTTAAATAATATTTAATTTTTATCGATTTAGTCACAAGCCAAAACAAATTTTCTGGTCTTGTACTGCAAAACGTCATAATATAATATAATGAAAAGAACCTGTGGAATATTTTCGAATTTTCCCTTGGTTGGACGTTTGTTTTAGATCCGACGGTGCATCTGACTGTGCTAAGGAGGTTTCTGATATTATTTTGGTATAAGTTAAGTTGTATAATTACCGCCCCGATTAACTTACTCTCTCATATTTACCTCCGAAAATATCTATGATGATCTATATTGTGAAGAGTTTCCACAACTAAAAAGCTCCAGATCCTAACCAGGTTTATAATTTTTGGTTTATCGGGTATAGTTGCACTCACCAAAAATAGATTGACGTCACCATGCCACGTTATTTTGAAGACTCGAACATTAGTTACTCATGCTTGCTGGTGCTGAATCTTAAGGTGTTTACTGTGCCGAGAAGATGAATGGCTCAGCGTTAATGGGTTGCGAACGGTTCCCCCGGATACCGGGCGCCCTCCGGGAGTAAGTAGCCTTGCTGTGGCATCCAGACTCTGCCGCAGTCGACCCTTCTTTTATAGGATACTCGTGGGAACACTATGTCGAATAATAATTATAATAGTGATAATGGCAGGGTGTTGAGGAGGAGGACCCCTGTCGTACAAACAGCTACAGCACCACCGCAACAACAACAACCACAGACGATCCAAACAACCGCCTCAGCCGAAACTACTCCCGATAGTTTTACTAGATCTGACATTGTAGGTGATGGAAATTTCCTTTTCCGTACTTACCTTATATGGCCACCAAAACCATCATGAAAGACTCGGAGAGGTTGCTCTAAGATATATACAACAAAACTGGTCGGAACTTCAGACATTTTCATTAATTGAAGACGACGATACGAAAGACTTCAATAACTACTATAACTATATGAGGAAAAATGGCACCTATGGGACGAGCCTAGAGATACTTGCCCTCTCGGAAACCCGAAATATCAACCTTCATATCTTCTCAAAACAACGAAGAACAAGAGATACAAAAATAACTTTTAGGGACAGACCAACAATAATAAGCACAGGAAAACACACCGAAACTATTTACCTTTTACTAACAGGCAACCCAATGTCGTGACACTTTCAGCTTCTGACACCACAAAACACTAAAAACATCCCAAACAACAGTAGAACAATAAAAGAAGCAACGGGGCGAGCGACGTAACGGTCGAGGATGTCGCGGGGAAATGACAGCTCGACCAAAACAATGAAGACCGGGCAACCGAAAATGGACCTGGCAAAATTGTTGTGCGGGCGAGTAAGCGGACACCCACCAAGGCGAGAAAATCAAAGCAACCCATGAGTTGCACCACAGGAATCAACGAACACACCATGCGTTGCTAGAATAAAATCACAAGACCAGACAAAAAAATCCCTGAGAAGAGAATCACTCGCCGCCTGGACCCACCACCATCAATCCCAAGCGCAAGCGACGAAATAATTAATCAAAAACTCCCGCAACGACAAAGAAACTCCAACAGCACAAAACCAGGATTCAAATGGCAAATAAGAATAAAAAACAAAATCAACATCAGAAGAGATCTAGGACACCTGACCCAGTTTATGAATGGGAACGCGTCCAAATGTGTCACACAGGGTGTAGCCAAGATCAAATACAAGTCTCCCAACAGAACACTGCCAGAAATCCTTGACACTTTGAAACAAAAACTATCCGTATATGCCGCAAAAATCAAACGAGAGGAAAGACACCAATAATCTCTTCCGAAGAAGCGAAAAACAATTCTACCGAAAAACTATGTACATGGTGGTCCAAATTGGACACTTTTAAAGGTAAACTCATTTATCTAAAGGAGATAGACGAAAACTGATGTCGGTGTCTGAGGCTCGATTTTTATGATAAACTCAATGGTAAAAACTGCATATCGATATCTAGTACCGTTTCAGATATACAGGGTGTTTTTCAAAAAACTGCATTTTGGAAAAACGTTTATAATTCTTCTCCTATTGAAAATTTTTGATTTCTGTAAAAATATTCTCATAGCACTTTTTCACGTGGATTTCAACAGTGTAAGTTACATTTTTTTACAAATAATATTTTAATAGGTATTAACGCAAAAAATATATTTTTTAAATGGGATACCCTGTATATTTTCCTTATCCGAATAGAGCTTTAAATTACCATTCTAAAAATATAGCACACTTTATATTTTGCTTAAATCTACTTCAAAATATAAAGGTTTTCAGCTTTTACGCGAGTTTTAAAAGCACATTTTGTGAGGTAGGCTATGAACGGAGCGGCCATATGGTTTAATTCAATTGTTTACTGGTAGTTGTCAAATTTTACTTCGGGATCAGTTATTGCATTGCAATGAAGTTTGAAAATTACGAAAAATGGGATATGATAGTGTGTTTCATACAAACCGGAGAAAATTCGGAAGCGGCAAGCAATTTGTACCACGAACGGTATACAGAAAGGCGTCAACCCTTTAAGAATATATTCGCTCGATTGCGACATAACCTAGTTAATAGTGGCCAGTTTGAAAAGAAACGACCCAAAAATTATGCATCAAACAGGGATAAGGAGTTAGAAGAAATAATAGTTTTAGAAACTATCGGAAATAATCCCAACACTTCAACCCGACAGTTAAAAGGAACTACCTAGAACTAACGTAATCGTACTTTGAAGAAGCACAAATTCAGGCCATATAGGAGAAGAAAAGTTCATCACCTTAGAGACGGAGATTTTCAACGGCGTATGGATTTTTGCCAATGGTTCCTGGAGAATTGTAACCATGTTCCGAATTTTTCATTAAATTGCATTTGGACAGACGAAGCTTATGTAAGCAATGCAGGTATTTTTAACCGTTACAATTCTTATACGTGGGCACAAGAAAATCCTCATTTAGTTGTGGAGCAACGATATCAAGGCAGATTTGGATTTAATGTGTGGGCAGGAATTTTTAGAGGCTGGGTTATAGGTTCATTTATTTACGAAGGAATACTCACCTCTCAGAGATATTTAGAAATTTTAAGGCAGGAAATAGAACCTCTTGTTGATCAACTGCCGTTAATGGACCTTAGAAATATATTTTTCCAACACGACGGGGCACCCCCTCATAACGCTGCATCAGTAACTTTTTATCGGCCAATTTTGACAATAACTGGATAGCCAACCAAGGTCCGAACCGTTGGCCGGCAAGGTCACCGGATTTAACACACATGGACTTCTATCTCTGGGGAATATTGAAAGACCTAATTTTTAAATTGCCGACAAACACCAGGCCAGAGTTAAAAGTCGCAGTGATACAAAGTTTTGCAGCTCTCACTCCTCTTGAACTAGTCAACTCGGTAAGAAGTGTCCAGAAAAGCTGCCGCCTATAAATGAAACTGGTCGACATTTCGAACATCTCTTATACAAAATTGTTTTGTTTTAGTTTGCTCTACTCGGAATAAATTGTTTTATTGTTGTTTTGTTTTATTTTCTATATAGTTTAAAGTACTATAGCATTTAGTAAATTTCAATGTAGTTATGACTCTTAGAGTTACCTCTGGGAATTTTTTTTACGATTTGACTGCTATCGGTAAACAATTGATACTGCCGCTCCGTCCAAAGCCTACGTCACAAAATGTGCATTTAAAACTCGCGTAAAAACTGAAAACCTTTACATTTTGAAGTAGATTTAAGCAAAATATATAGTGTGCTATATTTTTGGAATGGTAATTTAAAGCTCTTTTCGAATAAGGAAAAATAAACAGGGTATCCCATTTAAAAATATATTTTTGCGTCAATAACTATTAAAATATTAGTTGTAAAAAAATGTAACTTACACTGTTGAAATCCACGTGAAAAAGTGCTTTGAGAATGTTTTTACAGAAATCAAAAATTTTCAATAGGAAAACAATTACAAACATTTTTCCAAAATGCAGATTTTTGAAAAAATACCCTGTATATCTGAACCGGTACTCGATATCGATTGAGTTTATCAAAAAAATTGAGCCCTCAGACACCGACATCAGTTTTCGTCTATCTCCTTTAGATAAAGGGGTTTACCTTTAAAAGTGTCCAATTTGGACCACCCTGTACAACAAACAAACAGCAGTGACTGAACCACCAAACAAGAACTTACAGATTATTGAAAAAGTATCTGGTCAGAACCCAAAATTACACAATAATAACACCCCCTGGATTAAAACCGAAGACAAACATAAACATGTGACAGAACAAGATAATTCCACATTAGCTACTGTGGGACCAAATAGCATAATGAGGCATCTGGACACAAAAAATTCCGGAGGTAAAATAGCCCTTAGTTCGGATCTCCGGGTGGAGCCTGGTTTAGGGCGTCGACATGCAGAGATCATAATTTTAAAATAGATTTTTGCAACATACGAGGTTTAAACTCGAACATAAATTCAGTGCACCAACACCTGCAATCAAATAAACCTCATGTACTCGCTCTCTGTGAAGCCTAGGTCAGTTCATCGATCACCACAGTCAATTACCTTTATCTTGGGTACAAATTCTATTCCCGATTTAGGCGTAACTTTGGAATCTGTCTTTTTGTCAGAAGCGACCCCTCTTGCCAACTAGAAGAGGCTCTGGAGCCCCCAAACTGTGATGGTATGTGGTTAAAAATAACGGTTCAACAAACCACAAGGTTCATCTGTATCCTCTATTGACCACCAAGTGATACCAACTTTAGAATACTTTTCGCTTCTCTTGCAGACACCATTGATCATTTACAAACTAACTGTCCAAGTGCCGAAATTGCCATCCTGGGCGACTTTAATGTCCACAATATCAACTGGCTTAAATATTCAAATACAACCGACGAACAAGGTCGTGAAGCTGAATCATTCTCAATCAGTTGTGGTTTAACTCAGCTTATTGACGAACCAACACGGATCCCTGATCGAGCCAGTTCGCCAGTCTTCTTGATCTGTTTTTAACCACCAATCCGGAGATTTACACGGTCACCGTAAATCCGCCGTTAGGTTCTTCCAACCATAAACTGCTTTCGACATCGAGTATCCTACCAATCAGTGACAGAGAGGCGCCTAGGCCGCGCAAGATTTGGCACTACGAATCTGCTAAATGGGAAGATCTCATGGAATATTTTCGAACTTTCCCTTGGATACCAATCAGTGACAGAGAGGCGCCTAGGCCGCGCAAGATTTGGCAATACAAAACTGCTAAATGGGAAGATCTCATGAAATATTTTCGAACTTCCCTTGGATAGACATTTTCGATCCGACAACCCATCTGACTGCGCCAGGGAGGTCTCCGATGTTATTTTGGCTGGTATGGAAGCTTACATCCCTTTTTCAAAGAAATGCCACTTCAACGGCAAGTCTTGGTTTGACCGAATATGCAAAGAAGCTGTTACTTCTAAACATCTTTGCTACCGACAATGGTGTGAAAATCCTAACACCATAAATCGTAACACCTTTGTTTGTGCCCGGAACAAATGCAAAGAAATGATCGACGAAACCAAGGAGGCACACAATCAACGAATTAGAAACAAACTTCTCGCTTGTCCCAACAATTCCAGGTCCTTTTGGCAGTGGCTAGGGCAGTCAAAATTTCACCAAATCCACCATACCACCACTCACACGGCCAGATAATTCCTTTGCAACGACACCTGTTGAGAAAGTGAACTTATTGGCTGAACTCTTTGCTTTATATTCTACTGTCGATTTCCAAGGAAAAACACCACCTACTATTCCCATATTGCAGTCAAGGATGCCCGATGTTGTCTTCAGACAGAGTATCATAAAGCGTATTTTAATGAAGCTAGACACCAAAAAGGCTTCTGGCGCTGACGGAATACCTGTCATAGTTCTCAAAAACTGTGCGAGGGAACTAACACCAGTTTTCTGTAGGCTTTTCAACCTATCCTACAGAAAGGGAATATTTCCTTCCTACTGGAAATGTGCCACAGTTCAGCCGATACCTAAAAAAGGCAAGAAGACCTTGCCAAAGAACTACCAACCAGTCGCACTGCTTTCAATAATATCGAAAGTCATGGAAAAGGTTATCAATCAGCATCTTTTAAAATATCTTGAAGGATTCAAAATTATTAGCGATCACCAATCTGGCTTTCGTAAACATAGATTAACAGGAGATCTTCTGACTTATGTACACATGTTTGGAACAACGCAATTGAACACTTTGGAGAATCTCGAGCGGTTGCTCTTGATATATCCAAGGCATTCGACCGTATTTGGCACGATGGAATGTTGGCTAAGTTACGCTCTTATGGTATGTCTGAAAGGTTCTGTTTGTGGCTCTCATGTTTCCTCAGAGAGCATTCTTTACGAGTGGCGGTCGACGGATTTCTTTCTAACACTTTCATTATCAACGCCGGTGTGTCCCAAGGCTCCATACTGTCTCCTACTCTCTTTCTCATTTACATTAACGATCTGCTGAAAAAGACCGAGAATCCAATCTACAGCTTTGCAGATGACAGTACGCTTATCTCTTCATTCACTTTGAACGCTCGGACATCGGCTACTCAGGCGAATATCCGCAGACAGCAGGAGGTCGTTCAACTTAACAAAGACCTGGAAGAAATTCTATCTTAGGGTAACAGTAACCAAGTGGAATTTAACGCTACAAAAACCCAGGTCGCAGTTTTTTCTAAAAAAGTTAACGTTGCTGAACCCGACATACTCATATAGGGGCACTCCATTCCCCTAGCATCGTCACTCAATTTGTTGGGCGTTAATTTGAGAGCAGATATGTCCTGGCATGAACATGTTGCAGGCATAGCAAGGAGAGCTTCTCAAAAGTTGGAAATATTGTTTCAAACCAGAAAGCTTTACACTCCACAACAACTGTTAATTCTTTACAAAGATCAACTTCAACCAACTATGGAATACTGCTCCCATGTTTGGGGATCCGCTCCCAAACACACACTGCATCTGTTGGATTCTGTTCAGAGAAGAGCTGTTCGTCTGACTGCAGACCTGGAACTGACCGGCGGTCTTGATTCGCTGGACCATCGAAGAACGGTTGGCGACTTGAGCCTATTCTACAAGTATTTTCATGAAAAGTGTTGGGAGGATGTGGCCCGTTTAATTGGAGACCTGATCGGCGGCCTTGATTCGATGGAGCATCGAAGAACGGTTGGCGACTTGAGTCTGTTCTACAAGTATTTTCATGGAAAGTGTTCGAAGGATGTAGTCCGCTTAATTCTTCCCATAGCGGTGCATGTTAGAAATACACGTCGCGCTAATACTTCACAACCGTATGAGGTTCAGCTTGTTACTCCGCGTACAACGCTTTTCAAGCAGTCTTTTATATGGAGAACATCATCCCTTTGGAATAATTTGGGGGAAGGGAAATATTCCACTTAACAAAGACTTGAAAGAAATTCTATATTAGGTTGATGAAAAAAGTTAACGTTGCCGAACCCGATTTTGTTATGTCGGGACAGTCCAGCCCTCTAGCATCGTCATTTAACTTACTAGGCGATAATTTGGGAGTAAATATGTCTTGGCAGTTTCCCTGCAAACAGTACTTTGTTCTAGAAAACTCTACACTCCACAACAAATTTTAACGCTTACAAAGCTCAAATTGGAGCAAAGATGGAATACTGTTATCATGGTTGCGACTCCGCTCCCAAGCATATGATTGCTATTATTCAATTTTATTTAGAAAAGAGCTATTCGTCAGACTCCGTTCTATAATTATTTTCATGGGAAGTTTTGGATGGATAGGAATACACGTTGAATTACCATTTCATATCCATATGAAGTTGAGCTTGTCACTCCTCCGATCACACTTTTCAAGAATTCTTATATATATTGAACCTCATCCTCAATGAACTACCCGAAACTGTGTTTCTCACCAAGTACAATTTGCAACGATTCAAGGACAACGTGAATACTATTTCCGCATAGGTGCCGCACCTGTGGCCCTTCAGAGATATTCCAGCAGAACGTGTTTCATAATCTTAGGCTGAAGATATTGGACTATTCTGCATTTTACACTAGAGCGCATGCATATCTTCTTATTATCCCTGAGTCATTAGTCCACTTAAAATGGCAATGTCCATTGTCATGGCAATTGCTCTTGTGGCTCCTTCACCTTGTCTACAGCCACTATACAAATGAAATGATTTATCAAGAGGATCACCTTGTGTTGTCGTGGATGAATGCTTTTGTGCAAAAGTATCATGTTTCAAGTGTTTTGTTCTATTCCAGCACTCTACGAAAGAAGAGTATTGCTGATATTTCTTCAAATTTTATGCAAATGTTCTCTATATTTTTTTCAGAAAATTTTTTTATGTATCATAACATCTCATAAACGAGTTTAATCGACGTTTAGGTGCATAAATGTCTCACGATGCTTATCAATCAATTACCTGTAATTTGAGATACCATATCAGCCTACTAAAGTTTATAGTTACACATAATTTAGACCAAATTTCTTACCTATTGCCAGAGCATATTTTTCAATTACTCTTAAAGCATGCTGTAAGTTGTAAGATAGAAAATATATTCTATTTTCTATCATGCTATAAGAATATTTTCCATTTCTTCAATGACATACACCAAGGATAAAATTGGAGTCAAAATCAACAAGAATAAAACTGGCCATGAACTTATACATTTAGTACCAGATTTTATGGAAAAAATGTTTCTTCAGAGCGCCATTAGATGTTAAATGCATCTCACCAATTCATGGGGAACTTCTAAATGTTGCAGTAAGTGTAAAAGTAGATCATGGGATAGGGTGTCATAAGTGTCGCGGTAGTCTATCTAGATTATCAATAGGTTTTCTTGTATGGTGTCGAGTCTTTAGTGACACACAGCCTCACTTCCATGCTACTTTGCTGAATCCAGGTCTAGCAGCATCCAGCATCCTTATATGGATGGGTAGATGTAAAAATCCTATAACAGACATTAATATCTGTTATAGGCCTTTAATTGATCCCAACAGGAAACGGTGGTGTAAGTACAGTTCCCCTTGCTACAAACTACTTCAGAACTGGTTGATCATTAAATATTAGCACTAAATAGCATTAAGTACAGGTTCTTTCCCATCAAAATTATTTAGTTTATCTACTCTTGGAGCTGCTATGTTTTCATGCTCTTCCACGATGTTTCTAACCACTTCAATGTATTCAGTTGCTTATTAATCTTGGCGGAATTCTGCATGTTATGCTCGGCAGTACTTGACTGTTGGGAGTATATTGTT
The DNA here is from genome assembly GCA_019049505.1 of Pachyrhynchus sulphureomaculatus. Lineage (NCBI taxonomy): Eukaryota > Metazoa > Arthropoda > Insecta > Coleoptera > Curculionidae > Pachyrhynchus > Pachyrhynchus sulphureomaculatus. Next base: position 82,983,118 of record CM032455.1, read on the forward strand.
ATAATGGTTTTTTGGTGCTTCATAAAGTAGTAGGGACTTTTCTTACAGTAGAAGAGCTATGACAGAAAGTGTTAATATCCTCTATAACTCTCTAATGACATCTCTAGGGCACAAATAGGGTCTAGCATATGCTGTTCAGTATTTTGATCGGTAAATCAGTTGAGTATGTGGTAGGGAATTGAAATTGTATTGGTATTATTCTAATTTTGGCTTTAATGGGTGGGCCAGATGTTATGTATTTCATCACATAATTTATACAAGAAGTTGAATGAGTTGGATCTTCCTTAGGATCTTAATTATCATTATATCATATTAGATCATTATTATTATATTAGATCTAATATTTTTAATATATATAGGGACATAGTCTCAAAACAGCTTAATACTTATTGAACAGACAGAAACTAAACAAGGTAAATTAAATTATGAAATTGAAATATAAGAGTGAAAACCTAATGATAATTTTGGCCGATCTCGATTATCACATTGTTAGTCCACAACATTGATTCTACAATCTTTAATTTAGGTATGTTTTAAATCAAGGTTAGTTTAAATTAAAAAAAATAATTAAATGATGACAACTCCGCAGAACTGATTTTATTACAATTGAGAAGTTGTAGACTGTGACATTAGACAGGGCATTTTAATTTTATAAATATTTAGAGGAATATTATTGCTGTTTGGTATGTTTTGATCTATTATATGTATTTCAGTTGGGTTATATATAAACTATATAAGACAAATTAACATAAAAAGCTTCATAAAATACTATTTTTCGGATAAAAAAATGTACAGAAAGTATAATTTTTCCGATGAATAAGTAAGAATAAATTTGTATTTACTTACCGTACACAGAAAAATAAAATCATTATAAATCCAAATAAGGAGACCATTGAGATTGCTAAAATTAGCCCTAAAAATTACGAGTAACAAAGGAAATTAAAACTACTTATTACAACAACTTACATAAATTTTCTGTAAATAGAGTTAAAACCATTTTTATTTTTCCAAAACTTAAGAAACTTAAATATCCACAAAAAATATTTAAAGTTTGTGTAAAAAATCCTAAAATTTGATTGGTTGTTCTAAAACGTTGCTGTTGCCATCTACCGACCAGCATCCAAAATCGAGTCATTTTTTCGCGTCTGGATCTTCTGAAGTTAAACGTTACCGCAAAAGCGGTAAATAGATGATACCATAAATTTTAATTCAAAGTTATCAAAACTTTTTTCCCAAATATAATTATTTCTAATCAGGATTCTCCTAAATAATATCTCCTAGAACGTTGCTGAATTAACCTCAAAAATGTTTTAAATGTTATTACGTTCGCAATTAATTTTTAATACGAATATATTAAATGGAAATGTAAGTACCTTGTTACTTTTATGAAAAAAATGTAAGTTAAAGCTAATTTATTTTAGCATAAGCTCGAATTCGGCAACTTTAAGCAATTATGAAGTGTATGCCCATTTACAAAATATTAAAGAAAGTAAAAGAAAACACAGAGGGCAACTCGCCACAATAACTTACGAGGTAAGCTATTGCCTTCCAACGTTATGCCATCTAAATTTCATATTTTTAGACATTGCGGTATTTAGAAGAAACTCCATGCAAACATGGAACACCTCAAGCTATTACAGAATGTCTTAAAGCTTTGGAACCTTTTAATTTAAGTAAAACTGAAAAACTAATGTTTGTAAATAATCCACCAACATCTGCTCTTGAAATTCAGTTGGTAAGTTCTATAAAATATAGCCGAGGGTTTAAACTGGTTTAACTCAGACAACTTTATATCTAATTTACTAAGAAATAAATGGAACAATTTCTTAAGCTGTAAATCTTTTTTTTTTACTTTTACAATAGTATTTTATAAATTGTAATTTTAAATGTTGAATTTTTAAATTTAGAATAGTTTTGAGATTAAGTATACCAAAATAATAATTTTGTTATTATGTTCTTTATTAAAGAGCATTTAAAAATAAACGATATAAATTTAAAACATTATAACATGTTAAATATTGTTATTATTTCAGTTGTCTTTGTTGCATAATGCTAAAATACCAACTGTTGGTAGATAAAAAAAAATATCATACATAATTTATTTCAAAATAATCAGTCAAGTGCAAGTTGAACTTGTACAATTAGTGGTCCGTACGTTAATTGCTTTTAAAATAAAAAATTTTGTTATGGTGGTACAAAATGATCAGTGACTTCACAAAACACGCACCAAATCAGTTTTCAACAAAGTTTGTTTCCAATCTTTACTGAAAACTGATGACCTTGAAATTTTTGTTTTTTTTATATACACCAGATAAATTATTAAAGGTAATGCATGCACTCGTGATAATTTTCTCTCAATCTATACTCTGTGGAGAATATTCCAGAATTTTTTCAAAATGGTTTGATCAGTACTTTTCGAGATAAGGTAGAGGGACAGCGATTTTTCGCGATTTTTTAAAAATAATACAAAGAAAAGTGTGCGCAAGTATTACATTATATATATATATTTTTTACTCGTGTTTTCACAAGCTCTCATTTGACACCACACTTGACCTAGTAAAAAAATTTTTTTTTCACTTCTGCTTTCACCCCTTAAGTCAAAACAAACAAAGTTTGTTTCCAATCTTTACTGAAAACTGATGACCTTGAAATTTTTGTTTTTTTATACACCAGATAAATTATTAAAGGTAATGCATGCACTCGTGATAATTTTCTCTCAATCTATACTCTGTGGAGAATATTCCAGAATTTTTTCAAAATGGTTTGATCAGTACTTTTCGAGATAAGGTAGAGGGACAGCGATTTTTCGCGATTTTTTAAAAATAATACAAAGAAAAGTGTGCGCAAGTATTACATTACAATATATATATATATTTTTTACTCGTGTTTTCACAAGCTCTCATTTGACACCACACTTGACCTAGTAAAAAATTTTTTTTTTCACTTCTGCTTTCACCCCTTAAGTCAAAATTTAACTTTCAAAACTACACGGCTCTGATGAGGCCATCAATTCCTATATTAGTACAAAATTTTAACTTTCTATGTCAAATAGTTTCGGAGAAAATCAGGTGTGACAGAGAGGCAGACACCGAAGTGATCTTATAAGTGTTCCGTATGGAACACTAAAAATGATTAAGAATTTAAAGAGGTTCTAACTGTTCAGTTTATTGACTTATAAATTAAACCAAAACTTATATTTTTCACAGGAAAAATAAAGGGAAAATTAATTGTTCAATTTAGTGATCAATATGGTTGTACTAGTTTCATTCTTGTCGTTACTTCTGTTTCCTTTCAACTCGCTTTAGATTCTGTTTTATATTCCTCCATTTCATTAGTTTCTTTGGTGCAAGATTCTGAAAAAGTACCTGTGATTTAGGACACAAGAATCACCCCAAGAGTGGAAGACGAGAATTCAGTAGTCCTTTAGAGTTGTGAGATTGGTCCTTCTTCTTTACTATCCCTAGCTGGAACCAATGGGAGGAACAGAGGATCAACCCCCCAGGACACTTTGGTGTGCTACACTGACATATTGCGAATGGCCCGAGTTGGAAACTGTAGAGGTCTGAACGAGTTTCTTTTTAGGATGATACATTACAGTTTTCCAGGTAGAGGTTTTTGTCGTTTTGATCGCTTGCACCGCGAAGGAAGTAACTGCGTGCTACGAGTGGATGATGTTTATCTGTTTTGACAGCCAGGCGGCACTAAAGGTAATTGTCAAACCCCGGGCGAACTCTGCACTGATACAAGAGTGCAGAAATATGCTGTATGAGTTGGCTAGGACGAAACAGGTTGAACTGGGTTCCTGGACAAGGGGGGTAACAGGGCAACTAGGTGACAGATGAACTCCCCAAATTTGGAGCTAGGAGTCCTTTCCAGGGGTCCGAACCCGCTTTAGGAATATCAAAAAGCTGCTTTCAAGGAATGGGCTAATCGATGCTGGAAAGGGCAATAGTACCGGAGTCCAGGGGACAGACAGGCCAAGGATTTTGTATCATATCCTGAAAGATCGCGCTTCGAGTGTTTGTTTAATAGAAGTAGACGTGTCCTGAACCCTCTCGTGGGGATTCTCACGGGATATTATAGATAGAGAAAGCACTTAGCATTGCTGGATGGGGAAGATGACCCGGGCAGTCAAGAGGACGAGGAGACGCCACTCCACTTTGTCCTGCGAACGTGATCCCCCCCCCCCCCCCCCCCCCCCCCCCCCCCCCCCCCCCCCCCCCCCCCCCCCCCCCCCCCCCCCCCCCCCCGGCACTGGCAAGACTAAGGTACGAGATCTTCGGAACGGCAGTATTCACGATAATCGTAATGGTGAGCTTATATTTGGGAAAAAATTTCTTTGGGGTTGGCAAAAAGGGATCCCTCTAGCCTGTTTGCTGTGCCTCCCCACCAGAACTACTATTACTAGATATATACAGGGCATAGTATTTGAACTTATGACATTACTTTTATAGGAATTTAGGTATTACTAAATAAAATTCACTTCACACATATGCTGTTAGCATCTTGTCACTACAGTATTATTTCTTTTTTTCCTTACCTTTCTTTTTTCTCAAAATTATATCTCCCAGACAATGAACATAATCTGTGATGTGTGTCTGTCAGTAACTGTTTAAATAAAGTAGTTTATTGGAGTGTTTTACAGGCATACATTTCAAAAGGCCTTTTCTATTTTAAACTTTTAATAGCAAAGTGAATTTATTCTGTTGGGGCCTGAAACTTATTAAAATAAATACTTCAACTTAGAGGACACCCTATACATATTTTTCAGTTTTTACGTTATTATTATTCTTTTTTAGTGTGTTACTATAGAGTTTGTAGATAATAAAAACTCTGATAACCGTTTTACATTAATGCAGCTTCTTTTGACCTATGTTTATTGAAAGTTTTTTTTATGGCAATCAGAAACGCACGCGTTTCTGATTGCATTGCACTACAAGACGATATATGACTAGTTAGCAACTGGTGCACAGCTAACAACTTACCTCTAAATGCCAAAAAGTGCTACAAAATGACGTACGCTAATAAAAAGACCCTAACTTAATCTATTATATAAATCTTGAGATATTGAAGGATTTAAATTCCATCAGGGACCTTGGTGTAGTTTTTTTAACGAGCGCTTATCGTTTTCGGAACACATAAATCAGGTTTACAAGAGCGCAATGCAAACGCTGGGATTCATATTTAGAAAACTCTCGTGATTTCTCAAACACTGATACAATTAAATCTCTGTACTTTACATATGTTCGATCAAAATTAGAATACGGAGCAATAGTGTGGCATCCTCAAAGTACACTTCCCAAATAGAAGGGATACAATGAAAATTTTTAAAATTTCTCGTATATAAAATGGAGAATGTTTTCCCACCACGAGGCTCGCCACAGGAAACTCTACTTTGCAGATTTCAGATACCTTCATTGGCTGATCGTCGCAATTTTATGCTAGTTTTGTTTTTGTTAAAAATTTGCAACTCGGCTATCGACTGTCCCTACTTATTGTCAAAACTAAACTTTAATGTACCATCTCATGCGTTAAGACATTATCCCGTGTTCAACTTACCGTTCCATGCTTCCAATTTTCAGTTAAAAGACCCCCTTTTTCAAGCTATGAAGATTTTTAATGTGAATTGCAATGACATTGATATTACCAATCTAACATATTCTCAGTTTTTGAAGGTTGCACGGGATCATTGTATTGGGAATATTATTAACTAATATTGTAGCATATATTGTTAAAGCTGAAACTTAATATTGTAATGTGTTAATCCTAACAGACACGTTTAGATTTAACTTAGCTTTAGTCACATTGTCTTGTTAATGGATGTATTTATCTGTTAGACAATAACAATTATTATTATTATTATTAAATTTGGGGCATCATTATTTTGTATATATTTTTTAGATGGTTGAAGAAAGTGAAGAACGACTTACAGAGGAACAGGTTCAACAAATTCTAGATATACTAGCAAAACATTTTCCTCATTTAGCTCCAGACAAAAAGGAAGAGGCAGAAGAACAGTCAGATTAAAACTAATCTAAGTAATGCTGAAGTTAATTTTATTATTAGAATTTTATTTTTAATTATGAATTTTATACAAGTTAGTTTTTTATCCAATAAATAAACCACTTAGTACTTAAGTTTATCTTTTTTGATCTCCTAGATCTTCAATAAGGTCTTCGTCAATCTACAAAAAGAAATTGGTAATGATTAAGAAAACAGCCCCACTCCCCGAGGGTAGGGGAGTAGGTTACCGTGGTAGGGTAGTAGGTTACCGTGGTAGGGGAGGATGTCTCCTCTATGAACCACTACTTGGTGGCAGTCAGCCCCCATAAAAAAGATGCACCCCCATAAACATTGTGCATTTGGAGTAAAAATTACCCTTATGGTAATGATTAAAAAACCACCACCCCCAGAGGAGGTGGGGGATGGGTGCAGGTGGTCAAGGTCGATCCTCTCTACACAAGGGTGGAACTTAAACCTGATACCTGACAGTGTAGATATCTTGTAGGTGCACAATTCTCCATCGTTTCTTCTTATTGAGTACCTTAACTGTGTTATCCAGACACTTTAATGTTTCTCAGTTTACCATAAGGTATGTACCACACTCCCAAGATACCACATGCTAGCGAATAGAAATTTCTGCAAGTGAACAATTCACCAAGTTTTGACTTCAAATACTGCAATAAATAACAGGCTCTATAAACCTCCAGAGGGTGGGAGGTAGTAGGAGAGGATGTCCCCTCTTGTGAGGGTGTGGAGTGAGTGAGGGTGGTCAAGGCCGATCTCGCTAATATTGTTCTATATTGCAAAACATACATATTTTTACTCCAAATGTTTATGGAGGTATATTTTTTTTATGGGGTGTGACTGCTGCAAAATCTATGGTGGTTTGTAAAGAGGATATCCTTCTTTAACTCCTCCACCCACCCCCACCTCATCTGAAGGTGGAAGTGTTTTTTTAATCATTACCGTAAGTGTAATTTTTGCTCTAAATACACAATATTTATGGGGGGATAGCCGCCGCAAAATTTATGGTGGTTCCTAATGGGGACATCCTCCCCTACAACCATTACCCCCCTCTGTGGGTGGGCCAGTTTTCCTAACCATTCCCAAGAAATTTATAAATTGAATAATTTAGAATTCATCCTGGCATAGGATGATATCCTGACTTTTATGGTGAGGTTAACTGAATCTGGCTTCTATGCCCAAGTGATGATGGGTTGATTCTTGTAATGAGAAAATTCCTACACATGCAACAGATTGCAAAGTGCACATTTTGTAACATAGAGAACTGGTCTGTTGAGAATGCCTTATATGTCACTCCTGATAACCCGGTAATGGTTCTCATCAACAAGATGAAAAAATTGGATAACATCAGAGTACAAAGAGTTTTTGAGAGACCATTCAGCTTAGTACCTTGTATTTAGGTATTACCCTAGATTAAAAATTAGTTTGTCTGGATGCTTGAAAGGTGTCAGTGATTTAGGACACACAGGAATTACGCCAAAAGCAAGGGAAGAGATCCTACTGCTGTCATTTCAGGACAATGATGACAAGGATTAACAAGTCCTTCTTCTTTACACTCCCTAGCCGGGATCAATGAGAGGAACAGAAGATCAACCTTCCCTAAGTGTGTTTCACTGATGGATCGCAAATAACCTAATTTGAGTCAGCAGGAACAGGTATATATTTGAAAACTGTGGATGTCTGATGTCCTTTGGGACAAAACACTATATTTTTCAAGTATAGGTTTCGTGCATGTGGTGAGCGGATGGTGTATATCTGCTCTGACAACCAAGCGGCACTTAAGACAGTCTGCAGAGATGCCCTGGATCAGTTGCCAGATTCGGAGTCATAACTATGTTGAAAGCAAACCTGCATTAGGAATATTCAAGAGACATATAAGAGCTGTTATCAAGGAATGGGCCAATTGATGCTTGAGAGATCAATGGTACCAGAGCTCATGCTACAAATAGGCCAAGGGGTTTTTATTTTGGTCTGGAAGAACACGCCACAAGTGGTTGCTTGGTATTCTCACAAGAAAATTGCAAAATATAAAGGTATCTAGTTTTGCTGGGAGTGGAAGAGGATCCAACATGCCTGGGCTATCTGGAGGTGAAGGGGATGCCAGTCCATTTTATTTGTGCATGCAAAGTGCTGAGAAGATTCGAGTATAAGATCTTCGGAATGGTAGTGCAAGGAGGCCGTTGACATAGAGTGACATCCTGACTTTTATGGTTAAGTCCGAGAGGTTTAACGATGATGGTGGCTAGGTTTTTTTTAGGGAAAGTTTCTTCGTGGTAGGCAAAAAGGATCCCTCTGATCTATTTTTTGGGTGCTGAACCAACCCACAACCACTACTTTATTCTCAGGTCTGGGAGATTCCACGATGACTGTGATAGTTAGGTTGATTTGATAAAAGTTTCTTTAAGGTTCGCAAAAAAGATAATTCTGGTCTGTGTGCTAGACACTGAGCCAATTATTTTTAATAAGATAAATTTTAAATCTATGTTTCAGACTACTTAATTTTTAATATTAAATACTTAAGGTCTTTTCATCATAAAATTGAACACCTTTCTACAACACTACCTACCCTGTCCCTTTTCAGGCAGTACTCTGTATTAGATAAATAAGAACATAAGATCTAACTTATGCATAAATCAGTTCTAATGTTCTACAATTTAAAAACATCCTACACACAACTGTTTTATTTACTTACTTCAGGCCATTTTTCAGGGATAACATCAAATAAATCATCTTTAACATCTCCTTGAATCACTATTTCATCTTCACTAGTAACTGATGATCCACAAGCAAATCTTTGACCAAAAAACTTAGCTGCTACTTTAAGGTCAATATCTAAAATATACAATAATAGCATTTAATTATACATTACAAGATGGTCACAGTCTCAGTCACTAAAGTTTTTTCCAGTATAACACTGCTAAACTGAAAGCTGTAACATGCCATTATTTTTACAGGCCTATATTGTACTACTTGTTATTTTCAACATTGAATATGATATCATTTAAAGCAAGATTTAAATTTAAAAGTATGATTGGAGTAGTGACTGAAAATACTTCAGCTTCTTATTTATACTAAATCTATGAAATTGTTATAGTTATGTTTGACAGAACTCACACAATTTCTTTTAGGTATAGATTAGGCGAATTATAATTTTTTGTTTTTATTTTTATAACTAACATAGTTTATTTTGAATTTTGCTTCTTTCACTAACATATTTCTCCAATCCATAAATAAAAATATTAACAAAAACAAAATTATACCCAAACATATATATATTCTGACAAATTTAAAAATTATAACATTCTGCAGGATTATTATAAAATTACCATCAGCCTTAATTTAGTGAAGTAGTGAAAATTAAAAAACCGGTCAAGTGCAAGTTGAACTTGCGCAATTAGTGTTCCGTAAGTTGATTGCTTTTAAAATAAAAAATTTTATTACAGATGTATAAAATGATCAGTGACTTCACAAAACACACCCCAAATGGGTTTTTCAACAAAGTTTGTTTCCAATCTTTACTGAAATCTGATGACCTTGAAATTTTTGTTTTTTTTAAATACCAAAAAAATTATTAAAGGTAATGCACTCGTGATAATTTTCGTTCAATCTACACCCCGTGGAAAATATTCCGGAATTTTTTCAAAATTTTTGATAAGTACTTTTCGAGATAAGGCGCGGGACAGCGATTTTTCGCGATTTTTTAAAAATAATACAAAGAAAAGTGCGCGCTAGTATTACATTATATATACATTTTTTACTCGTGTTTTGACAAGCTTTCATTTGACACCACACTCGATGACCTAGTAAAAAATTTTTTTTTTTCACTTCCGATTTCACCCCCCAAAACTAACCCCTTAAGTCAAAATTTAACTCTTAAAACTACATGGCTCTGATGAGGCCATCAATTCCTATATTATTACCAAATTTCAACTTTCTATGTCAAATAGTTTCAGAGAAAAAATCGGGTGTGACAGACAGACACCGAACTGATCTTATAAGTGTTCTGTACGGAACACTAAAAAGACAAATCAAGAATCATTTCTCAAAAAAGCATATAAAATCATAATACATACCAAAGGTACTAAGACCAGTTACTACTGTCACAGACTTTTTCTTTCCTCTTGGAGCTCTAGATATACAAACTTGTTTAGGACCTTCTTCCTTCTTTTTAGTTTTAATAATTCCTTTACCACCACGTTTCTGCCTTTTTTTTTCTTCTTCACCTGTTGGATTATCACCACCATCTCCTATTTTAACTTTTTCAAATTCTGTGGGTAGATGTTTTTCCAGCCACTGCTTACATTTTTCATATTCTGGGTAATATTCGCAATACTAAAACGTAAAAAAACCTAAGTTAAAATAAGAATAGTGAAGAATTATTTGAAACAAAAATTGACCCCAAAACTTACCTCTATAGGCATCGTGCAATTACCACAATAAACTACTTGAAGAGGGTAAGTAACACCTTCACGGGGACCCATTCGGAGTCTATTTTCTTCAGCCATTTTCTAGAAAAAGACACCAAATGGTTAAATATAATTTATTGTAAAAACGTTACAGATTTTAACCTCAAAGTTTTGACACTTTTTTTTGTAGTCAAAACTTTCTATTTTTGGTATCAAAATTGATTTTTGTTGCTACGTATAAATTTTGCCCTCTGATGCTATATAATAACGACACGAAGAAAAAAAAAAAGACGAACGTACCAGAAAGAAGTTTTGTTATTTTATAGGGAAACAGCTGTTTTTGAAATTTTGAAATTTTTTAAATTGTTTACTTTTCGGTTTTAAAAATTGTTTTCCCCAATTTATTTTAAAAAATGAAAAAGTTTGGAAGGGTAAACATCACTGTTTTAAGCTTTACAATCTATAAATGATAATAATTTTATATTTTAGTGGAAATCATTCGATTTTGGCCCCGAAACCAATGCCGAAATTAATGTAGATGAAAGGCAATCTCCTCCACATAAACAAAATAGTTATAACACAGGTGTTCCCGATACCGCAAAAGAAACTAGAACCTCAAATTCATTTAAGAAATCCAATTTTGATTTTAATAAGGAGATAGCGCCAAAAATTGTAACTGATCTAGCTGTCCATTGTAAAAAAATACAAGAAGTTGAAGGATGGCTCAAAGTCGTAGAAGGTTCATTAAACAGTGTAAGAGAAAGTAAATGTCATTAGATTTTTTTTTAATACATACCGAAATATAAGAAATAGTTTGATATTTTAGCAAAAAACGAAATTTTTACTTATTACTGGCCCTACAGGATGTGGCAAAGCAACTACAATTCATGTACTTTGTAAATCAATGAATGTTGAAATAATGGAATGGGTAAACCCAGTAGATATGGACTACGAAGTGTTCAAAGGTCCTGGTCAAGTAATAAAATTTTTAAATTTTTTTTCTGAAGGAAAATATAATTCTCTATTTAATACTGGAATTAAAAAGAAGATATTCCTTGTAAAGGATATTCCCAATGTTTTTGTAAAAAATTCTGAAGAATTTTTTCATGTTCTCGAGTAAGTTTTTAAGTAGTTAGAAATATAGATCTGTGTAAAAATATAAATTAGCCATCCTTTTTAGAGATGTATATTTCAAAGCAACACATCCAGTTGTATTCATTTGTACTGATTCAAGTAGTAATGTAATAAATTTGCAGAGGTCATTATTTCCTGAAGCGATACAGCTGAAATATGCTTTTGCACATATTAGGTAAGATCAGGGTGATTTTTTCTTAAATTTTGATTGATTGAAATTTGTTATTTGTTAATATGAAGAGTTTTTTATTTCAGCTTTAATGCATGTGCTCCTACTCTGCTTAAAAAGGCATTAAAAAGGACACAAGAAGTAATGCAAGGATATCCAGAGTTATTTTGCAAATCTACTCCGAGTACTATTGATGCTATTTTATTATCTTCAATGGGAGATATAAGGAGTTCTATGAACCAGCTTTACTTAGCTTGTTTGATAGGTAAGATATTTTGGTAACGAACCCTTTTAGATATAAAGTTACTCTGCAGTAGCACTGCTCTGGATGAATTATAATATCTGGTAACGAAGTTGACCCATAACCTATCTTAAAATGTTTGTAAAAAATAGCTAACTGTTTTTGTGCTATATCTTATCAATATGTTATTTCTACATGTCACAAATTTAAATATAAAATACAATATATTATCGTTGATAAATTTAAACAGTTAAAAATATAAATATGATTATATATAACAGTTTCACAATTATAATGCAAAATTACAATATTAAAATATCTAATATATCACAGATTATGTTATCATATCATCATATAATTAAGTGTGTAATATCCTCTGGAGGTCAGGAATGAGTTCAGATGTTTTTTGAGCAGATTAAAGAGTTGATAGTTTGTTCCATAATTTGTTTATGGAAAAAATCAACATTTTTTTGGAGGTACTGATATTTGTTAACTGAATATTAAAGGCCATTTTTAAAGAACTGTCTTAAAATAAATTTGGTTTCTTTTTTATATATAAACATGATTCCAAGATATACAGGCACATGATTGTTAAGAGCTTATTCCTGATGAATACTAACCTATAATTATTTCTAGTATGTGGACTACACACATTTCTTAGATATTTCTTCTCTCTATTTCAGCTTATTAAAATTAAATTTATTAAATTAAATAGAAACTCCTAATATAATTCTTCAAATACAATCTGATGTCTTACCAGATGTACAAGTATAAAATGCGGATTTTTTTTCTAAAAAAACATGTTAAATTCAGAAGAATGATAAAAAGTGCTTTATTCAAAGTATGCTCCATTGCTTGTTATACATTTTTCCCATCTTTCGGGCAATTTGTGAATACCACGCCAGTAAAAATCTTCCCCTTTTGCTGCGAACCATTTATCGAGCCATTTTTTTCACATCTTCGTACGAACCAAAGCGCTGCTCAGCAAGTGCGTGACCCATCGATGCAAACAAGTGGTAATCGGAAGGAGCCAAGTCTGGTGAGTAAGCCGCATGGGGTAGAACTTCCCAGCTGAGTGCTTCCAACGTGTCGCCAACTGGTTTTGCCGTATGTGATGAGCATTGTCATGAAGAAAAATGACTTTGTGTTGCCTCTTTCAATATTCTGGCCTTTTTTCAAGCAGCGAACGGTTCAAATCGATCGATTGTCGTTGGTAACGTTTAGTATTAACCGTTTCCCCAGGTTTTAACAGCTCATAATAGACCACGCCCACCAAACACAGAGCATCGTCTTTCTGCCAAAGCGATTCGGTCTTGCGGTTGATGTGGATGGTGCGCCTGGGTCTACCCATGATTTTTTGGGCTTGGGATTCCTAAAATAAATCCACTTTTCATCCCCTGTAACTCTACGATGCAAAAACGACTTCCTGTTGTACCGAGCGAGCAAAATGTCACACGTGTTTTTGCGCTTTTCCATTTGCCTGTCGTTCAACTCATGTGGTACCCATCTACCGGCTTCTGAATCTTTCCCATCTCTCGTAGCCGATTGGAAACAGCTCGTTGACTAACGCTCAATTGCTCGGCGAGTTGTTTTTGTGTTTACGAATCATCCTTGTCTGCAACAACGAAGTCACCACTTTTGAAACGCCGAAACGATCGTTCACACGTATCTTGCGATGGAGCATGTTTACCATAAGCTTCTCGAAGTAATCGGTATGATTCAACAGCAGTTTTCTTCAAATTAATGCTGTCCGCGAATGCTCTTTGTTCGGTATAAATTTCGACATATTGAACACAACAACACAACACTATGCACACACTTTTACAATTTATCACTCGTGCGTATCTGACACTTGTTGATGACACAACAAAATGGCGCAGTGTCAAATCTTTATAGCACAAACTGCATTGGTGCACCATCTGTTGTCTGAAATCCGCATTTCATACTTGTACACCTGGTACAAGTAACAGATTTACAAAATAATTTCATTCCCACATATGAATAGTATATTTATAAGATAATTTTAAAGAAATACAAGGCAAGATATTTTGGAATATTAATTTTTTCATTTTAAGAAAGTTTTAAAAATAATTATAAACCGTTTTTCATAAAGTTATTGAGATTATTTTTGAAAACAATTAAACTGGTACACTCCTTAACCTGTATAGGCAAGTTATTAAAGTTATTCGGCCCTTTGAAAAATAGTGAGTTTATGGTTTTTTGTAATTTGTTCGTACTATGTAGAAATCACTTCGTGATCGTGATTGATTATCATGTGTTTCATAAGAATATTTAATTTGGTTATGTAGATAGGTAGGTAACAGATTATTTATTATTTTACAAATGAATATTATGGTAAAGTATTTAAAGTGAAGATCAAGTGGTTGCCAATTTAAACAATGCTGTATTAAAGCTACTGGCATATATCTATCGCCCTTTAAGATGACTCTTATACTCCTATTTTGGAATTTTTTTAAGGCAGATTTATTATTGTTATCAAGAAACAATAAGAAGCTTGCGCAGTAAGTAAAGTGAGGCTGTATAGTACTTTGATAAACAGTCAGCCTTGAATGAAAAGAAAGGTTATTGGATACTTATGAAAAGAAGAAAAATTTTGTAGCAATTTTCCTATAAATATATGAAAAGTGACTTTTATATGTTAGACAAGAATCAATAAGGAGTATTAAGACCCTATTTATATGAGATTTGTTACCCCAAAATATAACCCCATATGAGATTTGAAACTGCACAAAGGTATGAAATGCCATCAAGGCCATTTCTTGACTTCACATATGAAAACAGGACCTTTAAAGCACTTTGCTAGAGATACACCGAGTTGCTATCTGTACAATCCAATCTGCTGTTAATTGTTACACCCAAACAAGGTACAGAGTTGCTTGCTTGTAATGTTTTGTTATATTGAAAGAAACAGTTCTTGATGTCATTTTTCCTATTGAACTTTATAAATTAAGTTTTTTCATTGTAAAAGAGTAATTTATTTTTTATATACTGTTCTTCAAGCCCATTCATGCTCTCACTCCTTCTTACTTTACTTTGATCCTTAATTGTTTCACTTATGATTAGGGAGGTATCGTCGGATAAAATAGTATATTTTGATTTATGAGATTAGGTAACTCATTAATAGACAAATTGTACAAGAAAAGGCCCAGAATGATATCCTGTGGAACCCTTCTATGCCCCAAGGCCTCCTAAGGCCACTCTGCCTGTTAAAATTCTGTGCCTTTCCAGATAGGATACCAACCTACCATGCATTATTTTTTTTACTATTCTGTTGACATTTGATAGCAGAGTGATGGGCCTGTAATTTTTAATTTCATCTTCTTTCTTTTTATAGATTACCCTGACAGATCTTCACTTCAGCACCTCCAGATAAATTATAATTACAAATGTAAATTGATACTGTGTACAGAGTGATCATTTTTAGATGCCCAGCCGTGATTTATGGAAAATTGTTATATATATATATATATATATATATATATATATATATATATATATATATATATATATATATATATATATATATTTTTAAATGTAGAGTGGTATAGTGCATGTCAAGGAGTATACTGTCGTATTTGACATTTGGTAGTAAAAGCGTCGCGGGGCTTTTTTATTTCATCGAGGTACCTTTTGTAAAACGGCATTGGAAAGCCCTAATTTTTTTCAACATTTTTTTCTTTAAACTATTTTTTAAAATTTGTTTACAAAAAAGTTATGCAGGAAAAACCCTTTAAAATTTTATTTTTTGGTCATTGATGTTGCCATGAATCGTATGCCACGTTTGGCGGTTTTAAAACAATTTATCTAGTAGGCAGCTATCATACTTTAATCTGACAGTTCTTCTTTTCACACCTATTCAATTCAGTAGAGGTAAACTAAGTAAACAGTGTGTTATTAGCCTCTGATGGAAATAAATATGATTCTTATTTATGGAGAAGCAAGAAGAAATTCTCAGGAAGCCTTTGGAATATATCGAGAACGTTACCCAAACTGGTATATCCTGGATCACACTATATTTTGTCATTTAGAACGAAATTTGGGAAACAATATGGATGCATTTTCTGGGCAGAAAGGTATTTCTAAACGAAAAACTGTTTTAACAGATGAAAAAGTAGTTGAAATTATGCAATATTCACAAAACCATCTATAAAATTTAATGAGAGAAGCAAGCGGGCAATGAATCTTATGAGAATATTCAGAAACCTCTTATAGCTAAAAAAAAATACCATGACTATAAAATGCATAATCTTTAGTTATTAACACAATTTGATTCGAAACGACGACGAGTTTTGTAGCAGAATTGATGATTAAATATGATGAAGAATGTTATTTTCTGAACCATATATTATGGACAGATGAAAGTCAATTTGTTAGCAACTACATACCTAACAGAAAAAATTATCATTACCGGGCTGATGAGAATCCATACAACGTTAATCAAATTCAGAATCAAGGCCATTATGGCGTTAATGTATGGTGTGGGATAATTGGGAAACATTTGGTTGGACTATACTTTTTGAGAGAACACTACTTATAGTTTATATATATAGTTACTTTAATTTCTTGGTTAGTACTCTACCAGTTTTATTAGAAAATATACCTCTTATTTTAAGAAGACCTATGTGGTATCAACACGATGGAGCACCACCTGATTCGATTGCTGCTGTTAGAGAGTATTTGAATGAACAGTTTCAACTAAGATGGATAGGGGTTTGCAGCCCAGTTATTCAATGAGCACCTATCATCAGGCTTCACGCCGTTAGATTTTTTCTTGTGGGGGACTCTGAAAGATATTGTATATAAAACGGCAAATGATATTGAGTACTTAAAGGGCAAAAATATCAGATGCGTGCAATAGTGTATCTGGAGAAATTATTTACAAAGCCATCAAGCATTATTGAAAAATATGGAAAAATGCATGATAGAAGAAGGAAGACATATAGAAACTGTCTGTTTTTTTTTTTTTATTTTTTAACTTTCAAACATTTATTTTTATAAATATATAATAAGTTATGGAATGTTGAAAGTTATAAAGTTTTTTTGATAGTTTTCATAAAAATAATGTATTCTTATTTTTTATTGTTCAAAGATATTTTATTAAAGGAAAAACCTCAACAGCATAGTAACTAATATTATTATAACTACTGTCAGATTAAAGTATGACAGCCCCCTACTTGTTTGAAAACTGCCAAATGTGGCATACTATCCATGGTAACCGCGATGACAAAAAAATAATATTTTAGAGTTTTTGGTGCATAGCTTTTTTGCAAAATAAATTAGAAAAAAAAAACAATTTAAAGAAAAAATGTTGAAAAAAATTAGTGCTTTCCAATGCCGTTTTACAAAAGGTATGTTGATTCGACAAGTAGATGTGTACTGATGCTTTTAGTACAGAAACTGAGATCTCATCTGGTCCCACTAATTCTTAATTTTTTAAAATTTTTATTACTTTCTTGGCCCTTGTTAGTCCAAAGTGAAATACTTCTGAGCATTTGTTCGTTTTGCTAAGATCACTTTCACCTTTTTTTTACATCAGAACAAGCATTTACAAAATATGTATAAACACTGTCTAATGTTTTCGCTAAGGTCAGAACTGGATCGCTATTTTTCAGATTTTTAGTAGTCTTAGCAATTATTAAAATTTTTGGTTTGTTTGTTAACAAGAGTTCATGTAGTTTTAGATTTATTACTTGCCTGGGTAATTTTTTTTGTTATTAAAAGCGCGTTTTGCTTCATTGATTGATAAGTTTTTTTTACACAGATTTTTTTATATCATCAGTAACGCAGCTATTATCAACTTGTTTTTTAATTTTTTTTTTCTAAAGGAAAGTATTGTATTTCTGAAAAAAATCACACTCTGAGAGAAGTACCAACCTTCAAACGATACATGTCAAAATTTCATGACATTTCGACGATTAGGTTACAAGTTACAGTGGTTTTAGTGATATTTGGAAATAATCGAATTTCGTGTGTTGATTAAACACTGTTTTTTTTTATGAGAAAAATACTGTGCAAAGCAATGTCTTGATAAGTGTTACGGAGACTCTGCCTGTGGAAAATCACTCATCCTTTACTGGTATGCTGAATTTAAACGCAGTCGTACAGATACAAATCATGCTGAACGCTCTGGACGCCCAAATGAGGTGGTTACACAGGAAAACATAAAAAAATCCATAAAATTATTTTGGATGACCGTAAAGTGAAATCGCGTGAGATAGCTGACACCCTAAAGATATCAAAAAAACGTGTTGGTCCTATTTTGCATTAACATTTGGGCATGCGAAAGCTCTGTTCTAAATGGGTACCGCGTTTGCTCACGGTGGACCAAAGACAACAACGTGTTGATGATTCTGAGCCCTGTTTGGACCTGTTTAAGCGCAATAAAAAGGATTTTTTTATACGATATGTGACAATGGATGAAACATGGATCCACCACTAAACACCGGAATCAAATCGGCAGACAGCTGAGTGGACAGCAGACGGGGAAAGCCGCCCGAAGCGACCAAAGACACAACAGTCAGCTGGAAAGGTTTTGGGCGCATGGAATAATTTTCATCGACTATGCTGAGAAGGGAAAAACCATCAATAGCGAATATTATATAAAGTTATTGGTGCGTTTGAAGGCAGAAATCGCAAAGCAACGGTTCCAAAAGAACAAGAAAAAAGTGCTCTTGGTTACGTTGACAAAATTGCATGAATTGAAGTTCGAACTGCTTCTTCATCCACCGTATTCTCCAGATTTGGGCCCCAGCGACTATTATCTATTCGCAGACCTCAAAAAAATGCTCGTGGGAAAGAAAACTAACTATTGTGAAGGCAAAGACAAATCCTTCTACAAGAAAGGTATAGAAATGTTAGAAAAACGTTGGACTGATGGTATCGCTCTTGAAGGAGACTATTGATGAATAAAGTCGAATTTTGCAAAAAAATATGTTTTAAGTAGCTAGACCAAAAACTTTTCAGCCTACGTGTTAGTCACTCATTTCCGTCGGTCTATCGGTCTAATGGCACGATAACTCTCGAACGAAATGATGATATCAATTTCAAACTTAGTATATAAATAATACCTAATGAGGGGATAATGCCTCTAGTTTTTGAGCGATATCACTTAAGCCGAAGGGGGTGAAAGGGGGTTGGTACATTTTGTACGGTTTTAATAGTAATATGGTAATTTTCCCTGGTTTTTTGTTGAGATATATTTTTTTATCGTTCACCTCCCCGCCTGAGTAGGGATTTTACCACTTTTTTATAACCTCTAGGATGTCGTAATAATAATAAATAAATATTTTGCATAAATATTTAAAAGTAAAATATAAAAGGGGTGAAAGGAATGAGGCAGGAGATTAGAGGGGTTGTTTTGTATATATAGGATTATATGTGGTTTTTAAGGTTTTTGGAATTGAGAAATTAAAAAATTAGGTTACGGAACACTTATAAGATCACTTCGGTGTCTGTCCGTCTGTCACACCTGATTTCCTCCGAAACTATTTGATATAGAAAGTTGAAATTTGGCACTAATATAGGAATTGATGGCCTCATCAGAGCCGTGTAGTTTTGAAAGTTAAATTTTGACTGAAGTGAAAAAAAACATTTTTTACTTGGTCATCGAGTGGGGTGTCAAATGAAAGCTTGTAAAAAGATGAGTTCAAAAATATATAATGTAATACTTGGGCAAAATTCTCTTTGTGTTATTTTTAAAAAAGTGTGAAAAATCGCTGTCCCTCCCCTTATCGCGAAAAGTACTGATCAAAAAATTTTGAAAAAATTCTGGAATATTCTCTACAGGGTGTAGATTGAACGAAAATTATCACTAGTGCATTAACTTTAATAATTTATCTGGTATATAAAAAAAGACAAATATCAACGTTATCAGTTTTCACTAAAGACCGGGGATGTTTTTGTGAAGTCACTGATCATTTTATACTTCCGTAACAAAAATTTTTATTTTAAAAGCAATCAACGTACGGAACACTAATTGCGCAAGTCCAACTTGCACTTGACCGGTTTTTTTATTTTTTATTTTTTTAAATTTTACCCCAAGAGGAGGATGCAGTTTTGCAGGCTTTTTTGGTTGATGTAACTGACAAATTTTAAGCATATTACTTATAGTAAAATATATAACGGTTTAATGGGTTGGGGTAGTGAGTTAGAAGGGTCGCCCCATATCTATCATGGTATATCCTCTTTTCTGGGTTCTTGGACTGTAGCAATATGAAATTTAAGTTATTATCTCATTACTTACTAAATTTTAATAGCGGTAGGGGATGAAAGAGATGGTAGAATCTTGTAGAGTGTCAATAAAATTATGAGAATTTCTACAGGTTTATTGGATGGGAGAATCGGCAATTTAAAGCGTAATCATTTATAATAAAACATAAGGTGCCAAAAGCTTAGAGAAGGAAGGTAGAATAGTGACTTCAAATCTGTCTTGTCATAGGAATCTTAACATTACATTTTTTTCATTATTTTCATTGTTAACATGGGAACAGGGGAAGATGGCGGCACTACACCCTTTCCCCTGCGACTCCTTTTTTTTAAGGAACATTGCGGTGGACACCATTATTGGGAGCTGGATCATCTGAAATTTCGAAAGAAATTAGTGTACAAGAGGATCAATCTTGTCTTTGAACGAAGGATTTAAAAAAAAAATTATAAGGATTTGATGGTATGATTTGATCAAGGTTTATTGTGCTTTAAGTTGATTTAATACAACTAATTTTATAGATTTAAGTAAGTTTACAGCCCCCAGTAACCGAGTTCAAATGCTATCATTTATCATTTCATCATTTTTGTTTATAGAGAGTTCGTTTAATTACATTAACAAAATATTTCTAGATGAGAAACCACTAGTTATAAAATCAAAAACTGAAAAATTGGGCTCCAAAAGAAAAAGAACCGATCAACCGATCACTATCAAAAATATGGTAAGAGATGAAACATTGGGATTATTTCATGGCTTAGGACGAGTTTTAAATCCTAAAAGAAAAGCAGAAGGTAAATGTTTTCATCTAGTTTTGGGAAGATATTCTTTTTCGTTTATTTTTAATATTCTATATATAGTGTTGTTCTGAGATTAATTATTTCACGGCATAAATGAACAGTTATTTCAATTATTTTCAGGTGTCTAAAACAGCTTTTATTTTACAAATAATTTTTTAAACATTTTTTGCAATTTTTGACACATGAACTATGTGTTATAACAGTTTTTTAAGATGTTTCTTTCCAATTATCTACATTAAGGTCAAAAATAATTTTTTCAGTGTTAACTTATTGATTATCGATGTTTTACAGGAAACTCGTGGAGACTTAGTTATGATATTGAAAAGTTGGTAGACGAATTTAGTATACAACCTGCAAAGTTCACAAGTTTTCTTTTTGAAAATTATTTAAAATATTTTGGCGACTTAGAAGATGTTGAAAAATCTATAGATTATCTGAGTTTGTCAACTGTACTTATGGAAAATTGGGACAACCACGACAATTTGGTTTTAGCCCTTTGGATTTCAGTTTTAGGACTAATGGTGTTTAATGAACATAGAGAAAGTAAATGGACTCAAATTAAAGGGCCTAGAAAATTGGAAAAAGTTTGGTAAACAGTTATTTTAAATGTTTTTTTTTTACCACTAATCAACAGAGATTGTATAAAATAGTTTTTTTAAATTGATAATTTTGATAAAACAAAAAAAAAATAACTTGGGGAATTTGTTATTTTTTAGTGCTTCAGAAGATAAGGAACTATTGCATCCTACTGACCGATTTTACTATAATATGATAACAAAAACTGAGAAATATCACCAATTTAATTGTAATTTTTAATTTTATTTTTTGTATTTTAATTTATTAATAAATTTTTTGGTGATCTATTAAACATTATATAAATTTAATAGGTCACTGTTTATGGTTAATATATTTTTTTAGAAATACATTTTAATATAAAAAATAAAGAAGTTTATTTCAACAAAAATGTTTTATTGTTATATCACGTGTAGTTCCTGAAATAAAGGGGAAATATATTTTAGGGGTTATTTCTAATCTTTCTATCTTTATAATCGAATTTTCACTGATAAAAAATCCAAAATATACTTTTTTTCCAGTTTCTCAGTTTCTTCAGTTGAAGATGCCAGACAAAAAACATATTTCTTACGCCCTGACTGCATTACCTGACATACCTTCCGGTTAATATCACAAGTATTATTAAAGTCACCTCTAGTGCCTGTGATAGATCCAAAAATGTGTTTTTAATTTTCCATCGTATCGAATTAATTTTTTCGTTTGTTGTAATCTACCAGTATTCTAAATTTCATTACATTCAGTATTAACCAGTTTTGTCGCTTTCCGCGTTGGGACCGTAATTGTTGTAATAGATCGTTTGATGCAATCCTTTAGCAAAGATATTTCACATTAGTTGCAGATACAATAAAATCGTATATACATATCTCTCGTATTGAGAAGTGACATTACCAGTTGTAAAATAGGACGAGTTTTAAATCCTAAAAGAAAAGCAGAAGGTAAATGTTTTCATCTAGTTTTGGGAAGATATTCTTTTTCGTTTATTTTTAATATTCTATATATAGTGTTGTTCTGAGATTAATTATTTCACGGCATAAATGAACAGTTATTTCAATTATTTTCAGGTGTCTAAAACAGCTTTTATTTTACAAATAATTTTTTAAACATTTTTTGCAATTTTTGACACATGAACTATGTGTTATAACAGTTTTTTAAGATGTTTCTTTCCAATTATCTACATTAAGGTCAAAAATAATTTTTTCAGTGTTAACTTATTGATTATCGATATTTTACAGGAAACTCGTGGAGACTTAGTTATGATATTGAAAAGTTGGTAGACGAATTTAGTATACAACCTGCAAAGTTCACAAGTTTTCTTTTTGAAAATTATTTAAAATATTTTGGCGACTTAGAAGATGTTGAAAAATCTATAGATTATCTGAGTTTGTCAACTGTACTTATGGAAAATTGGGACAACCACGACAATTTGGTTTTAGCCCTTTGGATTTCAGTTTTAGGACTAATGGTGTTTAATGAACATAGAGAAAGTAAATGGACTCAAATTAAAGGGCCTAGAAAATTGGAAAAAGTTTGGTAAACAGTTATTTTAAATGTTTTTTACCACTAATCAACAGAGATTGTATAAAATAGTTTTTTAAATTGATAATTTTGATAAAACAAAAAAAAAAATAACTTGGGGAATTTGTTATTTTTTAGTGCTTCAGAAGATAAGGAACTATTGCATCCTACTGACCGATTTTACTATAATATGATAACAAAAACTGAGAAATATCACCAATTTAATTGTAATTTTTAATTTTATTTTTTGTATTTTAATTTATTAATAAATTTTTTGGTGATCTATTAAACATTATATAAATTTAATAGGTCACTGTTTATGGTTAATATATTTTTTTTAGAAATACATTTTAATATAAAAAATAAAGAAGTTTATTTCAACAAAAATGTTTTATTGTTATATCACGTGTAGTTCCTGAAATAAAGGGGAAATATATTTTAGGGGTTATTTCTATTCTTTCTATCTTTATAATCGAATTTTCACTGATAAAAAATCCAAAATATACTTTTTCCAGTTTCTCAGTTTCTTC
The DNA here is from genome assembly GCA_019049505.1 of Pachyrhynchus sulphureomaculatus. Classification (NCBI taxonomy): domain Eukaryota; kingdom Metazoa; phylum Arthropoda; class Insecta; order Coleoptera; family Curculionidae; genus Pachyrhynchus; species Pachyrhynchus sulphureomaculatus. Next base: position 83,006,734 of record CM032455.1, read on the forward strand.
AGTTGAAGATGCCAGACAAAAAACATATTTCTTACGCCCTGACTGCATTACCTGACATACCTTCCGGTTAATATCACAAGTATTATTAAAGTCACCTCTAGTGCCTGTGATAGATCCAAAAATGTGTTTTTAATTTTCCATCGTATCGAATTAATTTTTTCGTTTGTTGTAATCTACCAGTATTCTAAATTTCATTACATTCAGTATTAACCAGTTTTGTCGCTTTCCGCGTTGGGACCGTAATTGTTGTAATAGATCGTTTGATGCAATCCTTTAGCAAAGATATTTCACATTAGTTGCAGATACAATAAAATCGTATATACATATCTCTCGTATTGAGAAGTGACATTACCAGTTGTAAAATTTGACATTTGTTATTGTTAAAACAGTGGCAGTTCAGAAATTGGCCGAGTAGTTTGTTTATAGTAAGAATTAAAAAAAAACAGTTTCCTGAACAAATAGAAATTTCACGCAAAGGTTTTCGTTGGATGATTTTTACGATTTTAGTAAAGGCCTAACTCGATACCAGTGCTTCAAATCCCTTCGTTCAACTTTTGGCAATGAATCGTCATCAGAAAATACTGTTTACAGTTGGTTTACAGAATTTCGTCATGGTCATGATTCCGTCGGTGATAAATTTCGTGAAGGTCGACCAAAATCAGTTGTTCCAAAAAACATCGATGCTATGCGCAACATGATTGAAGAGGATCGGCATGTGATGTACCGTAAGATAGGAGACCAAGTCATCCTTAGGCATATCGAAGACTGCAGTACACTCTATTTTGTATGAACATTTAGCTGTGAAAATGATCTGTTCCCGATGGATTCCGCATAATTTGATTAAAACTCAAAAATAGGCTCGTGTCAATTGGTGTGAGGAAATACTCAAAAAATTCGACCGAGGACGTGCAAAATCCGTATACAACATCGCAACAGGAGATGAAACTTGGATATATTCGTACGAGCCAGAAACTAAGCAACAATCAACTGTTTGGATGTTCCAAAATGAACTGATTCCAACAAAAGTGGTTCGTTCGCGAAGCACTTCCAAGAAAATGATCGCTTATTTCTTGAGTTAAAAAAATAAAAATGCGTGGACAGCGATTTTCATCACCTCAAGAAGCTGTTCAATCCTTCCAAAACCATGTTTTTGAGGTGCCAACTTCAGAATGGAAAAAATGTTTCGAGAATTGGTTCGAACGCATGTAAAAGTGTATAAACCTTAAAGGCGGATATTTTGAGAAGCAATAAAACGATTTGTACCAAAAAAATTTTTTCTGTCATTGTTTTTGTAAAAACTTAAAAGGTAGCCCTCATACTGGACATGTTGCAACCATTGCTTTAGAGGATCGAAAAACAGTTAATGTTGAATGGTATACAACAATCTGTTTGCCAAAAGTCATCGATGAAATCAGGAAAAACATTCGAAAACGTCGCATCATTCTTCATCATGACAATGTCAGCTCTCGCACAGCACGTCAAACAATTGATTATTTGACTGAAAAAAATATCGAATTAATGTTTCATTGCCTGTATTCACCTGATTTATTGCCAAACGACTTCTTTGTATTCCCGAATGTCAAAACAAAAGGGGGGATTTTCTTCACCTCAAAAAAACCCTTCCAAAACCATGTTTTTGAGCCACCAACTTCGGAGTGGAAAAAATGTGTCTAGAATTGGTTCGAACGCGTGCAAAAGTGTATAAATCTTAAAAGCGAATGTTTTAAGAAACTGTAATACGACTTGTACCAAAATTTTTAGTGTTCCGTACGGAACACTTATAAGATCACTTCGGTGTCTGTCTGTCTGTATGTCTGTCTGTCTGTCTGTCTGTCACACCCGATTTTCTCCGAAACTATTTGACATAGAAAGGTGAAATTTGGTAATAATATAGGAATTGATGGCTTCATCAGAGCCATGTAGTTTTGAGAATTAAATTTTGACTTAAGGGGTTAGTTTTGGGGGGTGAAGTCGGAAGCGAAAAAAAATTTTTTTTACTAGGTCATCGAGTGTCAGATGAAAGCTTGTGAAAACACGAGTAAAAAATATATATGTAACATTATACTTGCGCGCACTTTTCTTTGTATTATTTTTAAAAATTCGCGAAAAATCGCTGTCCCGGGCCTTATCTCGAAAAATACTTATCAAAAAATTTCGAAAAAACTCTGGAATATTCTCCACGGGATGTAGATTGAACGAAAATTATCACGAGTGCATTACCTTTAATAATTTATATGGTACATAAAAAAACAAAAATTTCAAGGTCATCAGATTTCAGTAAAGATTGGAAACAAACTTTGTTGAAAACTCATTTAGGGTGTGTTTTGTGAAGTCACTGATCATTTTATACCACCGTAACATAAATTTTGATTTAAGGGGTTCGTTTTGAGGAGTGAAATTTTTTTTTACTAGGTCATCGAGTGTGGTGTCAAATGAAAGCTTGTGAAAACACGAGTAAAAAATATATATATAATGTAATACTTGCGCACACTTTTCTTCGTATTACTTTTAAAAAATCGCTGTCCCCTACCTTATCTCGAAAAGTACTGATCAAAAAATTTTGAAAAAATTCTGGAATATTCTCCATGGGGTATAAATTGAACGAAAATTATCACGAGTGCATTACCTTTAATAATTTATTTTCGTATTTAAAAAAAAAAAAAAATTTCAAGGTCACCAGTTTTCAGTAAAGATTGGAAAAAAACTTTGTTGAAAACTCATTTGGGGTGTGTTTTGTGAAGTCACTGATCATTTTATAGCACCCTAACAAAAAATTTTATTTTAAAAACAATCTACGTACTGAGCACTAATTGTGCAAGTTCAACTTGCACTTGACCGGTTTTTTTTTTCTTTCGTTGTTTTTGTAAAAACTTAAAAAGTAGCGCTCCTATGTATTATAGTTGTGTTACTCTCGCAGTAAATGAGTGAAGATATATTCTGAGACTTGACACAGAACAATAACCAAGTTATTGTTATTTTCGAAATGACAGCTTATATGTAGTAAGTAATTTGTGAAATATGACTCTTTGCACTACTACTACTCTTAATTATTAAAATAGTTTTTGAGTTTTTAGTTAAAAATTGCAACGTACGCGGTGAAAAATTTTAAAAAGTGTCAAGTAGACGGTAGATTTATTTTATTTAACGTATGGCAGGAAACGTTACAACATACATGCATAAAAATGCTAAAAGTATAAAGATAAATAGAAATATAGGCTATAATATACAGGATATAAGGTAAACAGTCTAACCATATCACAAACAAACATCTAAATTAAGTATATAATCAAATGCTTTGTCCGTTGCATTAAGGAGGTCAATCAGTTGACCGGGGGTAAGATCTCAAGGGGCACGGCTCAACAATGTGGCGGATAATTTGTCTATTGGCTCCACAATCTCAGCGTGGTGAAGGTGCTTTTCCCCATTTTATATAATGCATCCGTACACTTGGTTTGTGTGGATTCTATTTACAACTGTCCACAGTTTATGGTCGAGGTTAGAGCCGACAGGAGCACTATCAATGCAGATTAGACTCCGCCAATCGGCCGGCACACAGCTACCGTTTACATCAAAGTTATCGCTATGGAGTGATTTAACCAAAGACATAGAGAATGGACTGAGCATTAGCCTCACAAAATTGACCACTCTCTAGAAAGAGACACAGCGACTGTATGGACAATACCTATTTCTTTTTTGTAGGCCTGTAATAACCAAGGCGCATTACCCCGAGAGACTGGCTGCGCATTCGCTTTGTCTCTCACACTTTACTTCACATCGGGATACGGAATGCGCAGTCCATTCTCTATGTCTATGGATTTAACCAATGTAAGTGGAGGTTGTTTAGATTGAAGCTTATTTAGTCTCTGATGCCCCGGCGTATAAGGAGTTCGGCCAGCTCTGAGATTTTTCGATATTCCCTGACTAGAGCGGGCTCATGTCGCAGATGTGGTTGGGCAATGTTATTCAGTATGAGCAGCCAATACGTTGTAGATTTGATCGTGCCTGTGATGAGTCGCATCGTCTGATTCAGCTGTGTATCTGTCTTATGCGTATCGGGACTATTCAACCATACTGGCAACAGTATTTTGCTGCGGAATATACTAGTCCGAGAACAGAACATCTGAATCTTATACTTATAAATACTTATCAAAAAATTTCGAAAAAACTCTGGAATATTCTCCACGGGATGTAGATTGAACGAAAATTATCACGAGTGCATTACCTTTAATAATTTATATGGTACATAAAAAACAAAAATTTCAAGGTCATCAGATTTCAGTAAAGATTGGAAACAAACTTTGTTGAAAACTCATTTAGGGTGTGTTTTGTGAAGTCACTGATCATTTTATACCACCGTAACATAAATTTTGATTTAAGGGGTTCGTTTTGAGGAGTGAAATTTTTTTTTACTAGGTCATCGAGTGTGGTGTCAAATGAAAGCTTGTGAAAACACGAGTAAAAAATATATATATAATGTAATACTTGCGCACACTTTTCTTCGTATTACTTTTAAAAAATCGCTGTCCCCTACCTTATCTCGAAAAGTACTGATCAAAAAAATTTTGAAAAAATTCTGGAATATTCTCCATGGGGTATAAATTGAACGAAAATTATCACGAGTGCATTACCTTTAATAATTTATTTCGTATTTTAAAAAAAAAAAAAAATTTCAAGGTCACCAGTTTTCAGTAAAGATTGGAAAAAAACTTTGTTGAAAACTCATTTGGGGTGTGTTTTGTGAAGTCACTGATCATTTTATAGCACCCTAACAAAAAATTTTATTTTAAAAAACAATCTACGTACTGAGCACTAATTGTGCAAGTTCAACTTGCACTTGACCGGTTTTTTTTTTTTTCTTTCGTTGTTTTTGTAAAAACTTAAAAAGTAGCGCTCCTATGTATTATAGTTGTGTTACTCTCGCAGTAAATGAGTGAAGATATATTCTGAGACTTGACACAGAACAATAACCAAGTTATTGTTATTTTCGAAATGACAGCTTATATGTAGTAAGTAATTTGTGAAATATGACTCTTTGCACTACTACTACTCTTAATTATTAAAATAGTTTTTGAGTTTTTAGTTAAAAATTGCAACGTACGCGGTGAAAAATTTTAAAAAGTGTCAAGTAGACGGTAGATTTATTTTATTTAACGTATGGCAGGAAACGTTACAACATACATGCATAAAAATGCTAAAAGTATAAAGATAAATAGAAATATAGGCTATAATATACAGGATATAAGGTAAACAGTCTAACCATATCACAAACAAACATCTAAATTAAGTATATAATCAAATGCTTTGTCCGTTGCATTAAGGAGGTCAATCAGTTGACCGGGGGTAAGATCTCAAGGGGCACGGCTCAACAATGTGGCGGATAATTTGTCTATTGGCTCCACAATCTCAGCGTGGTGAAGGTGCTTTTCCCCATTTATATAATGCATCCGTACACTTGGTTTGTGTGGATTCTATTTACAACTGTCCACAGTTTATGGTCGAGGTTAGAGCCGACAGGAGCACTATCAATGCAGATTAGACCCCGCCAATCGGCCGGCACACAGCTACCGTTTACATCAAAGTTATCGCTATGGAGTGATTTAACCAAAGACATAGAGAATGGACTGAGCATTAGCCTCACAAAATTGACCACTCTCTAGAAAGAGACACAGCGACTGTATGGACAATACCTATTTCTTTTTTGTAGGCCTGTAATAACCAAGGCGCATTACCCCGAGAGACTGGCTGCGCATTCGCTTTGTCTCTCACACTTTACTTCACATCGGGATACGGAATGCGCAGTCCATTCTCTATGTCTATGGATTTAACCAATGTAAGTGGAGGTTGTTTAGATTGAAGCTTATTTAGTCTCTGATGCCCCGGCGTATAAGGAGTTCGGCCAGCTCTGAGATTTTTCGATATTCCCTGACTAGAGCGGGCTCATGTCGCAGATGTGGTTGGGCAATGTTATTCAGTATGAGCAGCCAATACGTTGTAGATTTGATCGTGCCTGTGATGAGTCGCATCGTCTGATTCAGCTGTGTATCTGTCTTATGCGTATCGGGACTATTCAACCATACTGGCAACAGTATTTTGCTGCGGAATATACTAGTCCGAGAACAGAACATCTGAATCTTGCAGCTGACGATCCCCAGGTTCAGCCGCACAATGTTTGGACAACATTATTACGTGTGTTGATTTTTGCGGCAAGTTGTGTTAGATGTTTTTAAAAATAAATGGTTCTATCCAGGGGAACCCCCAGGTACTCGAGGTACTTATTGCTGCTGAGTATATTGCCGTTCAATTGTGCGCGCAGCTACATAGTGGCCATTCTGTTGTTCAGATGAAAATAGGCAAGTCTCTCTTTGTTGAGCTAGGCCGAAATCTCCATTTACGGAAATAATCTTCTAAGGTCGTCAGATCGTTGGTTAGTGCACACTCTGTAGCTTTCAGTGATCTATGTCGGGCAGCAATTGCCCAATCGTCCGCATAGCAACATTTTCTCAATGATGACTAAAGAGTAGAGGGGCTAGAATCGACCCTCTGGCAACCAATTGTTTATCTTCATCTGTCTGCTTTTGCTACTTCCAAGGGTCATCTGGAAAGTTCTGATGCTAAGCATGTTGATAAGAGCATACAAACCTTGGAGAATATCACACAAAGGAATTTGCATAATAGACACCGCCTCCAGATCTTATCGAATGTTGCCGTCAGATCAATAAAAACCGCAGACGTCTTCAATTTCTTTTGGAATCCCACCTCAATGAAGGACAACAATGAGAGTACCTGGTCCGTACAACTTCTGTTTGAGCGAAATCCAGCTTGTTCGATGGGTATTACTTTGAGAACGGTTTGGCTAATTCTGTTATATATGCCCCTCTCGAGCAGTTTATACAACATGCTTAGTAGTGCAATGGGACGGTACTCCTTAGGATCCAGAGTTACTCGTCTTCAGAATAGCGATAATCTTGGCTAGTGTACGTTTATTGGATAGTGTATGAGGGATTTGGCCGCTGTCTAGTATAGTACATAAAAAAGCGTGTCAACCACTCCACAGCATATCCCCCGTAGTGTACGGTGGTGATATAATCCTCTTCAATTTTGTTCCGTGACATCCTATCACAGGACGCCCTTAGAGGGCAACATAATTGTTACAAAATTTCAAGGTAACAAAGTTATGTTATCTGTGTTCCTGGTGATAGCTTTTAGGCATTTTGATCATATACTGCTTATACATGGGGTTTATATCCCTTCCAACTCGGACATTGGAAATTATCAAGTTCTTTGTGAGAGTGTTGAATTTATATGTCAGCATTATAACGGTGTCCGGATGCTTTTGTTTGGCAATTATAATTTACCTCTAGCTAGATGGTCCAACACAGAAAATGGAGTAACTATTGACTGTTCTCAAAGTTATCATGCTCAAGTCCTAGTTGAATGTTTTACTTTTTGGACATGTGTCCGGTTATAGCTACCCCTAATAGCCGGTACATATTTTTAGACTTAGCATTTACTCACTTTGAAGATTTAATATTGAACCCTGCCACTGATCTGTTCTTGCCTGAAAGCCAGCATCATATTGCATACCACTGTATACTAGAAACATGTAATGTCAAAACTTTACATCAAGAATAATGTTTTTATGATTTCAAAAATTGCAAATTTCAAGATCTCAATTCCTTCCTAGCGTGCTTTAATTGAAGTGCATTGTTGAACAATCTAAATGTTAACGATTCTTTCGAGCTATTTTACAGTATCCTATATAACAGCATTTCAAGATATGTGCCACTTAAACATTAGAAAAATAGCAGCTTTCCCAGTTATTTCAGTGCGGAATTGAGGGACCTAATTATTCAAATCGATTATGCTCGTTCCACAGATCTACGTGCTTGTTAGAATTACTAAAACGCGATTATACAAGATATTTTGAAATAATGGAGCGTAATGTATCTGAAAATCCTGGAAGCTTTGTCAACAAACAGAAAAAACATTTGGTCTACCTGAATGTACGTGCTATGATAACAAAATGACTGATATAATGAACATGGCGTTTCGAATTTATTTATTTGCAGACTTTTTTCAGTCAGTTTATTCTAACAATAAGGCCATTATTGTTTCTCTTTACAATATTAAGAACAAATGTGATATTAACATCAGACCTATTGTTAGAGGTCTTTGTCAAAATTTAGAGCAACTTAAAAAAACAATATCAGGGCCGGATGGAATTCCTGAATATTTGTTATTTAATCTGATATATACACTAAGTCATCTTTTATGTATATTATTTAATAAATCCCTGGCAGAAGTCGAACTTTCAAGTGCATGAAGGAAGAGGTATATTATATCCATCGTCAAGTCAGGAGATAGGTACCATATCTCCAATTATGGAGGTATTGCGGTAATGGGAAGCAATCTGTAATTCCTAAATTATTGAATTTTTTGATTTATGATTAACTAAATTCGTCCTGTAAAGGAATTCTTATTAAGGAGCAACATGGCTTTGCCAGGGGAAGATCAGCTTTTACAATGTTATATTCATCGAGAATGGCGTGTTAAATGCCGTGGAAATAGGATGTCAGGTAGATACTGTCTATAGACTTCTCAAAGGCATTCGACACAATTAGTGATAGATTGCTAGTGGCTACGATGTAGAAAATTGCATTTGATAATGCAGCCGTTAATTAGTTTCAGAGTATGCTTATGGTACGGATTGAAACGTTGAAAGTTAGTGGATGTATCTCTAAACCTATTGATGTCTGGTTTGGAGTCCCCAAGGGTGGACATTGTGCGCCCCTCTTATTTAACATCTTTGTGAATGACGCAAATCAATATATAGATTTTTCCGAGTGTCTAATGTTTGCGGATGACATAAATCTGTTTAAGATTATTCGAAGTGAATAAGATGCGCTACTCCTTCAGATACCTAAATTTCTTTCTACAATGGTCGAAAGTGAACGGACTTTAATTAAACATTTCTACTTTCTAAGCTATTGCAAGATACATAGAAAAATTGAATCGCCCTATCATATTCATGAACAGTTAAGGTCCCTTGAGAGGATAAAGGATTCGGGTGTTATTCTGGAAAAGTTACTTTTCGGGAACACTATGCTCAAGTTCTTTCCAATTCCTTGCGGATGTTGGGCTTTATCTTTAAATTCTCAACTGGGTTGTCATATAGGACTGAGGACTCTATACTTTTCATTTGTCAGATCACATCTGCAATATGCCTCACCTTTTTATGGGGTCATTTTAATAGCCTTGAGTCTATTTAGGGAAGTTCGCATTGGAGGGCAAAAGAATCTTCAGTGATTTGTGCTTCTTTTTGAATATACTACTTGACTACCTATCATTAATCTCTCAAATCCAACTCACAGACTCAGAAAAGATGATCTCTTTTGCCATTGGCTTTCATGGAACAAACTATAGGGCCCATAGTCCATTGATGAGAGGTTTAAATTTTTTAAATGAACATCTTTCTTTTGATTGATTTGAAAGCTTATTGCATTAATTCAAGAGACAGATGTTAAGTCTTGGCTAATGTTTCAATAGTTCTTTTGGTTTGATTTGTATGTTTCCTACTCACTTTTGACTATTGTGATCAAGTACCGTCAAACGGGGTGAAGTCGATCGGCAGGGGTGAAGTCGATCAAACCAGTATTTTCATTTGTGTTTAAGCATAACGGCAACACTGCATTACAAATCAGCTGCTTCTTATTTACATTCGTGTGGCGAACAGACGAACATCTATTATACCGGTGTTGTTGGTTAATCGTGTAAAGTGAGTTTTCCAAAAATAATTAAATAGTGAAAGAGCAAAATTTCTCAATTTCTAAAATATGTGAAATCAAATAGTTGCACAGCCAAATCAGTGAAAACTAAGCCCGTCCGAGCTCCTCTAGGTGATAAGGAATATATTCAAGAAAAGGTATTCACAATCAGACATGCTAATTTATTTTTTGTGTGGTTTCAATTGCAATTTTTGTGTGTAGAAACAAAACAACGGGATGAAATGGATCACTTGGTTTTCGCTGTATTTTGTTAGGTTTTGAGATTATGTTTAAAGCAATTTGTTTTTGTATGATTTTCTTATATATTAATTTTGTGTGCTAGCATATGAGGGGTGTCGGGTAGGGTGGGGCGAATCGAATCGTATTTTATTATTTTCTTTTTTTTTTATAGATGCCACGAAAATACATAAAGAAGCTGGGTGCTTATGGCAAAAAAAAACTACGATCCCGTATATTTAGAGAGAGCGCTGGATGCAGTGCGCAAAAAAAAAAGACTGAGCATGCGAAAAGCGTCAGAAAGGTTTGCAGTGCCATATACGACACTTAACAATCACTATCATGCGGCAGCTCTCTTGACATATGGTGGTCAACCTGCTCTTGACGAGCATTCGGAAACTTTGTTAGTGAATGCTTTGCAAACCTGTGCTGAGTGGGGTTTCCCATTAAAGCTCATTGATATTAGGCGAATCACGCAGCAATATTTAAATAGTCGCGGCATCACTGAAAAGCGATTTAAAAATAATATGCCAGGAGAAGGGTGGTTTAATGGTCTGATGAAGAGGCATCCTCAGCTTATAGTCAAGCTTGCGGAGAATACAAAGCGAGTGAGAGCCGCTGTAACATACGAGATTGTTGAGGAATTTTTCCGAAATGTGGCGGATATAATCAGAGATATCCCAGCACAAAACGTTGTAAACTATGACGAAACAAACTTCGTTGACGATCCCGGAGCGGTTAAAGTGGTAATGAAGAAAGGAAGCAAACACGCCTACAGGACACTTGACACCACCAAAAGCAGCACAATAGTTATGTTCGCAATAGCTGCTGATGGAACTCGTCTCCTTACTTATACAGTGTACAAAGCCAAACATATTTATGAAGGTTGGAAGGAGGGCGGATTACCAGGAGCAATTTACAACAGGTCTCCAAAGGGATGGTTTGATTCTGAATTGTTTGACGATTGGTTCAGGACCGTAGCACTTCCATTTTTCCGAAAATTAGAAGGAACCAAGTTGCTTATTGGAGATAACTTGTAAAGTCATATTACGGTCAGTGTCATTCAAGAGTGCGAAAATAACAACATTAAGTTTGTCTTGCTCCCCCCCAATTCGACCCACATGCTCCAGCCACTGGACGTGGCATATTTTCATCCTCTCAAAGCATCATTGAAAAGAGCACTGGAGGAATGGAAAACTAAAGAATAGGGGGGTTTTACCAAAAACTATATTTCCTAGGATGTTGAAAACCACGGTTGAAGGACTTGGGGATCGCGAAATGAACAATATTTTAGCTGGATTTAGAGCTTGCGGCCTAGTCCCCTTCAATCCCGATGCTGTTCTTGCAAAAATAAAAAGAAAAGAGCCTACTACACCGGAGGAAGGAAACGTGGCAGAAACTTCAATGACTGCTGTGCTTGTAGATTATCTACACGAGCTCAAGACTGGCCTAATGATGCTCCAAAGCTAAAAAAAAGACTAAACATAGCCGCTGGCAAAAGCATAGGCACAGAAGATTTGGAAAAAAAAAGAGAACCAGAGCAGTTGCAAGCAACCCAAAACACGTAAGAGGCAAATAACCGACAGCGAAGAGGAAGATGACTTACAGACATTGGAGGCGGAGGAACAGCATATCAACACAAATGATTATGAAATTGGAGAAAGTTCTGCTGAGCCAGCCAACATTATTCTTGATTCATCCAGGAACTGGGATATAGGACAATTTATCATCACAAAATATGAAACAAATAAGAGAGATCGATTTTATATCGCTAAAATTATTGAAATATCAGGGACTGAGATAGTTGTAAGTACACTGCGTAAACATCCATCCATGAAATCTTTGTTTTTCATTTATCCAAATATTCCGGATGAGTCATGGGAACAGATTGTCCGACAAGTTAATTTAAAATCACTAAAGCGGGGCAAACATTTCTTCTCGCTTAGAAAAAACGAAATGGAAACACTCCAGTGAGAAATTTTTGTGTGTTCATTCATCTCTTAATTTTTTGAATTCTGTTTTTTAGTATTATTTTTGCCTGTATTTTTATTTTTTAGTATAGTTTGTTTATTTAAGGTTTATGTCATTAAGAAATCAATGGAGGTGTAAAGCTTGTCCAAAGAATAAACGTTTATATTTCCTTAATTTGTGTTTTATTGCAAAATTCTGCAAATGTAGGTGGTACCTTGGTACCTACATATAATTTTTTTAAATTTTTTACTGATCGACTTCATCCCGAACAATCCTAAAGTTGGAAATATGCATTTTAAAATGGGTGATCGACTTCACCCCGAACCCTGGGGTGAAGTCGATCACCTTTTAATTCAAAATAAAAAAAAAAAAATTTGCATCTATGACCTTACTCCAGTCACCAATCGACAACCTAAGTATCAAGGAAGTTATATTTTTAATTGCATTAAAATATAATTATTTGTTATTCAGTTATCTCAAAAAAAAACGTATTTTTTTGATCGATTTCACCCCGTTTGACGGTACTTCTTCTAATTTCAGTGGAGTTTTTCCCGTTTACTGTTAAAATGAAACAAAAAATAATATTTAAATTTATTTGACTGCAATAAAATATAGATAAATTATGTTTTTTTTTTGAATCTGGAAATTTATTTAAGAAATTTTAAAAAGTTTGAAAAATTCCAAGTTTTTGTTTATCATGTTTAAAAATCATGTCTTTATTGGTTGGCGAATTTTAGATGTCTTGAGTAAAACTGAAAACAAATTGTATATCTTTTCTTTGTATCTGCTATTGAGATCTTACCTATTCATCTCGCGGCTTTTTCAGGAATTAAACTTGAGGTGCATTTTTAAATTTATCATAAGCATCTGTGTAAATTAATATTACAAATTTTCTTAAAAATGAACACCGAAATTTTTGCATTTCGTGAAAAATCGATACAAAAGACTTTTATGCTGTGTTTACAATTGCGAAAGTCGCCTGCCAAATGATTTAAATGTAGTTTTTAATGCATTTCCAAAAGCGAATGAGGGTTATATAAGTATTACTAATGCATTTGGGCAAGTGGAAAAAATTTCTCCGAATTGAACGAAAAATCCCAATTGATGATAAAGTTTGTTTTAAACATTTTAAAAAAGATTACATTCTTCCAGGTAAGTAGAACTATTTATTCTTGAACAGCTATTTGTTTTCTTTTTGTAGTTTGTGTATGTGTATCAAACAAAAATTCTTTATAACATTTTTCAGAATATATTATTAATTTTCATACAAAAATTGAAATGTAAATATTAGACATTTATAGCTTAGAATCTTACCGGTAACAATACAAAAGAGTTTCGAGGATATGTTTGCGTTTTTCATCTTCACCGGCTTTACAAGAGCATTTCATACATAAAATTTCTCCTGTTCTAGTGTTGAATGTGCCATTTATTTCAAACACTACCGTTTGCAATTGGGCCGTGGATGTTCATGATGCTTCAATTTTCATTATGTTGGGCGCGGCAGTTTTGTCATCGATTATTCCATACCCAAGGAAAATATTTGATTTTAAAAGTTTTTTACTGAGTGTGAAATTCCTTGGGAAGGATTTCTGCCATTTCTCACACCGTGTCAATAATGAATTTAAAAAAAAAAGACTGTTTTAGATCAATACAGCAGAAGCTGGAGGTTACGCTATTTTACCACTCGCCGCACAACCATGTCGGTGCGGTTTACATACAAAAAGTTATATTTACCTATTTCTGTGCGTGCGGGATAAAATTAAATTTGTATTTTGTCTGAATGTACTCAAAGATTATCATTTAGAGTGTAAATTTTTATTGAATTGTGTCAAGAAACCTTATTGTAATGATCATTAACACTAAGAACATTGCAATGTTGAAAAAGCAAATCAGGGGAACATATATTAAGCTCGAAAAGACATATGTCACACTTAAAAGTTTATCTACTAAGAAAATAGCATACTCAAAAACGAAACACCTTGTCAGGGAACAAATACTAAAAAAAAAAAAATAATCTGCTTTCCTTCTGTAAACCCATTCTTCAACGCATTTCATACAGTTCAGACACTTCGAAACGCATTCACGTTTTCCAAATAATGCACCCGCTTTATCATTTTGGAACTTGTTATATTTATTGGATTAAACGTTATTTGTTACAAAAATAAAATAGGAAGTTTATAGTAATACAAGCTTTATTATACAAATATTAACAAATATATCTTACAGTAAAGGCTGTTAGGAATTTTTTGCAGTTTTTCTTTAAACTTTTAATAATCTGTTATATTTTTTATTAAGTATACAGATATATAAAAAAAATAAACATTTTTTGAATGTTAAAATATAAAAAATGTTTTTAAAATATATTTTATTAACATAAGAAAAAAGGAATGCTAACAAAGACAATATATTTAAATGATGTTAATAACTCGAATAATAATAGGAGATAACAAAAAGTCTAACACAAATAACACAGAATTAAATGAAAACTAAAATATATATTCTACTCTGGATTATACTTTTCTAAATATAACAGGTGTGTACACATCTAGAGAATATAAATCCATCTGGTGGTAAAGGCTGAAACCTGAGCAAGCAATCAATAGTTCCTACCATAAATTTTTAATATCAAATTTGTCATGCAGACTGCACTAAAAAAAAATTTAACCTCACAAAGCCCTTGAAATTCAATATTTTCCCGCATTAGACAATGTAACAGTGGTTTTTAAGTTTATGTGGTATTGAAAATAAAATGAAAAAACTTCTTTCCAAAAAGTCTGGCAATTTATTGAAATAAACTGTTTATAATTACAAGTAGGATTAAAACTTATCGTTGCATGTTTCCTCTTCGAAAATTTCCCTAATGTATCGCTGGTTGTTCACACTGTTTGAACAATGTACTGCCGTCATAACTTTGTTGGGGATTCATAATTTAAAGACCATTAGATCAATCTATATATTTAACATCAAGGATTACTTATGCGTCGTAGATTACACCTAAGCGTTTGATTGTGTAAAATGGTACAAGTTATGACCAATACTTAAGAGTATGGGAGTTCCTTTACACCTTAGCCAGCTTATAAGACCGTTATATGAAAATAGTAATACCAGAGTAAAAGTCGTTCAAACTCTATTAGACTCATTCAAAATGGGGGCTGCATCTTATCTCCGTTCCTTTTTAACGGATACTCTGGATATATTATGAGACGAGTTCTGCAGGACTGGGATGGAGATATTTCTGTGGGAGACCGAAAAGTGAACAACCTGAGATATGCTAATGATACACTCGTTATAGCATCTAACAACATCAAATTGAAATATATAATGAATAGATTAACGAACAGATTAAACACAGTAATCGAGGAATATGGACTACTTAACAAGAATAAAACTAAAATTATGGTCATAGATCCCATAGAAACTCAATGACATTCAGGAATTAGCGGGTCGTAATTGCGATACTTTGGGCATATCTCTGGAAGAAAAGATCTAGAAAAACTTATGGTGGAGGCAAAAAGAAGTGGGAAACGGCCAAGAGGAAAATCTCCTAATCGATGGACAGACCAGGTGAAGTTGCTCATTGGACATTTCTTGCACCAAGCCATTCCTGCCGGTCTGGACCGTGAGTCACGGAGGGGTACGATCCTCGCAATCGAAACATAACACCACTAAACTTTGCTAGGGTAATAAAACTGAGGAGGAAGATCCTTGAATAAATTTCAATTTTCTTCTATCTTTATAGGATGAAATTCATTCTTTACCACTAGATGGTACTTTACATTAAAATAAAAACAATATCACTGTATATTTTTCACTAGAGCTTTTATAATTTTTTTCATGTTTTCATTTTATTAAAATACCTAAATGACAGCTTTAACGGCCAGAGACTCAGTTTTCCAACTTGTCGAATTTTATCGAGGCAGAATTTTCAACATGTTCGCTTATTTCGCGCCTATTTGGGTTAGCATTGATTTGAAAGTTGTCATATCTTATATTTTGTATTACGGACAGTAGTTTTTGGAAAAACTTGCTGTATATAATGCTAATAAACATATTTCACAATTATATAAATCTAGCTGCATAAAACAGAGAGCATAATTAACTTTCAGGTTAGTATGCACTTTGCATCAAAATGCATTTAAATTTGTTAACATGTTACATTCTAAATAAATTACGTATTATATAGAAGAAAATACATGAAATCTAATACGCAATTTAATATACGCATTCTGAGAAATTGAAGTTTCAAAACCTGTTAATATGCAACGATTTTTTTCGTAATGTTTATTCCTAGCAATACAACTTACAATAACTTGGCAACGCTGTAAGTTAGCAGAACAACGCGCAGCTAATTTTATATTTAGGAAACTTACATGGTGTATGTAGGAATGGGCGAAATGTATGAAAAAATCTATGCTTCTCATTTATGAATTAAATGTGCAAAACTCAAATAACTGATTCTAGCGGTTAAAACCGTGCCTAAAATATATAATGCATAATTTAATACTAACTGAAGTTCATACATATTTTGTGTATAATATTACTACCAATAATAAAAGTGTTTATAAGAATAATTCCATCTCATGCAATAAGTTGTATAAGTTTTTATTTTTGGTAAAAGTAAAAATAAGGTGTTGGTTTTCAAGGTGATGAATATTACTGATCTTTTTTGTTGGGATTCATTGCTTGATTGTAACTTGGTGGATTTTCCTACAATAATTATGAATATTTTAATTTAAAGTTTATTAAATCTAAAAATTTACTGGGAAATAGGTGGTAAAGGGCATAAAAACAAATTATCAACTTTTTCCTACTGTAAAATAAAAATATTACACAGGACGATAAATATTTTAAATTTATTACTCAAACAAGACAAGGTTGTCCGTTTTGACCCAGCATGTCTAGTTGTTGCGTGAGTCAAAGAAATATAGTCTCAAAACTATATCAGTAAAATTACCAAAATAAATATCAAGACTCAAACCTAAGATAACTTAATTTATAAAAAATATGCAAGCCTAGAGCTTACAAATTAAATTCTGTGTATAAACTATGAACTGGCCTAGCTTCTAATAAAACCAACAAAACCTAACCTAACCTAATCACAGGTCCAGAAATTTTTTACTGTTAAATTCATCAGAAGTAACATGCTATGAATCTGTATTCTGTATATTTAATTTCGGTCGCTAAAAACATGCCGTTGTTTGTTTTGCTCCATCACGTCAGGATCAAAAAATAGCTCAAAAGTGAATATCTTCATTCTTAGGGCAGAAATACTGAAAACTGGTAAAAGAGTCTAAAATAGTATATTTCTATGTATCTTGAGATGTTGAATTGACGTCGGACTAGTATGTCACGATTTTTTCCTAACCTCAAAAAATAGCACAAAATCAAAAAATATCTTCATTCTTATAACGGGAATATTGCGAAACTGATAAAAGATGTCTGAAACAATATATGTCTATGCATTTTAAGAACCTGAATGTGACGTTGGAATTCCCCTACTAGGTCACCATTTTTTTCTAATCTCAAAAAATTAAGCACCACTGTTATGAGAGGCTCGAAAAAAGCACAAGCGAAATAAAGATACATAAAAATGTATTGTTTCATTTTTTACCAGCAGCACTAGATTTCTTTTTTAAAAATGAGATTTTCATTAATATGAACAATTTTTAAGGATAGAAGCAGAATGAAGGTATTCACTGATATAGAGCTATTTTTTACGCTTAAAAAAAAAAGATGGTGACTTAGCTAAGTTAGTGTAGGAGTTTTTGGTGTAAATTTCTTCCATTAGGTTATGTTAAGTGTGGAGTTCTTGCTGGATATATCTTAGGATTAGGTTATGTTAGATTTGGAGTTCTTCCCTCTGGAATCCTGAAGTGAGCAAAACAAACAACGGCATGTATTTAGCGACCGAAATTAAATATACAGAATACAGATTCATAGCATATTATTTTTCATGTATTTAAAAAAAAAAATGCGGACCTGTGTTAGGTTAGGTTAGGTTTTGTTAAAACTTTATATATGGAATTTAATTTGTAAGTTCTAGGCTTGCACATTTTTTATCAATTAAGAATCTGAGGTTTGAATCTTAATACTTATTTTGATGATTTTACTTATATAGCTTTGAGATTTGATTTACGCAAAAACTAGACGTGTAGGCCACCTTGTCTTCTTTGAGTAAAAAAAAAAATGTGTTCCTGTGTTATTAAAGGCTATGTTTTTGGTTTAATGTAAAATAACTAAAAAAGGACAAGGCCCATATTTCATAAGTTTACGCACCGTTCTCTTATTCGTCAAATCCATCCCGAGACGTGTTTCATCGTATTACGGCTCGTCAGTCGGGCTAGGATTAACAAACAAGAAAACATAATTCACTGGTACTTATCTAAGTAGTTACGAAACACGATGGTATGATACAACGAATTGTAGAGTACGCATACCTAATACTCCATCGAAAGCTGACACAGCAGCTTTCAAAATGACAGAGCGGTTGACCGTTTTCAATTATTTTACATTAAACTACATATGCCTGAGAAGGATCCTCGAAAAGCGCAGCCTACGTTTACGTGTTGACCGTGTCAACACCACTCCATTGGCTTGAAAGCTGCTGTGTCAGCTTCCAATGGAGTATTAAGTATGTGTACTTAGTGCCATTCGTTGTATCCTAGCATCGTGTTCCGTAACAACTGGTACCAGCAAATTCTGTTCTCTTGTTTGTCGACCCGAGCCCGACTGACGAGCTGTGATACTGCGAAACGCGTTTCGGGAATGGATTTAATGAATAAGAGAACAGTGGGTAAACTGCTGAAATATGGGCCTTGAGCGTTTTCAGTTATTTTACATTAAACCACATATGCCTGAGGAGGATCCCTCGAAAAGCGATGCCTACGTTTAAGTGTTGACCATGTCAGCCACTTTGTCGGCTTGAAAGCTGCTGTGTCAGCTTTCGATGGAGTATTAGGTATGCGCACTTAGCACAGTTCGTTGTATCCTACCATCATGGGCTATGTTTTTATCACATCAAACTTTGGTTAGAAAATGGAGCTGAAAGAATTGGTTCTGGTTTAAAAACGAAAAAGAACATACAAAATCCAAACTCTTCCATCTAAAATCCCCTGCTAATCAGTAGATGAACTTACTTTGTTTGTGGATGGTCTTCGCCTATCCAACACTTCGTGCCTTTGGAATTGTATTACGTTTCTGTGTGCTTTTTCTATGTGAAAATCACCACGCTACGTGATTCCACCGATGTGATGAAGTGCGGAATTACTGCAGAATTGTGGAAAGAAAAGGTAAAGAACTGATATGATACGATTATGTTACGAAGAGCCTGCGTGAGGCGCTGTTAGTTCATCCGTTTGAAGTATTTTAAAATGACCGGCAAAAACACGAGAAACATAATAAGGGTGACAGAAACATGGGTCTTCTGAATCTCAAGTAGTACACCAAAGATTGGCGTGTTGTTTTGAGAAACAGCTGATTTAAGCTTTTCCTCGTCATAGTGGTGAATTGCAGCAAGGATATCGAATTTTAAAGCTGGATGGAATTTCTTTATACACTAAAAATGTCTAATAACTATCTGGAGTAAATGGATTATAAAGATTGAGAATTCGAAGCTGCAGTTTATTCTGCCTAAACTTTCTTTCTTTGGATTGCATTTAATTTTCGTTATTGCTTTATAAGAGGCCTCTGCCTATTAAAGCCGCTAAACATCGTGATTTGCTTCATTTATTTCAATTTCTGGAAAACCTGACCGGATGAATTTTATCACTAGTTGAGAACTGCTTGAGAAAAGCTACCAGCTCAAGACGATAAGGAAGACCTAGCAATTGACGCTGATGAGTGAAGACAAGAAAAAAAAATTGTAGTTTTACTGTATAACTTTTGCGTCTATTATGTTCTTCCACTAAAGATGATGTTTCAACATATTTATAGAATCCGAAAAGTATAGTAATTTTTTATGACGATTATCAATAGATTTACTTACATAGTATGCTGGTGGAGGTACATAAGCCATTTGAGGTCTGTTAGGATCATAATAAGCAGACTGAGCAGCTTCTGCAGCTTTAGCGTCTGAAAAATAATAAAGAAAATTGTTTATTATCCATAGGGATGGGTCAAAATTATTACCCTATTTTGTTCTTTCAATTGCAATAGTTTTTTGTTCACCTAGGATAGTATCTATAAGATGTGCTTCCTAAAAAAAATATGTGTTTAAATATCGTTTAGACCTGTATCGTAAAAAATTTACAATATTTTAAAAGATACAAGGTCTGAATAATGCAACCTGAAAAAATCAAGAAATATTTAAAATGAATACTTTGAAGACAGTCAAGTTAAGAAACGGAAATACAATTAAGTCTTATATCGAAATTTTTTTCACAGTTGGAGGCTACGCTTCATACACATATATTGGCCAGGAAATTAAACATCTTCATTTTTCTCCATTGTTGAGGCAAATTTATCCAAAAATTATATCACACCAACCCAATCAACCAGAACCAAAATCCGAACTCTCGCGTAGTATCTTTTATTTAGCTCGAGTATTACATCTGTATCATCTTAATGACAGTAAGATACCTAGCATCTTTACCTTATTATGGTAATTCACCTCGCCTCTCACCCTCGGGGTGCTTTATTTGAGTGAGTCCTCTCGCCTATCAGAATCGGGGTGCTTTATTCAAGTGAGTCTCTTCGCCTTTCATCATCGGGGAATCACTTTAATAAAGCATCCAGTGGGCGAGAAGCGAGAGGACTCACTTTAATCCAGCAACCTGTGAATTGAAAGAACTGGACTTTCTGAGGTTATTTCAAGTTCTTGCTTAATAAGTCAATTCTTTTGGCATATTCGGTTTAAGCACCCCAAACTACGTATAGATATGATGGTTCATTTAATTTTTTAATTTACAGACGTAATTCTGACCATTTTTGAGGTTATGTCGAAATGCTGACGTGATGGGAGAATTCTGTCCTTGGATTCGATTTCAGCACCCCAAAATACGTATATGGTGGTTTGCTCCGTTACAGTTTTAATTTATTTGTAAAAGTATTTCTGGTCATTTTGGAGGTGTTTTTTGAGGTCATGTCAAAATCCTTGGGTGATGAGTCAATGCTGACCTCGGATTCGTTTTTAGCACACCAAAAAAACATATGGTACGGTATCTTACCTTTCAACTACAAAACTTTTTTGTGGTCCTGTGAATTATAATTATTTTCAATCTCTCCAGATTACCGGGATTCACTGCAATATAAGGAGCAAGAACGTTGACATTATGCGCGCGAAGCTGAAGGTCTGCGAGATATATTCTCAAAATGACATTTTTTCCCCTTCGGACAATATCTCTAATAGTTGTGAAATATAAATTCAACGATGAGATATTTAAATGACTAACGTGCATATTTTTTACCTTTTTCCCTGTTTTTTGTATATCTGTTTTAATAAGAACTTGATAAAAAAATGTTTCTACAAAAAAACTTTTCTCGTTTTTTTTCTTTCTTTCAATCAGCAAAATTCATTTTTTATTCTACAGATTTTTCTTGAAAGAAGGAATTTAAATATTTCAAAAACTCGCGGGCACCATACTAGCAATATGGTAACAGGTCATGTGATCATTATAAACTTGAACCCTTTAAGATCAAAGGTGTCAAGTCGGAGACTGTCGCTACCGTGTTTTATGTTTAGTATTGTATTGATTTAAAAAAAAAATCTGTTTTACTTAGCTGTGTCAAAAGTACTAGCTTTTTTAGGAGCCTTATAATTATTTTGCGCTTTTGTCTTATAATGACAAAAACTGGTTCTCTTCATATGGAATGAAAGCTTTCACAGATTTGATTAGATGAGAAATCGTGGTTTTTGGGATTAGGCTGTGTCAATTTGGAGTAATTTTAAACGTTTCGCTTACGACTGTATGAAGCATCCTTGAGGTTAAAACACAAACTGGGCTCGGAATCCATAAAATTCAAGATTTTATATCGCTGTTCACCGAACCGTGACCTACTGTAATATCCACCTGGGATAACCATAGCCTGGGTTTTTGGTATTAAGGTGTTAGTAAATTTCGATTGATTCCTTAATCTTTTGTTTATAAAAATTGGAGACAGAAGCAAGAACTTTGGTTTTTATTACATTGATGGTATGGCTTGTAGAGTGTTGTTGTTCAGGTACAGCTACTCATACAATTTCTTTCCAAGAACCATGATTTCTCATCTAACCAAAACCGGGAAAGCTCTGGTTGCATGTTAGCAAATCTTTACGAGGACGAAATCGAAAAGCATGCTAACGTTTTTGGAGATGTCTGCAGCACCAAGAAGATGCCTTGTTCTTAAAATCTAGAGACGAAGGTGTTGTACCAGTATCATTAAAAGCAAGACACCACATTACATCTTAGAGCGTCAGGCTTATTTACGAGTGAGTAAGATTTTAATACCAGATAGGATATAAGCAACATGCCATGATTTGGAAACCAATGCCTGTAAGCTACTAGAACGCAATAATTTAGAAACCTTAGATAAATGCCTAGCAAAAAAGATTCAAGAATACTTAGAAGCAAAAAAGAAAGTTAGAAATTTTGCTGAAGCAGATGACACCTGTGGATCCGCGACAGAGCACAGCAGTCAACCTATTTACCACACAGGTCACTAATGCTCAAAAATTCATTTTGTTCAAAGGCCACAATTTCGCCATTTGATCTAAAATATTCCAGTTGGGGAAATAATCTACAGTATGGAAGAGTCGATTAGAAAACTGCCATCTGACCAGGTCGACGTCATTCAGTACGAAACAACCAAAATACGAAACAAGCTCGAACACCAATGCAGAAGAAAGAAATACTTCAAAAGAACTTAACAACAATGAGTCAATCCTAGTTATTTCAGTTGACAAAGGAAACACAGTAGTAGTAATGGACAAAGACAAATATGTGGAGAATATCACCGAGCTCTAAGAGTAATTTAAACCGGTTCTACTGGTAAACTCGAGAGACAAATTATAAACTTAATCAGCGCCTCTAGTTTAACTTCTGGAGAAAAGAAAACCCTAAAGTTGGACAATTCCAAGAACTTACAAGGCCGTTCAACCGTCAGTGCAATAGATCCTCAAACATACAAAATAGGTAAATACCATTCAAATCTCCTAAGTCTCCTCACAGAAAAAACGAAGTAATTTATTAAAAACTCACGATATTTTATGCAGAGGTTCAAAACTATAAAGGTAGACCCTGGAGATATTTTAGTCAAGTTTGACATTCAAACAATATATACAAATGTTTCAGTTAACGATTCAATTTCTAAAATATCAGACATATTTTGGCATAAGCACCTTGATTCATGTTTGGTATATTTAATCATGTTTGTCGTTTATATATTTTGTTTTCCAGGAAACATTTTTTGAACAAACTCCATTTTCATGGAAGCCTTTGAAGAAAGAGCCTTAATATCAGTTCTTCTGAAACCAAAATTTTGGTGTAGATATGTTGATGACATATTTGTTATCTGGACAGATGGTAAAGAAACCTGAATGCCTTCTGAATCACCTCAATCAACAATATTCAAATATAAAAATTACAACGGAAAGTTAATTACTAGATGTACTAGTACAAATGGAAAGTACCGGCACCTTGGGACATTCCGCTTACAGAAAGCCAGACCAATAGATATCATACAATCATTCTTCTCAAAAACCATCTGTTATCAATTTAGTAGTATTCTCATCAGAAACATAAAGAGACCAGTGCCCTAAAAAGTAATAGATATTGCACTGGCGAAATTAAACGTTTGTTGAACCGCTTGAAAAACCCTTCTCCTAGATAAGATAGTAATAAGGATCCACCCTATCAGTGTAGTTTTATGTTAGATACACGGTACTGCAGATAAAATAATCAGAATACGTAAAAGGTCATTGGCAAAATCTTGAAGTAAGAAAATTTGACAAGGAACACAATTCAATTACAACCTAATAGTGTGGTATGATGTATGAAACTGGATTAATATCAACTGGAATTATGGAAGATGAATAAAAAAGAAATAAATGTGCTGTAGCTGCATACTAACATTCTACAATCATATCATCAATATAAGCTAAACCAAAGATTTTGCTTCTAGTGTCAATTTCTATAAATTAAAAAAATAGACCAGCAATCAAAATTCATGAACATCTTAGTAATAATAATGTTTTCATGCGGTTTTCAGGTCTACTTAAAAAAATTTTCTCAGAAGTGGCATCGCACTTATTTAAACAAATTTAAAAAATAAATAAATTTTTACCTGCGGCATTACCAAACCCTCCAGCACCTGGTGGATAACTACCACCAGGAGCGCTAGGTGGGTAGCCTCCTGCGGCTCCCTGTGGAGGGCCGTAACCTCCTGCGGCTCCCTGTGGAGGCCCGTAACCTCCCGGTGCTCCATACCCCGGTGGACCTCCATAACCGCCTTGAGGTGGTCCATAACCGTTTGGCTGCCCAGTTGGGTAAATTCCAGGGTATGGTGGAGGAGCGTCGGTCATGAAGACGCCATCAGAGGGTGGTTGTTGAGGGAATACATTGGTTGGTGGTACCCATCCATAGTATCCTAGGAATTTTAAATATAAGTTTATTAAACTGCAAATAGTACAGCAATTTTGTATAAATTAAGTTATTAAAAAAATAAAAATAATAACTCTAATAACAGTAATAAAATTGGCCAGAGCATGAACACAGAAGATGTTATCATATTAAATAATAAAAGTTTCGAATGGTATTTTGAAATATGACCACAACACAGTTTTTCAGTGATTAAATTATGGGAAACCAACTCAATTCTATCGTTTACCTTGAGGCGGTGGCGCATAAGCTGGTGGTGGGGCTGCATACCACTGTGGCTGGGGCGGTTCATATGGAGGTGGCGCATTCATGGCTCCTCTGGTAGCTAAAAAGGATTGTTTTAAATATTTAATTTTATGCATAAATAAACAATTAAAAGTTGAGCAAAAAAATCAACTCGAAAGCACCAATCCTTGAATTTAATTTTCAAACAGTGGTATTATTTTTGGTATCATTAGAATGCTAATTTTCTACTCTTTCCAATAATATCAAAAACATTTGGATCTCCAAAAAGTTTTACTGATTAAAACGGTTTTACTCAATAGTACCATTTTTGCTCGCTCAGCAATGTACTCGTTGCTCGTTATTCATTCCTATAAAAACACATTCAACTGCATTTTCATCCTTTATCGGAACTTGAACCGTCAACATCTCTGCTATACCTGCTCACTAATTACGTCATCGGAAAATGGATACCATCCCGGAAGAAACGGCACAAGTCATTTCCCTATTGCAAGAAGATCATAGCCAACGTGTAGTCGCTGCGCAACTGCACCTAAGCCAGCCAGCTGTCTCCAGAGTCTACAGATGTTAGCAAGAGACTGGCGCCTTTACAGGGAGGCCAGAATCAGGAAGAAGAATGTGTACCTCGGAGCGAGACGACCGCTTTATTGTCAACAAAACTCTAAGAAATCGTTACTTGACCGGCGTTTAGGTCCAGCAGGAGCTCCGGCAAGTTCGTGGTCGGACTGTCAGTCATTTAACAGTCAGAAGAAGACTTAAAGAAGCTAATTTAATTCCGAAGAGACCAGCTAACGGACCCAAATTGACAGTAGCCCATCGATATGCCCGAGAACATGTCGACTGGACCTTACAGCAATGGCGCTCTGTTTTATTCTCCGACGAGTCCCGAATGTACCTACATAGCAATGACGGAAGAATAGGAGTCTATAGGAGGCCTGGAAAGTGCTATGTGCAGTGCTGCATTTCTGAAATGGTCGCCTACGGAGGAGGTTCTGTCGTGGTGTGGGGAGGCATCGCACTGGATGCGAACACCAATTTGGTTTTCGTGACTGATGATACATCGAGGATATCCTGCAGGAATACGTCGTTCCTTACGCTGGGTTTGTTGGCGACAGCTTCGTGCTAATGCACGACAATGCGAGGCCATACGCTGCTACATCGGCGTGGTAATACCTGGCGGAAGTGGGAATACCTACGTTAGATTGGCCTGCGCGAAGTCCTGAGCTCAATCCAATCGATCACATATGGGATGAGCTCAAAAGAAGGGTTCAAGCCAGAAATCCAGCCCCTACATCGCTGAGGGACTTAAAGTTTGCGATAGCGGAAGAGTGGGGAAGAATCCTACAGACAGTGATGAAAAAGCTCTCCCGCTCCATGAAAAACCGGTTGGAAGCAGTAATAATTACTGGGGGAGAGAGAAATACAAAATATTGATTTTGGTTTTTATCAATAAATTTAATTGTTAAACTGGTTTAATTTTTCCTTTCTCTTACTCCTATTTTCAATTCTTGTTCTTGTTTCCATTTTCAATTATTTTAATCAGTAAAAAGCATGAAGTATGGTATGGAATTTGGTATCATTAGAAAGAGAATAAAATGGGCTTTCAAATGATACTAAAATCCGTAAAAATATATGAACACTAAATTCTAGGATCCGTGTTAAATGAAACCATATATTATATATGTATATACATATAAAACTGCTCCATGGAAAATTTTTGAATTAAAATTTAAGAGATATTGATGAAACTGATTTTTTTTAATTTTTTGTTGGGTTTAGTGGTAATAAAGGAACTTAAGAGGCGGCCATAGCGTAGTGAGTCAGGTGTCTGCTTTGTACGCCGGCGACCAGGTTTGTATGGCGGCTTGAGAAAAACAATATAAAAAGCCTTTACAACGTGACGGTCACCTTTTTCGGGAAGGCAATGACAAACCATTCTTAGTATTATGCCTAGTAAAGCCCTCTCTTCTTGGCCGTTCGAAACCGGTATTAAATTGTAGGTCCCCTTTGTCTGTGGACCATTTAAAAAGGTATCAACCACAGGTAAAGGCGAGATGGTTGCCTACGTCCGTATCGGATATGGCGTATCAAGAAGAAGAAAGAAACCTAACATTCTGAACATGTTAAATAATAATTATAGACTTATGGCCACAGTTAGTTTGTTTTGATTGCAGGTACGACTATCATCCAATCGTACCGTCCACGGTATTGTCCAAGTTTTGGTAAAGCGAAATTTGAAATATATTTCAGTTCACAGTTTTTTCATGAGTTTATATCAAAGCAAAAGTTTCAAAAAAGTGAAAAATGTTTTTTTTTGCAGATATCCCCTAAAAATCTATTTAAAATTCAAAATTGGCAAGATCGTGACGTCACGATCCACCACTTTTGTCACTTTCATTATTTTAAAAAGTACTTAATATAAGACCTTATTAATTCTTACTTTTTATTTTTTACATACCGTTGCCAGAAATATCCTCATTAAGAGCTGCAAAATAAGATTCTTGTAAATAAGAGTTAAAAGATTTATTTAAAAAATCCTACAACTTAAAACTCTCAGTTGAGGTTTGAAATACTAAACTAACTTTCAACTATTAAGGTCAATTTTGTTCAATTTGCAAAGTACAAAAATCAGTCCCAACAAAAATGTTTGTTAAAAGAGACGAAGTTCATCGAAAAAATTAGCGGGATGTAAAATCTAGCCAAGCACAAAGTTGTACAATATTAATATTAAATAATAATTTTAGGTGAGACACTAAGATTTTTTTTATCAGCAGAGCACATGTGCTGTAGAGAAAGCTCTAAAACACTACAGAAGCGACGCATTTGCGGAAAAAGCGATTCATGTTGGTCATGAATTGCGGTGGGAAACACAGTCCTGTGGAAATCATTCTAAAGTGGTTATCCATATAAGAGACTGCTTGACAAAGGTGGTACATGAAGTGACAAGCGGAACCTCATAGGGATTTAATGTATTAGCTTGACGTGTACTCTTAGCATGCACCGCTCTGGGAGGAATTAAGGAATCCATCAACCACTTATCATGGAAGTCCTTGCAAAGTAGACGCAAGTCGCCAACCATTCATTAATGCTCCAAGGAATCAAGGTTGCTGGTGAGTTGTGGGTCCCCTCAGGCGAACAGCAGTATTCTATCGTTGGTCGAATTTTAGCTTGTGGAGTGTAAAACTGTTTAGTTCGAAGTAATATTTCCCGCTTTTGGGAAGCTCTCTTTGCTATGCATGCAACATGTTTATGCAAAGACATATTTGCTCCCAAGTTAACGCCCAGTAAAGTGAGCGACGATGTTAGGGGATGAAGTGTCCCGACATAACTATGTCGGGTTCCGCAACGTTAAAATTGCCGCTTGGGTTTTTGTAGTGATAAATTCTATTTGTTTACTGTCACCCAAAGGTACAATTTCTTCGAGGTCTTTGTTAAGTTAATCGAGTTCCTGCCGTATGCCGATGCATGATGTTCAAGCGTTCAGAGTGAATGATGAGATAAGCGTACTGTCACCTACAAAGCTGTAGATTGGATTCTTGGGCCTTTCCAGCAGATCATTAAAATCCGAAAGAGTGGCAGACAGTATGGAGCCCTAGGGCACACCGGCGTTAATAGTGAAGGTGTTAGAGACAAACCTATCGATTGTCACTCGTAAAGAACGCGCTTTGAGGAAACTTGAGAGCCATAAACAGAACTTTTCAGATATACCGCTTAGCCAACAATCCATCGTGCCCAACACGGTCGAATGCCTTGGATATATCAAGAGTGATCGCTCTAGATTCTCCACAGTGTTCAATTGCGTTGTTCTAAACATGTGTTACATAAGTCAGACGATCTCCTATTTTTCTATGTTTATGAAAGCCATGTTGATGGCCGCTAATATTATTAAATCCTTCAATATATTTTAGAAGATGCTGATTGATAGCCTTTTTCATGACTTTCAATATTATTGAAAGCCGTGCGACTGTAGCTGATGTTCGAGCGTTTATAGGGAATGAAGAAATAATCGAACTGTCATCTGCAAAGCTGCAGATTGGATTCCTGGTCCCAGCAGATAATTAATGTATATGAGAAAGCGACTAATAATATTATTAACAATCTCCAAATCCCTATGACTTTAATAAGGGAGGGTGATTTGTCCCGTCTGCAAAAGTTGCCAAATAAAATGAACTGCTGATCAACTTATTCCAAGTTTTATGGTCAGACAGCGAGTTAAAGTATTTGTAGTTCCACTTTCAAAGATACATTAAATCATTATATCGCCAGTACCGCCAGTGATATGGAAGTTGACAAAAGTTCGTCCAGTTATAAAATATTTACAGACCAATTCAATTTTATAAAATTTTGCTAAGGCTTTCTAAATATCTGTTTCCGATTTCTTCCTGTCAAAAGCCAAACCACTAATTTCCCCATGTAAGTATGGGTTCTTGCAAAAAAGATCCATAAACTAGACAATAATTAAGTAATTTATTAGTGAATTGATAAATCAAAGAAGACAAGTTGACATATTTTATATTGAGTTTTCAAAGACCTTTGACAGGATTAATCATATACTTTTGTAAGTAAGTTTGTAAATATGAGTGATTTATTAATAAATGGATCGAGCGATGAAATGGTGGAGCTAAAAATTTTAAAATGTAAAGAGTGTTCTTATACGCATAATCATTGCACAAATTTATTTTTCTATAAATTTATGTTAAAAATGTCAGTATTATGTGTGATTTAGGTATCTTGCTCGATTCTAGACTTGGGTTTAGTGAACATATAGCTAACATTACCGACTCTACAATAAGGATGAAAAATGTAGGATTCTCACTAGTTAAACTTGTCTTTACAACTTATTAAATAATAAGATTCGTCCATCGATTCAATTACTGAGCCAAGGAAATCTGAATCTACGTCGAATACCAGATATTAAAAACTAATGCTAGAACAAGAAAAACATGTTGTGGTGTTGGTTCTTTTTAGTGTTCCGTACGGAACACTTATAAGATCACTTCGGTGTCTGTCTGTCTGTCACACCCGATTTTCTCCGCAACTATTTGACATAGAAAGGTGAAATTTGGTAATAATATAGGATGGCCTCATCAGAGCCATGTAGTTTTGAGAATTAAATTTTGACTTAAGGGGTTAGTTTTGGGGGGGGGTGAAGTCGAAAGTGAAAAAAAAAATTTTTCACTAGGTCGAGTGTGGTGTCAAATGAAAGCTTGTGAAAACACGAGTAAAAAAATATATAAATAATATTATACTTGCGCGCACTTTTCTTTGTATTATTTTTAAAAATTCGCGAAAAAAATCGCTGTCCCGGGCCTTATCTCGAAAACTATTTATCAAAAAATTTCGAAAAAATTCTGGAATATTCTCCACGGGTTGTAGATTGAACGAAAATTATCACGAGTGCATTACCTTTAATAATTTATATGGTATATAAAAAAAAACAAAAATTTCAAGGTCATCAGATTTCAGTAAAGATTGGAAACAAACTTTGTTGAAAACTCATTTGGGGTGTGTTTTGTGAAGTCACTGATCATTTTATACCACCGTAATATAAATTTTGACTTAAGGGGTTCGTTTTGAGGGGTGAAATCGGAAGTGAAAAATATTTTTCTTTAATAGGTCATCGAGTGTGGTGTCAAATGAAAGCTTGTGAAAACACGAGTAAAAATATATATATATATATATATATATATAATATATATATATATATATATATATATATATATATATATATATATATATATATAATGTAATACTTGCGCACATTTTTCTTCGTATTACTTTTAAAAAATCGTGAGTGGGTGGGTGGGGTAGCTGTCCCCTACCTTATCTCGAAAAGTACTGATCAAAAAATTTTGAAAAAATTCTGGAATATTTTCCACGGGGTATAGATTGAACGAAAATTATCACGAGTGCATTACCTTTAATAATTTATTTGGTATATAAAAAAAAACAAAATTTCAAGGTCACCAGTTTTCAGTAAAGATTGGAAACAAACTTTGTTGAAAACTCATTTGGGGTGTGTTTTGTGAAGTCACTGATCATTTTATACCATCCTAACAAAATTTTTTATTTTAAAAACAATCAACGTACGGCACACTAATTGTGCAAGTTCAACTTGCACTTGACCGGTTTTTTATTTTTATTTATTATATAAGAATACCCATTATGCCCCTTGTGTATCTTCTTATTTATGAGATTATATTGAATGGATAGGAATGAGGTTGTTTAAGGAAAAAAAATAAGAATATCTGCTAGCTCATTTTTTTCTGGTAGAGATGTGGGGAAGAGGTCATTTTTGTACGCCTTTTGAAGATGATCTCTACAGCTATTCAAATCTTAGTTGTACTGTTTTGGGCACCATTCATTTTATAATAAAGAATCTAAGTCTAGCTCAAAAAATGAAAAAATACTGAAGATATATTTAGTTGTATGTAGATAATTATATAAGGTACAATTTATATGTCCTGTAAAATAGAACCAGAGTTCAGTGAAACACTACGCTAAAACAAAGTAAAATATATTAACAGACACGGAGAGACATTTTTACATTAAATTCATCCTTATGATTAATTAATCTAAATAAATAACCTTTTATGTGACGAAAATTGTACACGTTCACAGACAGTCTGACTTAAAAGTTTGGAGGTTTTTGAATAGTTTCTCGTATACCACTTATTTTGGTTTAGGGAACGGTTTTCAAGATGGTTTTGTGTTAAAAGTTGATCTCCGATTTACTTCTGCTGAAACTAGTTTCAGGAACACACGTGTAAAATAGCTTTCAGGAACACACATATAAAACAGTTTGCAGGAATACTCGTGTATAATAGTTTTCAGGAACAGATGTGTAAATTAGTTTTCAGAAGCACACATGGAAAACAATTTCAGAAACGTGAAACGTGAAAACTACTCTTCAGGAACACTCATCGTGAGAAGAAACTAAGTTAGTTACACTTGCTGACTTTCAGCTTGGCGTTTTCCCGTGGGTTTCTTATTACAATGCTACCCCACACACTACCCCCCGGCTTCCATTAAGCTGACCGATTAAAACTTGAACCTAAATGTTTCAAGATGGGCAGGATATTTGTCGAAGAAGCCTCGAACTCAACAAAATGTCCCGTTTTATATCAAACCCTTCTCCCGTCGAAGCGAAATCTTTAAAATTAAATAGTTCACTTAAGGAGTATAAAATGAGATAGGAGTGTTGAACTTAAAACGTGATAGACAAGGGGGGAATTATTGCATGTATTAAAAAAGAAAAATGGTTTAGTAACATGATCGTACAATTTAGAAAAAATGAATGTTATAATGTAATGCATAAATAACAGATTTTGGGGAACAACGTGATACTTTTATTTTAACACCTTGTAGTTGCTTGTTAAGTGTATGTTAAGTATAAATATACATTCCCATTAAATAGACATTCAAAATAATATTTATTAATTTTTGAATTATTATTATGAAAATTATCATTTCATACTTATATTTTTCTATAAATGAATTTATGCCATTGGTTAATAAAATTATTTATTTGAAACTATTAAAAATCTGTTCTCAACATGAGCCCGATGGCTGGTTCTGTAAAACGCCCGGTTTATATTTAACATTATATTAAAAACAGCATGAGACATAATATGGTACATCCTTTTGGTTGTCACATTTATTAAACGTATAGGATGTGACGTTTGTGTATTTGCTGTTTTTAAATAAAATTTAAACAACAAAGACGTCATTTTCTTTATCAACATAATTGTTTATTATTTTAACAGGTCAAGATTACATGCAAGTAATTTATTGCCCAATAAAAATATGACAAAATTATAATGAATATATTCTAAAATTACCCATTTTATTTTCAAGATAAAAATTCTAGAATGGGGTAAACAGATTTCTTTTTTACATTTCCATATTTGTTGTATGTAATTGCCACATACTTTCATACTTGAGAAGAATCATGTCATTCATACAATCCATTTAAAATTTCAATGAATGTGGCAAGAATGGGCAGAAAACATCGGCCGCATTGCAACCCAGTCTGTCCTTCAGCGTGTCCGAATAATATGCAAAACTTGGACGCTCGCATTACGACAAACAAAAACGTTAAGAAACAGGAAGATGTCGCTGGCGCCTGATTGGCCGAGAGTCCAAATGGCCACGCCTACTCCGGAACACACAAAACCAGACAGCGCTACGTCGTCGAACACAGTTGACAGTGAACAGCTATGGTGAATACTCACGTCGCGAACCGTTCTTCGATGTTCCAAGGAATCAAGGTTGCTGATGAGTTCTGGGTCTCCAATCAGGGCGGATAGCTCTCTTCTGAATAGAATCCAACGACTGCAGTGTATGTTTGGGAGCAGAGACCCAAACATGGGAGCAGTATTCCATCGTTGGTCGAATCTTAGCTTTGTACAGGATTAACTGTTGCTGTGGAGTATAAAGCTTTCTAGATTCAAATGCTTGCAACTTGTTCATGCCGACACATATTTGCTGCCAGATTAACGCCCAGCAAATTGAACGACGTTGCTAGAGGAATGGAGTTAGAAAAAAACTGCTGCCAGGCTTCTTGCTCTCTGCGAAAATTTGCATGAGTAGCCGATGTTAAAGCGTTCAAAGTGACTTGAGAAATAAGCGCAATGTTATGTGCAAAGCTGTAGATTGGATTCTTTATCCTTTCCATAATAGTCAATGTAATTGAGCAAGAGAGTAGGAGACAGTACGTAGCCTTGGGACACACCGGAGTTGATAGTGAATATATTAGAAAGAAATCCGTCGACTGACACTCGTAAAGAATACTCTCTGAGGAGCCATAAACAAAACTTTTCAGAGGTATCATAAGAGCGTAGGTTAACCAACAATCCATCATGCCAAACACGGTCAAATGCCTTAGTTATATTAAGTGTAACCACTCGGGATTTTCCAAAATGCTAATGGAATCTTTGGCACAATAACACTACTCAGTATATATCACCACTACATCAAATACCTTATTTTTGCACTTGACGCGCATTCATCAGGAGCAATCATTGACTTCACAGTCACTCGTGTAGTTCCAAACATGTGTTACATAAGTTAGAAGATCGCCTGTTAATCTTTCCTTATGAAAGCCATATTGATGGTCGCTAATAATATTTACTCCTTCAAGATATTTTAGATGCTTACGATGCATTTTCAATAATGTTCGATATTATTGAAAGCAGTGCAGGTCGGTAGTTGTTTTTTTGTCTTTTTCAGGTATCGGCTAAACTGTTGCGCATTTCCAATAAGAAGGCAATATTCCCTTTCTGTAGAATAGGTTAAAAAGTCTATAGAAAACTGGCAATAGTTCGCTGGCGCATTTTTTGACTGCTATGGCAGGTATTTCATCAGTGACAGAAGCTTTTTTGGTGTCTAGCTTCATTAAAATACGTTTTATGATATGATGTCTGAAGACAATTTTTTCCTTGGGTATCGACAATAGAGTGTGAAGCAAAGAGTTGAGCTAACAAGTTGGCTTACTCAACAGATCTTGTTACAATAGTGTTATCTGATTGTATGAGTGGTGCTATAGTAGATTTAGTGAATTTTTTACTAATAGGCTTAGCGATTGACCAAAAGGACCTGGGGAAGGCAAGAAGTTTTTTTTAATTCTTTAATTGTGTGCCTCCTTGGTTTCGTCGATAATTTCTCTGCATCTATTCCGGGTATGAACAAAGATGTTACGATTTATGACGTTAGGATTTTCACCTTATTATCAGTAAGTATATGGCTGGCGTGGCTCGGTGGCGTAGTACTTTGCTACTGTGCAGAAGATCGAGAGTTCAATCCCGCAGGTCGGTATACTTATTTATTAATTTATTTAAATATATTTGGCCTGGCCACGTACACAGGTAGTAGTTGTTTGCAGAAATGCAAATAACGTCTGTAGCAGTACTACCACGTTGTTCAAAAGGTGCCGTGAAATACAAAAATGTATGTTCCGGTACTTGGACAACGTTGACGGGTATTACGACATCCTCGCCGATATCCTTAGGATATGAAAAAGAGTAAAATCCCTACTGAGGCGGGGAGGTGAGCGATAAAAAAAAAGCAAGATGTTTAGAAGCAGCAGCTTTTTCGCATTTTCGGGCGAATCAAGGCTTGCCGTTGGAAGGGCATTTCTTCAAAATATAAGCTACCATACCAGCCGAAATGACATCGGAGGCACAGTTAGATGGGGCGTTAAAATTAACATCTAACCAAAGGAAAATTCGAAAATATTCTGTAAGTTCTTCATATTTAGCAAATTAGTAGAGAAATCTTGCGGAGTTTAAGCACTAATCGGTACCCCTCACTGCAAAGTGGGAATTTTTCAAAGAATCTGAAAACCAGTTGTGTAACACCAATTGACACAATTCAATATCGTTAACTTTAGGCCAGTGAACTCACTACTATGCATAGAAAAAGTTTTGGAAAAGGCTGCCTATAAACAATTAATTGAATATTTTAATTCGAATAAGCTTTTCCTGGGCAATCAGTCCGGATTTCGTAAGGGGCATTCATGTGAGACTGCAATTCAACTTACAGTTACTAAACGGAAAGATCTAATTGATAAGAATCAATATGTGATAGCAGTCTTTTTAGATTTATAAAGAGCATTCGAAACAACTGATAGAGGACTACTACCAAAAAAATTGGAATATTATGGTATTAAAAATAAAGCCTTAAGCCGGTTCAAAAATTATCTATCAAATAGAATGCAATATGTTAAAGTTGGCAGAAGCTTCTCTACATATTGAGAACGGGTATGGTCTACCGCAGGATAGCGTATTGGAGGCACTGTTGTTTGTTTAAATGATATTAATTATATTGAGGGTTTGGAGTTCATCAATTTGTTTGCTGATGACACCTTAATTTCATGTAGTGAAGACCATTTGGGAGATCAGGTTTTGGAGATGAATCGGTTGCTTGGAGGAATTGAACAGCTTTTTCCGTTAATAAGCTTAAATTAAATGCCAGCAAAACTAAAGCAATAATAATAGGAACCCATTACAAAGTTAATAATATTGATGGATCATTGTATAAATTATGTCTA
This sequence comes from Pachyrhynchus sulphureomaculatus, assembly GCA_019049505.1. NCBI lineage: Eukaryota > Metazoa > Arthropoda > Insecta > Coleoptera > Curculionidae > Pachyrhynchus > Pachyrhynchus sulphureomaculatus. The sequence continues at coordinate 83,042,571 of CM032455.1, forward strand.
GATAATGACTATATAGAATGGGTCAATCAAATAAAATATCTTGGTTTTATGTTGGACAATACATTGTCTATGAAAAGGCATTGTGAATATATCCAGAAAAAAATTAGAAGGAAGCCGTTCTTCCCTTTTAGAGTTGCAAAAAGTTTGTCTTTGTTTACTAGAATAATGGTGTTTAAGACTATTATTCAACCACACTTTGATTATTGTGTGACATTGTTGTTTCTCCTTGATAGTGGATTGAGCTGGCTTTACACTCCACAACAACTGTTAATTCTTTACAAAGCTCAAATTCGACCAACTATGGAATACTGCCCCCATGTTTGGGGCTCCGCTCCCAAACATACACTGCATTTGTTGGATTCTGTTCAGAGGAGAGCTATTCGTCTGACTGGAGACCCGGAACTGACCGGCGGCCTTCATTCGCTGGAACATCGAAGAACAGTTGGCGACTTGAGTCTATTCTACAAGTATTCTCATGTAAAGTGTTCGAAGGATGTAGCTCGCTTAATTCCTCCCAGAGCGGTGCATGTTAGAAGTACACGTCACGCTAATACTTCACATCCGTATGAGGTTCAGCTTGTTACTCCTCGTACAACGCTTTTCAAGCAGTCTTTTGTACGGAGAACATCATCCCTTTGGAATAATTTGCCTAGGACTGTGTTTCCCACCGAGTACAATTTACAGCGATTCAAGAACAACGTGAATCGGTTTTCCTGCACACGTGTCGCTCCTGTAGCACTTTAGGGACTTCCTTCAATAAACCTAATGCTTAGTACTCTGGGGTGGTTTTCGGTTGAACAAAGGTTATACTATCTTGCAATGATATTTATTTTTAAGTTGAGTAGGGGAATGCTTCCCAATTATTTTAATGAATTTGTTGAATTACGAAGGGAAATACCTCCTACTTTACAAGAGTGTTAATAATTTTCATATTGTAAGAACGAAACATTCACACCCAATGATTTCTCTTTTCTACAAGGGATTTAATGCCCATAATGCTTTGCCAATAAATATTAGGAGTGTTGAAATGGTAAATGTTTTTAAGGCAAGACTAAGGGAGTTTATAATCTAGTCAGGAATGTGTTTCTGCCTCAGTTTAGGTTAATTTCTGTATGTGATATGCAGTTTTTTATTGTTAATGGTTGTATCTATTTTTTTCTTTTTTTCTTTTTATTGTTAGTAGATGTATCTATCTATTTGTCAATATTTAGGATACTCAATGTAGAAAACAGTTTTTGGTCTGAAGATCCTAACATCACATTTACAGTGGCAATGTAAATCTCTGGATTGGTGGTTAAAAACAGGTCAAGAAGACTGGTAGGGGATCAATGTTGCTTCATCAATAAGCTGAGTAAAGATTGAAAATGACTCTGCTTCACAACCTTGTTCATTGGTTGTATTAGAATATTTAACCCAGTTGATAATATGGACATTAAAGTCGCCCAGAATGGCGATTTCGGCACTTGGATAAAGTATATGTTATTTTGCTGAAGTATAAACAACATATGTTTTTAAGCATTTAATATGTCGAAATACATGCCAACAAAACACTATTTGTGTAAAGTGTTACTTTCTTGTTTAATTCGAAAAGCGCTGCCAAAAGTCATTGATTGCTGTCAGAAACCAATGGAGATTATATTTCATTGTTAAAACATGTGAGTACTGATTTTGAAACGGAAGACAAAGAACGTCAAGGCTAGCCGAAATAGTTTAAATATGAAGAATTGGAAGGATAACTTGATTAAGACTCATGCCAAATGAGCTTGTAGAATCATTGGAAGTTGATCGCACAACCATTTCCAAGTGCTTACATGCACTGGGAACAATACAAAAGTAAGGACAAGATGTTAAAAGGTGATGTTTCACCTGTGGAAAACTGCTTCAATGGTACAATCGGGAAGGTTTTCTGTATCGTAACTGGTAATGAAAAATGGATACCTTATGATAATCTAAAATCCTGAGTGAAGCCCAGTGAACTATCAACATTCTCACCAAAGCCAAATATTCATGGCTCCAAGCTTATGCTGTGTATTTGGTAGGATCAGCTGGGTGTAGTGTATTATGAGCTGCTCTAACCCAACAAAACTATTACTGAAGAATGTTACCGATAACAACTGATGCAACTGAGCCGAGTGTGGAAGGAAAAATGACCCCCAATATACCAAAAGACACTACAAAATAATTTTTTCAACATGACAATGCTTGGCCACTTGTTGCAAAACCTGTCAAGGAAATGCTAGAAGCTTTTGGATGGGATGTCTTGCTCCTTCTGATTATCATTTGTTCTGATCAGCAAGCACAGCCTGTCTGAACAGCGATTCCATTCTTATGAGGATACCAAAAAATGGCCAGATTTGGTGATAGCCTCAAAAGATGAGTCATTCTTTCAATGTGGTATTCATATGCTGCCACAAAGATGGGAGAAAGTAGTGGCTAGCGATGGACAAATGCTTTGAATAATCAATTTGTAACCATTTCTTTACATTAAAGTGATTCTTTTATCGAAAAATCCCTCAAAATTAATTCACACATCTAATATTAGTGATATGAGGTACAGGTTTTCCAAACTTTTTACACAAGTATAATTAGTGAAGAAAATAAAAAAATTATTAAATAAAATTATACATTATTTCCTATTATAAAAAGATTTTGTAAAAAAAAATTATGGTTTATTTATATTTATTTAAATTAGATAATAATTTTTTGTTCCCTATTCAATAAAAAACACTTATTACCATTACAGATTTTACACAATAATTCATAAAATTGAAAAAAATATATTATGAACATAAATAGAACTTACCATAATGTGCTGCCCTTAACAATGCCTGACCAAATTCAATAGCCCCACCATGCTTAAAAGTCATTTTGAATTTTGCTTCTCCTACCCAGCCACCATTAGGCTGGGCTCTCACTTTCCCTTTTATGTAATTTGCTCCAAAAACTGGTTGTTCCACTTCAACCTAACCAAAGAGTTTATTATTACGTAAATAATTTTTATATCAATTACTTTTCACTACACACTAAACTATTAATAAACTATACCTCACTAAGTGTAACAAAAGGAAAACTGAAGCTCTGCATTTCGTCATTTGGAGAATTGTTATTGAATACGACTCGGTGAGTTGTAAGGAAAATTCTCCCATTTTTCTTGCTTCTAAATGCACTAGCTTCCTGGCCTGACCATTCGATGTTTACATTATCGCAAAACAGTAGAATTCTAGAAACAACATTGATTAAAAAATAATGAATGACTAACAATTTTGAGAAGAGTTGTGAAATACTTACTGTTCTCCAGAGTGTATTAACACTCCTCCGTTTATATGTGCCGTATTCAACGACATTTCTTATGAAATAATGTAGAATGTATTCACTTCGCAGTAAATTTTATTTTCTAGAATTTCAAGAAAAACTTAAAAATGATTTGGGATATTATTGAAAATGTCATGCGATGTAACTGTCAAAAGTGACATTTCAGGTACATTTTCGCGTTATGGCCTTACAAGCGTCTTCTTGAAACAAAATTACACAAGTAATTTACACCAAACATGATATATACTGCACGACGTTTAAAAGCGTACGATCGTGAATATAAACCATTAATAATTGGTGTTACTTCTGGAAATTTCTATTAATTCTTCTATTCTATGATTTGCTTTAAAGGAAACTAGAACCTTTTTAAACCATAAAAGTTTTATCTTTGTTTATTATCTGATAGCAACGAACAAAAGCATTGCAACAAACTTTTTCATATTTTGATGGTTGTATACTTTAGAGTTCGACGAAAAAGTCAATTGTAGATAAATAGTATGCACTTTTGTTAAAAATCAGTCAATTGAACTGGATGTTTAGATTCCTTAAGATAAGATCGAGAAGGGATATTCATGCAACTCATTAAAGGAAGTCATATCTATATTATTTTAATTTGTTTTAAATTTTATTATGTGATGTAGACGTCCATTAATACGTGAATAGACGATATCTGGAAATGGCAGATGAGGAAACGTTTTTTATGGGTTTTAAATACTTCAGGAGCTGCTAAACTATTTAAAAATATTGTATAATTATTACGTGGGCGTGGCTCAAAAATGTAGTAAACGTATTATTTTTTTAAGGAGTACTTCCTGCGATTTATACGATTTTAAATATATTGTTAACGGTAATATTTAGAAAAAATAACTTGCACACTTCCATTTCAGTTTAGGTTAGCTCAGGCTATGTAACTACTAAATATATTCAAGTAACATCGATACATACCGAGCAGAACATTTGGATAATAAGTTTATTTCCCTGGATTATATTTAAATATTATTATTTTTTCCTACGACTATATACTTATTTTGTAAAATTTTATCTAATATATACAGAAAATCCAGTCGGTAATGCCTGGTAATTATTATCTATTTAATATGGAAAATCTAAACATTCCTTTCAGCTTTTAGGAATATACGACACATGTTTTTTCTTGTATGCTTCCTTTCTATACCAAATTGTATGTACTTGAGTTTCAGTTAGCTTTTGGCAAGAATCGTGACAAGTAGATTATCTTGAAACCAACGGCGTAGCCATGTTCAATGTTTGGGGGACGGGCAGATGAATACAAAGGGTGTTTCTTTCAGGAAAAAAGAAAACACCAAAGGTGAAACTGTTTATAGAGGTGGGGCGCTAATCCTCCCTTGCATTAGATCAATGATTCAAAATCTACAACCAATTTAAAAACAAAATGACTAGAAGAAGAGGTTTTTCACAAAAAAGAACCCTTTCATACAGTGGCAGTTTAAAAGCTTTCCCAAATAATAAAAAGCTCTGTTTCTAAGAGGTGCTATCTTTTATATCCATAGGGATGGGGGAGCATATGCCCCCCTTGGTTACGCGGCTGCTCGAATCTAATCGTACGGGAATGCTTGTAGATTTGAATCTGGGATCTTAAGATCAAAGGTATCTGATCTCTGCCTTTAGAGGCCTTGACAAATTGAAATTATTTATCAATCATCCCCCTATTAATTATTCTTCATTTAAATTATTTATATGGTTATAAAGATGCTTTCACCTACATTTTTTAAAATGTGGTTTAATAAAATTACTCAATTAATCCACGCTATCGAAATTAATTTTTAAATGCTATGATATGATGTTACAGACAGATAGACCAATGCTAGCAAAGATCTTCTTTGCTCAGTGATCAGAAAAATCTAAACTAAAAAAACAATACTAATGATAGTAAGTTTTTAGAATTACGTCATTATATTAGCGGGCCAAAAAATGAATATGCTTTCAAGTATTTCAATATCCGTTCAAACTATCAAGACTATTGGGATCTTACCTGTGGGCGGAGCCTACTATGATTTTTATTAAGATGGCCCAAATATGGGCGCGGATTTAAATTTGTAACGTGTGAAGCATAGGGAGTGTGACAGTATTTTTCAAAAATATTATTAACAATTGGCAACATTTGCAAGCATGACAAAACTGACGCACCCAACATAACGAAATTTCAAGCAGCATATAGTATTCACAGCCTAATTGCGAACAGTAGTATTTGAGATAAATGGCATGTTCAACAGTAGAACAGGGGAAATTTTATGTATAAAATGCTCTTGTAAAGCCGGAGAAGGTGAAAAATGCAAACATATCTTCGCAACTCTTTTGTATTATTACCGGTAAGATTTTAACCTATAAACGTCTAATATTTACATTTCAATTTTTGTATGAAAATTAATTTTTTACAGTGATTGTAGTAACGAGCTAAGTGTTTTAACTTGCACTGATATCAAATGTACCTGGAAAGTGAAACGTTAAGAGGTATTGGAAACATTCGAACTGGAAAAATTTTAACTGGTTTCAAATCAAATGCCAATTCACTATACGAGGCTGGTTTGAAAAGTCCGTGCAAAGTCCGAGAGATGGCACCACCGGCGCGTATCGAGGTCATGTTTAGTTAGTAGCATCTCTTGAATGAACGCACACCAAGTTTCAGCCATATTGGTCTATTTCTTTGTGTTTGGCATTCGTATGAATCAAGGAAGTCGAGTGATTTTCAAGAAATGGACGAAAAAGAATTTCGTGTGGTGATTAAACATTACTTTATGAAAGGTAAAACGCCTCAAGAGACTAAAGAGAAGCTTGATAAACATTATGGTGACTCTGCACCTTCGATTAGAACAGTTTTATAAGTGGTTTCAAAATTTCGGACTGGCCATATGGGCACAAGTGACGCTGAACGTTCTGAACGGCCTGTAGAGGTTACGACTCCAGAAATCATTGATCAAATCCATGATATGGTGATGGATGACAGAAGAGTTAAGGTGCGTGAGATTGCTAGTGCTGTGGGCATCTCGACTGAACGGATATATAATATTTTGCATAAACATTTGGACATGAGAAAGCTATCCGCAAGATGGGTGCCGCGATTGCTCAGGCTTGACCAAAAACGGAATCGTGTGAAGTGTTGCAAGGATGGTTTGCAGCTGTTCCAGAAGAATCCGGACGACTTTAAGCGTCGTTTCGTCACTGTGGATGAAACATGGATACATTACTATACTCCTGAGACCAAACAACAATCTAAACAATGGGTTACCAAGGGGGAATCTGCACAAAAAAGGCGAAGACCGTTCCTTCGGCCGGAAAGGTTATGGCGACTGTCTTTTGGGATTCGCAAGGGATAATCCTCATCGACTATCTGGAAAAGGGTAAAACTATTACAGGTGAATATTATTCATCGTTATTGGACCGTTTGAAAACCGAGCTGCAAGAAAAACGCCCGCGATTGGCCCACAAGAAAGTCCTTTTCCATCACGACAACGCACCAGCACACACCTCAGCAGTTGTGGTCGCAAAATTAATGGAAATAGGATTCCAACTCGTTTCACATCCCCCCTATTCTCCAGACTTGGCTCCCTGGGACTACTATTTGTTCCCCAATTTGAAGAAATGGCTGGCGGGACAAAGATTTTATTCAAACGAGGAGGTGATTGCAGACACTAATGTATATTTTGCAGACTTGGACAAATCCTATTATTCGGAAGGGATCAACAAACTAGAACATCGTTGGACGAAGTGTATAAGCCTAAAAGGAGACTATGTCGAAAAAATAAAAAAGGTTTACCCCAAACACATAAGTAGTTTTTATTTTTGCACGGACTTTTCAAACCAGCCTCGTATTTATTAACAATTTATGACTTTGAATGAATACAAAATAATTGAGACAGTATTTTATCAATATAAAATCTGAAAAATGTTATCTAATAAGGAATTTTTGTTTGAGACACGTACACGAATTAAAAAAAACAAGAATAAATAATTTTACTTCTCTGGAAGAATGTAATCTGCTTTTTTAAAATGTTTAGAACAAACTTTATCATCAATTGGAATTTTTCGTTCAATGCGGAGAACTTTTTTCCACAGTTTCAGTCTGTCAGCTGTTTCCACTTGCCCAAATTCATTAGTAATATTTACATAACCCTCATCCGCTTTTGTAAATAAAAAACTACATTTAAATCCTTTTGCATGCGACTTTCACAATTGTAAACACAGCATAAAAGTCTTTTTAGTGTTCCGTACGGAACACTTATAAGATCACTTCGGTGTCTGTCTGTCTGTCTGTCCGTCTGCCTGTCTGCCACACCCGATTTTCTCCCAAACTATTTGTTATAGAAAGTTGAAATTTGGTAATAATATAGGAATTGATGGCCTCATCAAAGCCGTGTAGTTTTAAAAGTTAAATTTTGACTTAAGGGTTTAGTTCGGGGGGTGAAATATTTTTTTTTTTTACTAGGTCATCGAGTGTGGTGTCAAATGAAAGCTTGTGAAAATACGAGTAATATATATATATATATATATATATATATATATATATATATATAATGTAGTACTTGGACTCACCTTCTTTGTATTATTTTTAAAAAGTCGCAAAAAATCGTTGTCCCCCCCCTTATCTCGCAAAGTATGATCAAAAAATTTTGAAAAATTCTAGAATGCTCTCCACGGGGTGTAGATTGAACGGAAATTATCACGAGTGCATTATCTTTAATAATTTATTTAGTATATAAAAAAAACAAAAATTTCAAGGACACCAGTTATCAGTAAAGATTGGAAACAAACTTTGTTGAAAACTCCTTTGGGGTGTGTTTTGTGAAGGCACTGATCATTTTATACCACCGTAACATTTTTTTTTATTTTAAAAGCAATCAACGTAAGGAACACTAATTGTGTAAGTTCAACTTTCACTTGACCGGTTATTTTAAAAGGACATGGATATTCTAGAAAATGTACTCTGTTACTAGATAACGCCCCCACTCACCCAAGTGCGGAGCAACTTGAAAGTGGGGAAATAAAAGCAATGTTTTTGCATCCTGCTGTAACTTCTCTCATTCAGCCTATGGATGTACTGGAAAATTTAAAACGCAATTACAGGTGTTTGTTATTGGAGCATATTTTAGAAGAAGCAGATGAATGTGGCAATCTTACTGATTGTCTAAAAAAGATAAATTTGAAAAATGTTATATATTGGATAGCTTCAGCCTGGAATCAAGTAATGAGTAGTACTCTGCAAAAATCTTGGTCAAAATTGATTCCAGAAGAGGAGAGACATTACTCAGAGGCAGAAACAGAAGATAATGAAAGTTTACATCAAATTATTATAAGAATATCAGGATGTGAAAGTGTTACGGATACCGATGTTTGTGAATGGTTAAACAGTGATAATGTGGAAGATGAAATGACTGACCAAGAATTAATTAAACGTGTATGCAAAAATGCTAATAAAATGTACAGCGATGACCATGATGATAACGAAGTAGAAGCCACTGACAATATTCCAGTAAAAATGTCACATTCAGAAGGACTAGAGGCCCTAGAAAAAGAGTTAACTTATGTAGAACAACAAGAAAATGCAACCGCCGCGGATGTTTTGCTTATCAAACGTTGGAGAGACATTGCAGCAAAAAACAGAACTACTCGTAACGCAAAACGAGTGCAGTTAAAAATTACCTCATTTTAAAGACATTAAAGTTAAGAATGAAACTGTATGTATATATAAATCTTGGATAGACGATTGATTTGGCATAAAATTAGTTCATCTTACAGTCTATATATGTATAAGGTCTTTACAAGACATCTACCGAGGGCGCTAGTGAATTTTCTTAGACGATACAAGAATGGCATTATATGCAATCAAAAAAATAAAAACACATTTAGTTTTTCTTTATATATATATATATATATATATATATATATATATATATATATATATATATATATATATATATATTAGGGTGACCGCAAAAAATCGATGTCGGAATTTTGTTCATCTGGACCCCACAAAACGATTCCCCTTTCCAGATATTGAGATAGCCGAAATTTGGGCTCGATTAAACGACGTTAACCCGTGCCGCTGGTTGCTCAAAGTTTGAAAAAATCCAAATTTTTGGCCAAAAAGCTGACATATGGGGCCATAACTCCAGAACCGTAAATAATAGAAACGCGCTTAATATCTCAAAAGAAAGCTAATGTTGTTCTTCAAAATTTATATTCTATACATAATTGTTGTTATTTTAAGTCAAACCGAGTTACAACAGCCTTTAGCCCCAAAAACCTGACCTGGTACCAGTTTGGGAGTATTCTAAGAATTTTACGGGTTTTTACATAATATGCCTCGGAATTAACATTTTTTTGTTAAAAAGTATTTTGGAACTCAATTTTCAAACATAAAGACCCTTTTGTTCAAATTTAATCTTTTATTATATGGGGATTACCTGACTAGTTTACCAAAGAAAGACCCGTTTGACAGGTAAAAAGGAGGGTGAATCTATTTTCTATTTTAGGGATGGCGATTTTACTTCAGCGTACAACCGACCTTTTATTTATTCAGTTTAGTTTCTAAAGTGCCTTTGAGCTGGTTAGATCGAACAATTATCTAGTGAAGATATTTTAACGTTTTTTTTTTTAATTTTCCAAGTGTGTGTGTTATTGTTTTTATAACTATTATAGTATTATTTTAAAAGACATTTGAAAACATTTTATTGAAATTAAAGTTTGCAATATATTTTGTTTCATTTTCCAAGTTAACTGTTATTTACCTATTGGCCTCTGAAATGGCATCCACATCAGGTGTACAAAGCCGGACCAAGGATAAAATATTTCTTGTGGGCTATCCCATTCACCAGATCACCGGTTGTAAACTACCCTCAAATCGTCAAGTTTTGTGTGCTTTATTTTATAATTTACGTACTGTGAAATTAACTGTAAGAGAATCAGCAAAACTTACAATACAAGAAGTGTTCATTTTTTGGGAGAAAGCTCGAATCCCGACTAAACATGAGCAAGATGCAATTACTAAGCTAGAAAAACTTCACGCCGAGTGGAGAACTCTTCAAAAAGACTGGAAGAAAACATCGAAAACGGCCAAGAACAAATTTAAACAGTTTGTTGAAAAGTTGGATGATCTCTTTGATATTGCTCAACAAGATGCCTTGGCTCTGATGAAATCGGAAGAAGATAAGGCGTTTCTCGTGAAACAGAGGCAGAAGGGCCGCCCAGGTTCCATGACTGGAGTGGATTTCAAGTTGTCTTGAGCTGAAGAAATCAAGGTGCAAAAGGAACTTGCAAAAATGAACCGACAAATCCAAGAAGCAACTTTTGATATTGGTGAGTTTTTTTTTTTATTATTAGTATTCTAAAAAATAGATAAACAAATAAGTAAATAGTTTCATTATAATTGAAAGAAAATTGTACATGAGAGCATGATTTGGCATCTTTATGATTGAGTTTATATTTTTTAAATAATACCTTTTGATAATTAGAAGTAGGTAATTTAGTACCTATGTATTATTACTATTCTGGTAAAACGACAAGTTTTTATAGTCTTTTTTTCTCTTTCTTTTGTTGCTTCTTAGAGACAGATGATAAAGACAAGTTCGAAGAAGGAGAAGAAGACACTGAAGAGGACAGCATCTACCAGGAACTTGAGAGCTTGGAGGAAATGGACATCCCTGAAGAAGCTGCAGAAGATCCAGGACCATCTGAGAGCAAGAGGATGAAAGTTTGATTTGCAAGGGGCGTTAAAGAGATTTTTAAACATGAAATTGTCCATTTTATTAGATCGATGTAAGGTATCCGACAGAAATGCAACGAGAATTTTAATAGCTACTCTAGAAGCACTAAACCTTGACCCTCTTGAGTACAAAGTCTCGAAAACTTTATTACATGATAGAAGGCAAATGTTCAGAGAACAATATAATAAAAAATTTTTTGATAAAGTAAACATTCCTGAAAAAGAGCCCGTGGTTGTCCATTGGGACGGTAAACTTTTACCGGGTGTTTTAAAAAATGAACAATGTGAGCGAATAGCTATAGCTATTTCATATGGCGAAAAGGAACAGCTGCTGGGAGTTCCTGTAACAGCAAACAGCTCTGGAGAGGAGCAAGCCGTAGCCGTATATGAATGCCTACATGAATGGGGTCTTCTCAACACCGTCAAGGCGATGTGCTTCGACACTACAGCATCCAACACGGGAAGACTCAAAGGAGCATGCGTCATATTGGAGCAAATGTTAGGAAGAAAATTGTTATACCTAGCTTGCCGTTACCATATCTTGGAAATTCTGTTAAGAGGCGTATTCGACACAAAAATGGGATCAACCACTGGACCTCATCCAGACATTTTCAAGAGATTCCTCACTGCGAGGCCCAAGATAGACAAAGGAAAATACGACACAGGTATCAGTGACAATCTAATACAAAAGCAGCTAACTCCAGAAGTAATTGCAAATGTTACTGCTGAATTCGAGACCAAATTAACTGAGAGCCACCCCAGAGATGACTACAAGGAGCTATTGCAGTTGGTTCTCGTATTTGTTGGATCACTAGACGGCAATGTTGTGAGTTTTAGAACTCCAGGAGCCATTCATCACGCTAGGTGGATGGCAAAGGCTATTTACTGCTTAAAAATGTTCATTTTTCGTCGTCAATTTAAGATGTCTAAAGAAGAAGAAAGTTCTGTGCGTGCCATTTCTGTTTTCCTAGTTAAAATTTATTGTAAAGCTTGGTTTAATGCTCCAAAAGCTCATCTTGCACCAAAGCAAGATTTAGGTATTTTGCATAGTCTGTTAGACTATAAAGAATGTGACAACGACATTGCAGAAATAGCCCTGACCAAATTTTCGAACCATTTGTGGTATTTGAATGCAAAGTTGGTGGGATTATCTTTTTTTGATCCCACCATTACAGACGATGAAAAGTTATTAATGGCTAATAAATTGCTCAGTAGCACACATGAACCATCACAGCACGCTAGGGTTGTAAATCCAAAAGTTAGGAAAGAAAACTTAAAAGAGGTAGTTGATGGAGGATTGGTAAATTTACTTACCAAAGAAACGTTTACATTCTTTGACCAATTTAATATAAAAACAGATTTCCTAAGACAACATCCAAACACCTGGCCTCAAAATAATGACTTCCAAGAAGGATTGAAAATTGTCAAAACATTAAAAGTAGTTAATGATATGGCTGAGCGTGGTGTTAAATTAATAACCGACTTTAACGACCTTCTGACAAAAGATGAAGACCAAAAGCAATATGTCCTGCAAGTTGTAAGTAAATGCCGAGCATTATATCCTGACGTTTCAAAAACTACTTTAACAAAAGCTCTAGAATAGATTAGATAACTATGTAAAATTATGAACTCATGTAGGTACTACGTCTGTATTTTTTCTGTGTCTGTTTTGTATGTATTATATATAATTTATATATATTAAATTTTTATATTTTAAAATAAAAAATGTCATTAGACTGATCAGTATTACTTGTTTTTTTATTATATTTCTACTTTAAACTCAAAAATATACCAAAAAAAGCAAAATTTATCACTTAATAACAAAATATACGAAGTATGCTCCTAGTGGTACCAGGTCACGTTTTTGGGGCTAAAGGCTGTTGTAACTAGGTTTGACTTAAAATAACAACAATTATGTATAGAATATAAATTTTGAAGAACAACATCAGCTTTCTTTTGAGATATTAAGCGTGTTTCTATTATTTACCGTTCTGGAGTTATGGCTCCATATGTCAGCTTTTTGGCCAAAAATTTGGATTTTTTCAAACTTTGAGCGACGAGCGGCACGGGTTAACGTCGTTTAATCGAGCTCAAATTTCGGCTATCTCAATATCTGGAAAGGGGAATCGTTTTGTGGGGTCCAGACGAACAAGATTCCGACATTTTTTTCCCCTCTATGAGATCCGGTCACTCTAATATATATAACACATGGGCTGAAAAGTCCCGGGCCTAACACATAGATGGCGCTAGTTTTATTGCAGTCACCTTTTTTTCAGTTAATACTAACCTTCAAAAGACAGCTGTTAAAATTTCATGATATTCTATTCATTAGTTTGTGAGTTATTGTGCTAAGAGTGACGCTACTTTTGTTATTTTCAAAACAATGGATCAAAAACAATTTCATGTTTTAATTTTACACTGCTTCTTGATGGGAAAAAATACCGTTCAAGCGAAGCAATGGCTTGAAAAGTGTTATGGGGACTCCGCTCCATCAGAAACAACAATAAAACGTTGGTTTGCTGACTTCAAACGTGGTCGTAGAGACACCGATGATGCAGAACGCAGTGGACGTCCAAATGAGGCGGTAACACCAGAAAACATCAAAAAAATCCATAAAATCGTTTTGAATGATCAAAAAGTGAAGTTGCGTGAGTTAGCTGACATCGTAAAGATATCAAAAGAACGTGTTGGCTTTATATTGCATGAGCATTTGACTATGAGAAAGCTCTGTTCAAAGTGGGTGCCGCGTTTGCTCACTGTTGATCAAAAACAAGAACGTGTTGATGATTCTGAGCAGTGTTTGGCCATGTTTAAACGTAACAAACCGGAATTTTTGCGTCGATATGTGACAATGGATGAAACATGGATCCATCACTTCACTCCGGAATCAAAACGATCGTCATCTGAGTGGACAGCAACTGGTGAACCTCGTCCAAAGCGCCCGAAAGCACAACAATCGGCTGGAAAGGTTATGGCCTCGGTATTTTGGGATGTGCGTGGTGTAATATTCATCGACTATCTTGAGAAAGGAAATACCATCAACAGTGAATATTATATAGCGTTATTGGAGCGTTTGAAGGCCGAAATTGCAAAGAAACGACCGCATATGGCAAAGAAAAAAATTTTGTTTCATCAAGACAACGCACCGTGTCACAAGTCAATCAAAACAATGGAAAAACTACATGAATTGAACTTCGAATTGCTCCCACATCCACCGTATTCGCCAGATTTGGCTCCCAGCCACTACTGGCTGTTCGCAGACTTGAAAAAAATGCTCGCCGGTAAGAAATTTCGCACGAATGAAGAGGTTATCGCTGAAACTGAGGCCTATTTTGAGGCAAAAGATAAATCGTTCTACAAAAGTGGTATTGAAATGTTAGAGCTGGAATGATTGCGTTGCTCTTGATGGAGATTACGTTGATGAATAAAGCTAATTTTGAACCAAAAAAAACCGTGTTTTCTTTGTTAGGCCCGGGACTTTTCAGCCCATGTGTTACTTGATACAATAATATTGAGAAAGCCAGCGAACCAAGAAATTTTTAAAATTTTGATAACCTTATAGATTTCATATATACATGTATATATGTATACAGTGAAGTCTGCTTATAACGAACCCGTTTATAGTGAATTTCCGCTTAAAACGAACTATTTTATAATGCACGAAAAAACGCAAATTTTTACCAGTTATAACGAACTTCCGGATAAAGCGAACCATATTTGGATGTTTTGTGTCCGTTTATAACGAACTTGCCACTCCCTGTGTTCGATGTCGCGTGACTTGATCTAGGGAATTTACCGAAACATGCTGGGAACCCCTATCCTACTTATTTCCGCCACGTCGCTAGTTCGAGCAGTATAATTTTCAATTCACTTGTGTTATGTGGTTCTAATGCATATTTGATCAAAGTAGCAAAGTGAATGTGTAAGTTTTTGTTTTAAAATGAGTACATAAAAACGTAAAGCGTTTACTTTAAAAGACAAACACGACATCAGACGGAAAATAGAAAATGTAGTTAAACAAAGTGATGTTTGTAAACAGATGAATTTAAGTAAATCTACAGTTTCTACCACATGGAAGAAGAGTCAAGAAATTTTATCAATCTATGATAAAAGAAACTTTAGTTGTAAAAAAGTAAGAAAATCTACACATGACCAAGTCGATAAAGGACTCCTTAAATGGTTTAGTCAAAAACGACATGAACATGTTCCTATTACCGGCTATACTTTACAAGAGAAAGCTAGTGAATCGGGAAGGAAAATAGAGAACACCGAGTTTAACTGTTCTAGAAGTTGGATTGAACGATTAAAAAAGCGACATAATATTAGTGGGGGTAAGATAGTAGGAGAAACTGTAGGAGTAGACATGACTGTTGCTGATCAGTGGTTGGCCAATGTACGGTCGGAAATTCGAGAAAGGTCTGAATATGTGGACATTTTTAATGCAGATAAAACGGGTTTGTTTTCCGAGATGACGCCTGATAAGACATTAAAGTTTTTCAGAGAGAATTGTGCTGGTGGAAAATTATCATAAGTAAGGATTATTGTGTTGGTAACTGCAAATATGTCTGAAACAGAGAAAAGAAAATTATTGGTGATAGGAAAGTCCGCCAATCCCAGGTGTTTTAAAAACAAATATTTACCAGTAAAGTACAAATCAAACAGTAAAGTCTGGATCACATCAAAAATTTTTAAAAACGAACTGATCGAATGGGACAAAGAATTAAAATTCACAAACAGAAAAATATTACTTTTGATTGACAACTGTCCAGCGCACCCTGAAGTTGATCTACAGCAAATAAAATTGGTTTTTATACCTCCAAACACAAGTGCAAAACTCCAGCCTATGGATCAAGGTGTGATTCATTCGTTAAAATGTCATTATAGAAACATTTTACTTATGAAAATGTTAGAGACGATCGATAAATCGGTAATATTTTTTCTGTAACTCTCTTGGACGCTATAAAATTTATTCATATGGCTTGCCAAAGAGTCAGTAGAGAAACCATTGCAAAGTGTTTTAAGCATGGCGGATTTTTAAGGAAGGAATGTAAATATGACTGATGATGAGCTACCGTTGACTCAGTGGATTGAAAAACATCGAGAAGATCCTGATTGTCCAGAATTTGTTTACGATCCTGACATTCAATAAAGTATAGTGAAAATCGAGATTAAAAAACATGTTAATCACTTTAATTTTGAAGAATATGTATGTGCTGATAATGAATTAATGACGAGAGAAATATTAACCGATGATCAATTTGTGACATCAGTGACTTCTGGAAAGATTTTAAGCGATAATGACGACGAAAACGAGCTTGGAGAAGAAGATAATATTTATGTGCCATCGATTTCAGAAATGACTAAGAAAATGACTGAAACTCGCAATTTTTTGGAATCTCGTGAAGTTCCTGAACATATATGGAGTAGTTTTTGTGGCCTTGATAATTATATAAACACCATTTCTTTTTCAAGTAAAATTGTATAGGGTGAGTCAACGATAGCGTAAAGTTCATTATCTCATTTGTTTCGAGATTGACGGAAAAATGTTAAATACAATAGTTTTAGGGAAGTTAAGGTGCACAGTTTAAGATTATTTTTGAGTATACAGGGTACTTCAAAAAAGTGTAGCCGATATAACATATGTTTTTTTAAATGGAACATCCTATTTTCTAATTTATTTTAAAATTCTGCGTAAAATTTTATAACTTTTTTATTAATAGTGTTATGTACCTAACCCTAGTAGTTTTTCTAATATTTCAATTTTTTTTAAAAAATACTAGTTTTCAGTTATGTAAAAAATTGCCAGTAGCGCCATTGTTCTGAAGGTGGAATACTCATAGTTGGTACGAGCGTTCTATAGAGATGAAAAAAAAGATATATGTAAAGATTAGTTAGATGCTACAGGGTGTTCAAAATAAATTGATACATTTCGACCATTTTAAATTGAAAAATCTCAAATTTTTTAGATGGCACACCCTGTATATTATTATTTTTTCTGATCGATTTTACAAAATCCTCCAACTTTTATTAAGTATACCTATTTCTAATAGTTTTCGATTTATTTTGAATTTTTCAATTTTTACCCTTGTTTTGTAACATTACAACTGTACATCCGTTGTTTTGCCAAAGTCGCATGTTTCATTATCGATGAACTGCAACCAGTCGGCAAGCATATCACGGACTTTTCATTTACTTTGTTGAGAAGGGCCTAACCTTTTAGAGTTCCAGTGCAAAAGGGTTTTTTTTATTAAGGGGCCTGACGTCCGATTATCGTTTGGCACTCCTCTTTGTCAATTAGCGCTTTCGCTATAAGTAGCTTTGCCATTTGTGTTCTCTTCTTTTTCCTTAAAGAAATGCCTTTAGTACCCATATAAATTACAAATATTCACTAAATAAAGACTAAAGAAAATTATTAATTTAATATAGTTTATTTAACATTTTAAATACATACTCTGTTAAAATAAAAAGTACATATTATCATTCATGGAGTATTTATTACCGACAACTTTTCTTTTAAGCTGAGACAACAAATTGTAAAATTGTAAGGAACTTTAGTCCACTGCTTTAACTTCAGTGCTTGTTTGGAAACTTTTAACCTGCTTTTTAGTATGTAATTTACTTTATCAAACAGTATGAACTTATAGCATTCTTTAAAACATAGCATGGTTTATTTGATTTTTTATCAAAGTAATTTTTTTTTGGGTCGCATCACAAATTACCCATTCGTTTTAGCAATCAACAGGTTATTACCACATATATATATATATATATATATATATATATATATATCTATATATATATATATATATATATATATATATATATATATATATATATATATATATATACCTGTGCGTAGGTAATTCACACTTTTTGACGTCAGATAAAAGTTAGAATAATTCTATAAATTATAAAACATTTGGCACTACAAATATACCTTATTTAACAACTTGCTTAAAAAATAGCAAATATATTTACCAGATTCTTACTATTGTAAGAATATTCTTTGACACGCAAGACAGTATATTTTATACACATATTAACATCAATAAGACATTTTTCAACACCTAATTTATACAAATAATGTGAAAGAATACAAAAAGTGTAAAAAATCGATGTTAACTTTACAATCACATATCACAACCAAAAAATAATAAAATATAATTAAAAAATAACCTTTTGTTAAACCAAAGACTACTCACAATAAGAAGAAAGACGACGAACTACATTGGGATTTATCAAACCATCTTGATTTGGCTTTACGGGTGTTATCATCTATAATACTATAGTTTTTTGTAACTTAAACCAAAAAGGATCTTTGAAATAAGGTTTGTATTATTCAACTTTGATTATATCTATTAATTAACTTGTGATTGCTCTTATATATATAAATGAATTATTAATAGATAAACTCTTAAATATATTAAAGAAGAATAAAAAGAGGAAAACCGAGTTGTACTTAAGTACACAAAATAATAACAATTATTGATACCAAGCCGCCGAATTATTTTTGTTGGAATTCTGTCCTAAAATGTCTTTGCTTTAAATCTATAAATACCTAGAGAAACAAATAAATCAAACTCTATAAAGAAAACAAAATACTGATAGAAAAAGTATAAAAAATAAAAAAATAAAATTAAAAAAAAAATTGAAAACCTATAAACTCTAAATATAACAACATAAACAAATAAGAAAAAAATTAAACAAATAATATCAATCAAATTTTAAATCTTATTTGATTTTGTACATATTGCCTTATTGTACCCTTCTGCAGTAATATCCAAGTTCCTTGCATTTTTGACATAAATGCTGAGGATGAACTTTTGATTGATCAGAAACGTCGAGACCGTCAGGTTTTTCTAAAGGTCGCTGAAAAAAGTTGTATATATTAGTATTAAATTATAGAAAGTTTTGAAGACAAATAAAACATTAAAAAATTGTCAAAGAAATATAACCAAAACTCACAAACTTAAAATTGCTCGTTTTGGAAAAGTTTTTGCCATTTACCTCATTCACACCTCAATTACTGTGACGCTACCTATGACCCATGTGATTTCGCATGATAGGCGGTTTTAAAATTTCCTAAGTAAAACTTTTATTCACATTTAGCACATAATTGGCTATGGTTGACCATATTAATAATAAACCAAAGAAGTTTGGCTCTGCAATCCACATTTGTTTTAGTAATTGACAAAAATCTCTTCTATATCTTTCTAACTAAATCAGGTTGATATGTACAATATTAATGCTGCTCCTCAGTATTTTGCGAAATGCCTAAATAAATTTAATGTCGAATATATGAATTAACCGTAAGTTTTAAAGCTCTGGTTTAGGGGAGCATCTTTAATATCTTAATTGAGTATTTTCTGCCTTATTCTGGGTATACCTTTTTAGTCGTTATTTATTTTTTATTATTTGCTATGCTGCTTGTCTTTGTAATTCTTTCTTTTTTTTATCCATTTAAGTTTGATTCATAATTTATATTTGTTATTGTCTCAGTTTTAATTTTTTTTATTCAGAATTTTGTTTAGATAAATGAGTTTTTTATTAAACAAGAATTTATATCTTTATTTCATGAAATGTCTCATTGATTAACTGAGTGTGTGTGAAAGTCTGTGGTATTTAATATGGTAGACGAACTGGAAGTTGTTCACTACGTTTGAAGAATTTATATAATTGTAGTTAAACCATTTTAATAAAACAAGGCTTTAATTATTATTATTAAAAATAAACAATAATTATAAAAGGTATATACGTATGTAAATGGAAAAATAATTACGAAATATAAAAGTAGCAAGTAGATGGTAATAAGAAACATATGAATAGTACATAATAAAAAAACCGGTCAAGTGTAAGTTGGATTTGCGCAATTAGTGTTTCGTACGCTGCTCGGTAACAATAATGTGCTTAAAAGTATATTAAAAGAACCTCCACCATATCGTCAAGTAACAGAGTTTTTATAGTTTTTTTTATACCAGAGAAATTATCAAACGTAATGCACTCGTGATCAATTCCGTTTAATCTACACGGAGAATATTCCAGAATTTTTTCAAAATTTTTTGATCAGATCAGATTTTTGGCTTTTTTTTTTTAAATAATACAAAAAAAAAGGGTGATTAAGTTTACATCATATATATTTTTAAATTTGTATTTTCATAAGCTTTCATTTGACACCCCACTCGATGACCTGGTAACATTATTTTTTCTTTTCCGATATCACCCTCCAAAACTAACCCCTTAAGTCAAAATTTAAGTTTCAAAACTACACGGCTCTGATCGGGCCATCAATTCCCAAATTTGTGACAAGTTTCAACTTTCTACGTCAAATAGTTTCGGAGAAAATCGGGTGTGACAGACGGACAGACAGACAGACACCGAAGTGATTCCATAAGTGTTCCATACGAAACACTAAAAACCATACAAGATAATTATATTAAAATAAATACATAAAAAATTATTTTAAAAGGCTTCAAAAAACACTAAAAAAAATAAAAACAATTAAAATAAAAAATAATTTGACGTCTTGCTAATAGTATGCCAATTTTCGATCGTTTCAATTTTAGTAACGTCGCAAATTAAATCAGAGGATATGGACCGTTAGAGAATAAAAAGAACCGTCAAGTTGATTGTCATAGATTTTCCGTTCTCTGTATTCCTTTCTAAATAATATATTGAAAATATGACGTAATTATAGATCATTATTAGAAAAAGTAAATATTATTACAAATTAAATATTACCAAGAGGACTTTAACTCTTCTTCTTCTTCATAAGCCACAACTTCTCTACTGTGGGAGATATGCCTCTTCAAGTTTCTTCCAATTGTCTCTATCCTGCGCAAGACAGCGCCATCTACTGCTTGCTGTCAACCTAATATCGTCACTCCATCTTTTCATTGGTTTCCGGCACTTCGTCTGTTGTCCCATGGTCTCCATTTAAGTAATTTTGTCGTCCATCTACCATTATTCGTTTTAACCCATTTCCACCTTAATTTTGCCACTCTTTCACTGATATCTATAATTCTAGTTGTTCGTCTGTTAATGTATTCTCGTAAACACCTTACATGTGTCTTTCCATGGTCCGTTGAGTACGTTGAAGTCGACAAAGAATATTTTTTGTAAGGGTCATGGTTTCCAGCCTATATGTACTTACTGGAAGTATACAGCTCTCGTACACTTTTCTTTTCAAGGTCATGGGGATATCTCTGTTTCCTAGAATAAATCCCAGTTTTTGATATTCAGTCCAACTCAGACCAATTTGCCTTGGTATTTCCGCTGTTTGATTGGTCTTATCTAATCTAAATCTATGTCTTAAGTATACATACTCGTCCACACCTTCGATCTCTTCTGTACCGATCTTAATTTTTGTGTTTTATGGGCTTAGAAGCTTTGTTATCTTGATGTTCATCTCGAGTCCTACCTTTTGTGAAGCTTGATTTAGTTGTTATATCATGATTTTTAGTTCTTCAGATATACGCTAATCAGTACCACATCATCTGCGAATCGCAAGTGATGCAAATATATGCTATCGATTTTAATTCCCTTCTCTTCCTACTCAAGACTCTTAAACACATCCTCCAAGGCCAAGGTAAATAATTTTAGTGAAATTTTGTCGCCCAGCCTCACACCTTTCTTGATCTTTATGAGTTCTGTTTTTTTGATCTTCATCTAATTTAAACCGTTAAATTCGCATTTTCATATATGAATCTAAGGAGTTCGGTATATCTTGAGTCTATTCTGGCATGAGCTATAATTGCTGAATGTTCCAGGAAGTCAGGTGGGCTTTAACATTATACTGGGTCGCTTTTTCGATTAACAGGCGGAGCGTCTGGATATGATCTGTTATTCCAAAATCCTTGCGAAAGCCTCCATGTTCGACTGGTTGGTAGTTATCGAATTTATTTGTTAGACGGATTGTGATAATTTTAGTAAGAAGCTTGTACAAATGCGATAATAAGCTGATGACGCGATAGTTTTCAAGATTTTCGAGATCGCATTTCTTGAACAAAAGTTTAACCTCACTGTTTTGCAAATGTACAGGTATTCTTTGTTCTTCGATGCATCTGTTCAGTAATATCTGTATCGCTTCAAAAAGTTCATTTCCTTGCATTTTAAATTTTTCAGATGTTATTTTATCTTCACCTTCTTATTCTTCATTTGTTTTAAAGTAGTTTTTAATTCACTCCGGCTTACCTCAGGAATTTCTTCCGAGCCAACGTCAAGAGTATGTTTTTGCTGCGGATTTGGATTTGATATAGTCGAGAAATAAAGTTTTGTGTAAAATTCCTTTATTTCATCCGTTATTTCCTTCCTATCAGGTACTATTCTACCAGCTTTATCTTTATTATTTTACTACTCAGTATATATCACCACTACACCAAACACTTTATTTTTGCACTCGACGCGCGTTTCGCTAACCATGTTAGCTTCATCAGGAGCGATGATTGACTAAAGCTAAACTACAAATCTATCCTATTTATACTTAGCCTAAACCTTGAATTACTCAAGCGGAACTAATGACATAGGCAAGGCCCTCAGTTCCGGTCAAGTAACCAGTAGAGGGGACTGTAAGGAATAGGCCCTCTGTCTTTATTTAAACTACTTTTACATTTTATGATTTCCATACTTTCGTATACGTTCAACAATCTCCTATCAGATACATTTTTTTATTAACCTTAGATTATCTAATGTTACAGTATGATCAGCTTCAAGGGCATGTTCGGCAATGCTAGGCTTTTCTGTTCTATTGTATCTTAAGTGTGCTAAATGTTCTTTAAATCGTGTTTTAATTGACCTTTTAGTTTGCCCAACATATTTTTGTCACAATCATTACAACTAATTTCATAAATTCCACTTTTCTCACAATTAGGAATCTTATCTTTGGGATTTCCTAAGATATTCCTCAGATTGTCTGATGACTTATAGACTAAGGTGAGGCCTACCTTATTAAATACCTTATTGAGTCCCTTGCTATATTTCGGATTATATGGTATGGAGACATATTTGGTGTTATTTTCTTCGCGTGTAAAAAAGGTGGAATTCTGAATATTAAACCTAAATTTATGTCTATTTATTAGCTTATTTACTAAGTCATCGTCGTAACCATTAACTCTAGTTATATTTCTAATACGATTCCTTTCTTTATTGAAGTTTACTCTGTTCAGAGGGAAAGTGACCAAACGATGAACAAAAAACAAAAAAATGTAATGAGGCTAATTTATGTTGTTTGCAATGAAATGAATCATTAGGAATATATCTATCTGTTACTGTGTCCTTCCTATAGATATCAAATTCTAATCTATTATTATTTTTAATAATTAAAATATCTAGAAAAGGCAATTGTCCTTTGTTCTCAACTTCGTAAGTGAATTTAATGGAATCATACCGGCTATTTAATTTAGAAACAAAATCATTAATATTTGCTCTCTTTGTATCAAAAATCGCGAAAATATCATCCACATACCTATACCATACCCTTGGGAAAAATTAGAATTCTTGACTGGCTTCGATTTCCAACTTACTCATGAATAAATTGGCTATGAAGGGTGACAAGCAATTACCCATAGCTGTTCCTTCTTTCTGAACATAAAATTGATTGTTATATTGGAAATAATTTTGTTCCATACAAAGTTTAGATAATGTTAAGTATTCACGAATAATTTCGTCTTCAAAGTCATTCATTCTAAGTAATTCTTCGAGATATTGTAAAGTTTGTGGAATTGGCACACTTGGGAACAAAGAAACAACATCAAAAGAAATTAAGACTTCACCTTCATTAAGAACTAGATTTTTTGTTTTATTAATGAATTCTAACGAATTCTTCACTGCGGAAGTATTTAATGGTAACTTCTCAAGTTCTTTTGATAACCATTTGGATATTGAATATGTGGGTGATCCGACCGATGAAACAATGAGTCGCATTGCTTTTCCAGGTTTGTGAATTTTGGGTAAGCACTACAATTTTGGTATGGTCGGATTACTCACATTTAATTTAAATTTTAGCGAATCGGAGACAAGATTCTTACATTTTTTTAAAGAATTTTTAACCTCTGATATTATCCTCGGTAATGGATTTCTTATTACCTTTTCATAAGGGCCAGATTCGATAAGATTATCTACGCGTTCAAAGTAATCTTTCTTATCCAATATAACAACCTTATTTCCTTTATCCGCTTTTAAGTAGAAGACATCTTTCTTTTTCAATCCTTTAACTACTTTTATGTTTTTTCGTGAATTAGAATTTGTGTTGTTAACTATGTTTTTCGATATTTGATTGCGACATGCTTCCCTAACAAAGGATTTACTATTTTCTGGAAGTGTACTAATGGAACTTTCAATGTGAGCAACTATTTCTGATAAATTTTATCAATTTATCAGAAATAGTTGCTCACATTGAAAGTTCCATTAGTACACTTCCAGAAAATAGTAAATCCTTTGTTAGGGAAGCATGTCGCAATCAAATATCGAAAAACATAGTTAACAACACAAATTCTAATTCACGAAAAAACATAAAAGTAGTTAAAGGATTGAAAAAGAAAGATGTCTTCTACTTAAAAGCGGATAAAGGAAATAAGGTTGTTATATTGGATAAGAAAGATTACTTTGAACGCGTAGATAATCTTATCGAATCTGGCCCTTATGAAAAGGTAATAAGAAATCCATTACCGAGGATAATATCAGAGGTTAAAAATTCTTTAAAAAAATGTAAGAATCTTGTCTCCGATTCGCTAAAATTTAAATTAAATGTGAGTAATCCGACCATACCAAAATTGTAGTGCTTACCCAAAATTCACAAACCTGGAAAAGCAATGCGACTCATTGTTTCATCGGTCGGATCACCCACATATTCAATATCCAAATGGTTATCAAAAGAACTTGAGAAGTTACCATTAAATACTTCCGCAGTGAAGAATTCGTTAGAATTCATTAATAAAACAAAAAATCTAGTTCTTAATGAAGGTGAAGTCTTAATTTCTTTTGATGTTGTTTCTTTGTTCCCAAGTGTGCCAATTCCACAAACTTTACAATATCTCGAAGAATTACTTAGAATGAATGACTTTGAAGACGAAATTATTCGTGAATACTTAACATTATCTAAACTTTGTATGGAACAAAATTATTTCCAATATAACAATCAATTTTATGTTCAGAAAGAAGGAACAGCTATGGGTAATTGCTTGTCACCCTTCATAGCCAATTTATTCATGAGTAAGTTGGAAATCGAAGCCAGTCAAGAATTCTAATTTTTCCCAAGGGTATGGTATAGGTATGTGGATGATATTTTCGCGATTTTTGATACAAAGAGAGCAAATATTAATGATTTTGTTTCTAAATTAAATAGCCGGTATGATTCCATTAAATTCACTTACGAAGTTGAGAACAAAGGACAATTGCCTTTTCTAGATATTTTAATTATTAAAAATAATAATAGATTAGAATTTGATATCTATAGGAAGGACACAGTAACAGATAGATATATTCCTAATGATTCATTTCATTGCAAACAACATAAATTAGCCTCATTACATTTTTTAGTTCATCGTTTGGTCACTTTCCCTCTGAACAGAGTAAACTTCAATAAAGAAAAGAAACGTATTAGAAATATAACTAGAGTTAATGGTTACGACGATGACTTAGTAAATAAGCTAATAAATAGACATAAATTTAGGTTTAATATTCAGAATTCCACCTTTTTTACACGCGAAGAAAATAACACCAAATATGTCTCCATACCATATAATCCGAAATATAGCAAGGGACTCAATAAGGTATTTAATAAGGTAGGCCTCACCTTAGTCTATAAGTCATCAGACAATCTGAGGAATATTTTAGGAAATCCCAAAGATAAAATTCCTAATTGTGAGAAAAGTGGAATTTATGAAATTAGTTGTAATGATTGTGACAAAAAGTATGTTGAGCAAACTAAAAGGTCAATTAAAACACGATTTAAAGAACATTTAGCACACTTAAGATACAATAGAACAGAAAAGTCTAGCATTGCCGAACATGCCCTTGAAGCTGATCATACTGTAACATTAGATAATCTAAGGTTAATAAGGAATGTATCTGATAAGAGATTGTTGAACGTAGACGAAAGTATGGAAATCATAAAATGTAAAAGTAGTTTAAATAAAGACAGAGGGCCTATTCCTTACAGTCCCCTCTACTGGTTACTTGACCGGAACTGAGGGCCTTGCCTATGTCATTAGTTCCGCTTGAGTAATTCAAGGTTTAGGCTAAGTATAAATAGGGTAGATTTGTAGTTTAGCTTTAGTCAATCATCGCTCCTGATGAAGCTAACATGGTTAGCGAAACGCGCGTCGAGTGCAAAAATAAAGTGTTTGGTGTAGTGGTGATATATACTGAGTAGTATCATTGTGTCAAAGATTCCACATTCCCAACTTAGTTTATTATTTTAGTTTTACTTTGTGACATCTTGGATATCGATACTGTCATATTTTTTTTACTTCAATGGTGGTAATTATTAAGTTTGTATTGTACTTTCTAACGTCTTTTCTTCTTTAATTGTTATATATCATAAAATGCCTCATTATTTAAAATTATTAATGACAATTAATAAATTATATAGCAAAATAAAAAGAACTAATATTTGGTGATATTTCGAAGTGTCAGGCACATAATGCCGTTTCAAACTTTAAACTTCTAAAAATGGAAATATATTTATCTGTTCTTGTATGAATGAACAAGCATTTTTAAAGGATATACAGTCAGTCCAAAAGTCTTCATACACCAACTGTTTTTCTATACTGTTTTTCTGTTATGTATAACTAATTAATTGGAACTATGAGAAAACATGTTTAAATTAATATTTGAAACTTAACCAACGATGATTAGTATTAAAGACAACTACGGAACATTTTATTTAGAAGTTACATCATTGTTATAAAATGTTAATAAAATTACTGTAAAAAAAGTCTCCATACACTTAACAATTACCAATAATAGTTTGACGGAGTTTAACGGAAAATAACAACTTCGTTTAAACTAATATTTAGTGGGACTGCCGTTGGCCTTGATAATTTACTGTAACTTATGCTGCCATGTTCTCCCATTCGTTCAATATTCTGTTTTTAATTCTTCTTTATTTGAAACATTATGTGTGCGAACGCGCCGTTTAAGTTCTTCCCATAAATGTTCGATGAGGTTGACATCGGGTGATGGCGGAGGTGTACGAAGCTGCTGTCGTACATTATGGTTCATCCATTCTCGCAGTAAGTTTGCGATATATTTCGGATCATTGTCCTGTTGGAAAACGTATATTTTTTCGATTGCTAATCTTTGGACACTTTCTCTTAAATTATCTCTCAAAATGTTCAGATAAACATGCCGATCCATGGTACCATTAATAAAATGTAAATTTCCAACCCCTCCAGCGGACATGCATCCCCAAAGCAGAACACTGCCACTCCCTTGTTTCACCGTGGAACAAATGTTTTTAATACTGAATGCGGTATTCTTCTTTCTCCAAACTTTAGTTCTGCCATCAGACCCAAAAAGGTTAATTTTAGTTTCATTACTAAAGATTACAGATTCCGAGAATTCAGGAGATTTAGTAATGTATTCCCTAGCAAAAGCTAACCGCTTTTTGCGATTCGCTTCCGAAATTAACGGCTTCATCCTGGCTGCACATCCCTTATAGCCAGCCTGCCTTGTGTAAACAATTTCTCACTGTTTGTGAACAAACATTTTTCGCAAATAGTTCCCGTATTTCTTCTTTTAATTTTGGTGCACTTTTCTTGGGATCTATAATTATTTGTCAAACAATACTGGCCTCTTCACGTGGAGTCAGTTTCTTGGGACGACCGGAACGTGATCGAATTTTATAGGAACCCGTTGATTTATGCTGGTTTACAATGCACTGAACAGTAGCAAGCGACTTTTTAACAATTTTTCCTATATGTCTGTACGATTTTTCATGTTTCCACAAATCAATTATGATCTTCCGAACTTGAAATGGAATTTCACAATTTCTCTCGCTTATTTATAATATTACTTTGAAAACCCACTGCAAAATTACTAGGAACAAGTGACAGATTATAAAGTATGGCCGAAAATTATTCATTTGTTTTCAGTTTAGTGAGCAATAGACAGTTTGATAAAATGCGGCTGATTATAACGTGTTTTTTTCAGTGCAGTTCCTGAGTGTATGAAGACTTTTTTGACATTAATTTTGTTTACATTTTTATAACGATGATGTAATTTCTAAATAAAATGTTCCGTAGTTGTTTTTACTACTAATACTCGTGAGTTAAGTTTCAAATATTAATTTAAACATGTTTTCTCATAGTTTCAATTAATTAGTTAAACATATGGAGACTTTTTGGACTGACTATATGTTCGTTTATTTTTTAATATCTTTCACGGGATGCTCTGATATTTAAATTATTTATGCTTTCACGCACCGTTTCTTAGCATAAAAAATTGACTAGAGTTTTTGGCATTATTCCACATGCATATGTCACTTTGAAGTAGAAGTACGATAGTATAGAGTTAAGGTCTGTAAAGTGACTATAAAAACAGAGTAAATAACGGGTGAGTTTTAGGGGTGATTTGGGAAGAGGATGTTGTTAAGAGCAATTTTTCTTTGAGCACAATACCCAATTTGGTCAACATCTGGATATTCCATATATTTTAACACTATTATTAAGGTGGTATTTCTACCAATATGTCTCTGTAGGCCATTGCCGCGAGGATTTCTAGATGAAATAAGACCTAGTTTCAATTGAGATCTATAGAGAAACGATGCAGCCCTAGGGGAAGAGTGTAAATAAAGAAAAACGCACAGAGTAATCGGTACGAACTTGATCTATATTGCTTCTTATTTTATTCATTTTAAGGAAAATTACCTGCTTGTGTGGGTAAACATTAATGTGGCACTTTATACATTCTTGACCCATATTGGACCAGGAATTCCCGGACATCCATTTCCTTTTACATTTGGGACATTTGTACTCTCCAAAACATCTTTTTCTTCCTTGGTAAGGAGTTTTTCCTTCACCCTTTGGACGAGCCTAAAAGAAACGACATAAAAGATCAAATATCTATTTAGTTATATAATATCACATTAATTCTACATTTTTAAAGATATGGTAATTTAGAGAGTTGATTTGGAAAAAGACATATGAGTAAATCCATGAAGCTTTTAAAATTCATATTTCCGCATTGTAATATGTTAATAAAATTTTACACACTCTTCGTTAATGTATATGTTGATAAATGATGACCGTGCAGCTATCGTACATGTAATTGTAAGATTAACATACAATTATGAATATGAATATAATTTTTTAAAAATTTTTGAGCATACCCGAGCAAAATTATTATTTTTTTTAAATTATTTTGAAAATGTCTGCCAGGCGATTATTGATGCAGGAGTCGATTAGACAACTTACGAAGCTAATTGTGCTGTTTTTAGCACATCAAAGAATACATTGATGGCAAAAAATGTTTTTGAAACACATTTTTTTCAAGAATACGTTATTACTTGACAGACTGTATATTATACAATATTATTATATATTACAAACAAAAAAAGATCGAGACAAGCAGAATTAGTACTCAAATGAGTGTCAGATAAATACATCTTTAAGAGAAAACCTTGCAATAAACTACCAATAAATTTGTTTGTTGATTGTTACAAGAATGATGAACTGATGACTATGATAAAAATATGCAAAATTGATAATGATAAAAATATACAAAATTTTTGAATTTCGTGTGAATTCGCAGGTTTAAACGCTTTTGCAAATACTTGTATAAAACATTTCGAAGCTCAGAAAGAAAATTTTTTAATTCTTAGTGTACGAGCACTTACGCAAAAACTTATTTTTAACAACATATTGAACGATGCTAATACTGATTTTAAAGTTGCCACCGTTGAGGTCCCAAATTCAGAACTATGTATGTGGTTTTTAACATCTATAGAACATAATAAGTTCCTCTGTAATTCCGAATAATTGACTTACTTTATTATTTAACATTTTGTTTTCCTGAGCAATCAAAAACAGACATCTTCAAGCACCAAATACAGTAAAATAACCGGCCAAATGCAAGTCGGATTTGCGCAACTAGTGTTCCGTACGTTGATTACTTTTAAGATAAAATTTTTTGCTACGAACGTATAAAGTGATTAATGACCACAAAACACAACCCAAATGAGTTTTCGACAAAGTTTTTTTTCCGATCTTTACTGAAAACTGGTGATCTTGAATTTTTTTATCATCAAATAAATTATTAAAGGTAATGCAATCGTGATAATTTTCGTTCAATCTACACCTTGTGGAGAATATTCCAGAATTTTTTCAAAATTTTTTGATCCGTACTTTCCGAGATAAGGAGAGGGACAACGATTTTTATCATCGATGTACTATAGGTTCTTATGACTAAGGAAGGTAGTATAAATTTTAATTATATAATTATATCGAAGGCTCACATTCGCTGTTTTTTTTATTATTCTCTTTTGTTTCGGCGAATTGTCCTACTACTAAGTCGTCATGTTTCATGTTTCTTCTGTTATTAGATTTCTCCAGATTAGATGGTTGTATTCTGCTGCTAATAGAAGATATGTATTTAAAAAAAAAATACTTTCAGCTTGTAAATTATTACCTGCTGGGCTATAAACTCCTACGGTAACTGTCCTCTCTTCAAAAATCTTTACGATTACCGTTATTTATCTTCATGTATTAAAAGCATAGTCCATGACGTAATTGATAAGGGGTCTTTTTATAAGTATTGACATCTCTGATTGTGCTCTTTCCTTCTTGCTTACTTTAAACCATAAATGGACATGCCTGGAAGCTGTTAGTGGCATTTCTATTTTCTTTCTCTGTCACTAGTATAATGTCTAGTCTGTGCCGTCGATTACTATCCTAATTCCAAGGCTAGGTGTTGGAATTTTTAAAATAAATACGTTTTCTAAGAATAAGTTGCTAACACATTACGAAACCCCCAGATTAGGTGGATTGAAGTTTTTATTCAAGGTGTCAGATATAGAG
Organism: Pachyrhynchus sulphureomaculatus; assembly: GCA_019049505.1. Lineage (NCBI taxonomy): Eukaryota > Metazoa > Arthropoda > Insecta > Coleoptera > Curculionidae > Pachyrhynchus > Pachyrhynchus sulphureomaculatus. Next base: position 83,073,633 of record CM032455.1, read on the forward strand.
ATAAGTTTTACTACAGTAACACAATCTTATCCATTCTTGTTGACCAGCCGCCCACTCTAGATTCGACAAGCGATAGGAGATTAGGGAAAAATAAATAGAAAGTAATTTGTGAAAAGGCTTGTGACCTAATTCTTTTCAATCAGAGCTACCGTAGCTACCGTAGGGCAGAATCATCAAAGCGTGTATTCCACCATTAAAACTCTAGAAAAGTGTTACTCGCTACACTCATTGTTGTATGTTCTCTTCAAAAGTCACTCATAAGCCAAACTAAGAAGCTCTTGGAAGGTACTTACCTTTAATGACAACATAATAAAATTTTGTATTAACTAGAAGGTTTGGTCAATTTTTAGTTTCTGGTATAAAAGCCTTATCTAAAATTCTGGTTGAACGATAAAAGATGAAAAGATCGAACAAGTTGTTATGTTTTGCACAAGGGTACCACTGGAGATAATATTCCAATAAACAACGGAGTCAAGCAGGGGTGTGTATTGTCTCCGCTCCTCTTCAACATAGTGCTTGACATGGTACTAAGAAAGAGATTGAACAAAGGAAGAGACATTCAATGTATAATGACTCCGCGTATAGAAGAGCTTAACTATGTTGATGACTTATGTTTTCTCACACATACCCAAAGAGACATGAAAGGAAAAAATAACTCGTAATGGAGGTGGCGAAGGTGGGCCTAAAAAAAAACCTCAGGATTCTAACTAGCAACATGGAACAAGTACAAAGAAATGGGAACTGCATCAAGTTAGTGGAGGAATTTACTTACCTGGCAAGTGCTGATGAGTCAGGAGGATCGAACGGAGATGTGAGTAGCAGAATCCTGAAAACCCGGCGAGACTTTGAGCCACTCAACCCCATTTAGATCTCAAACTAGTACAGCTGAAAAACCAAACTAAGAATCTTTAATAGCACAACGTAAACTCAGTTTTACTCTATGGTTGCGAAACATGGAAGATCATAAAATCAATAACAAACAAATTGCAAACATTTATAAATAAATGCCTTCGGCAGATTCTCCGTATTTTCTGGCTAAAAACCATAAAAAAAACGAGGAACTATGGTGGATAATAGACCAGCAGCAAGTTGAACCTGAAATTAGAACGCGAAAATGGGCTGGATCGGCCACACACTTCGTAGACCCCATCAACAACATCGCCAGAATGGCTCTGGATTGGAACGCAAAAGGTCAGCGTGGGAGTGGCAGATGTAGAACTAATATAATGAAGAAGAGTGAGATGGAGCGCTTTTGTGGAGGCCCTATGTTCCGACTGAGGAATTATGGGAAACGATGAAGAATAATAGATGGTGTACTGAAATTTATTTTCTTAAAAATTGAAAATTATGGTTATAATCTATTTTATCACTCCATAAATATTTAGGTTTCATTTTTAATTTGTTTTTTTATTGCCTTTTATATGATTTATTTATGGTTATGAATAGTGCGATAATTCTAGAAATGATAATAATTTCGCTACATAATCAGAATGCTTATCTAAAACACCTCTAATAAATTTATTTCTTGCTGATAACATAAAATCATATGTAAAGAAACAATGCTAATGTAGTTTTTTTTTTTAACAATCCCATTACATATCTGCGTAATGTATACTCATTGTTTTGCAGAAAGTAAATGTAAATGAAAACACTAATGTTTTATTTTGTTTTGGCTAACTGATAGGAATACGATTTTAATATTTCTTGACATTCATAATGTAGGTCGAGAAAGGGTATAACTCTTCTGTGCAATAGCACTGAACAAAATAAGATGAAATAATATGACACCTACTACTAATCTACCCGCCATTAAAAGAAGTTATTGGAAATACGCATGATATGTGTATACAAGGTCTTTAACGTCATAACTTTTTTGATAATATTCTTATGGTAATTTAAAAGCACTGGATAATACTCATATTAACTTTTTAAAAATTAATTATTATAATGAATAAACTAGTGTCAAAGAATCTATAAGGCATAAGTTATATTCTCTGTGTATAGTTAATATGTAGTGGCGTAGTATTGTTCAAAGAATGGGGGCTTATGTGGATACAAAGGATTTTTCTTTAAGAAAAAAAGAGAATACTAAAGGCAGAGCTGGTTATGGAGGCGAGCGTCAATCGACAAACAGGAGAATGTCAAAAGACAACCGGGGTGGGGGAGCTAAAACCCTTGCTAAACAAAAAGACCCTCTTACACTGAAATCTTAGACTCCTACTAACGTTAAATAAAAATCGATGATCGAAGAGCGCAAAATTTTCATAGAAAAGAAGCATTTCATTCAGTAGTTCTTTAAAAATTTACACCCAAGCCGGCTAGTTCCTGCGATTTTCTGTCCGATAAAAACCCTAGTAAGGAGGTATTTTTATTAATTTATTTTTTATTTGCTTAATTGTAAAAATCTCAAACTATTTTTTTAGTTCGAATGCTATTTTTAGCTGCATAGCTGCATACTTTTCAAAAATTGTTTAAAAAAAAAACATTCTAAAATTTTAAAAAATAGTGTTAATTTGGCCGAGTTAATGTTGGCCGTTAGCATTTCTATACTACGATAATATTGCTATTGTATTGACGAGGTTACAGGCTTATTTATCTCCTTCTATTACTGTTCTTTCGCAGGCTTCCATCTTCCCAAAGGCGAAAGTAATTTGTCAAAAGAGACAACGTTATATATCTATATATATATATATATATATATATATATATATATATATATATATATATACATATATACATATATACATATATATATATATATATATATATATATATATATATATATATATATATATATATATATATATATATATATATATATATATATATATATATATATATATATATATATATATATATATATATATATATATATATATATATATATACATATAATATATATATATATATATATATATATATATATATATATATATATATATATATATATTTAACATGTTTAACATTTTTTTTTTTTGCAAAATTCGACTTTATTCTTCAACATAATTTACTTCAAAAACGATACAATCAGTCCAACGCTTTTCTAACATTTCTATACCTTTCTTGTAGAAGGATTTGTCTTCGCCTTCAAAATAGGCCTCTGTTTCGGTGGCTTCATTGGAGCCCAATCTCTTTCCCGCAAGCATTTTTTTAAGGTCTGCAAATAGATAATGGTCGCTGGGGGCCAAATCTGGAGAATACGGTGGATGAGGAAACAATTCGAATTCAATTCATGCAATTTTGTCATCGTAACCACTGACTTGTGAGACAGTGCATTGTCTTAATAAAAGAGCACTTTTTTCTTGTTCATTTGGGGCCGTTTATTTGCGATTTCTGCCTGTCCAGAATTTTATTGCTATAGATAATCAAATATAAGAAGATTAATCTGAAATTTTAAAGTTATCATCTGGCAACATTAAATCTTCCAAATTATTTTCTCCAATGATAGAAATCCTGTTTTTAGAACAAAAATTATTTTGTTGGTTTCTAGATGTTACGGTGTGGAATTCTGTATAATTGTACAAACGGATAGAAATATGATCGAATTTCGTGACAACATATCTACCAGATTTGTTTTCTGAAAGTCCGTTTTAATTTTGATCGCTGTTTAATATGTTTATTTTGAAGCTGAGTGGAAAAAAACACCAAAAAATGCTTAAAAAAATTGCCAATCGCCGGTAGGTGATTCAAGTATCAGTCAGTCACACAAATTAACTCATTCAACAATAACTTACTTTAATTAGATCAAATTGATATAATTCAATTACCGAATAACATTTTAATTACTTTTATTGTGATACCGTTACTCCTAAAGGAAGTCAGTTACTTTCACAATAATTCAGTTACATACTTAATACTTTAATTACTGGCATGGTAATTTAGTTACGCTCATAGCAATTCAATTACTTGTATAGTAATGCAGTAATCATGGAACTAGTTGACTCACCACTTTAGTAATCCAATAATTGCAAAAGTAACGCCATTAATCTGACAGTAATTCAGTCACTGTTGAAGTAATTTAATTGTCGATCTATTAATTCAATTATTATGTAGATAATCAAATTACTGTGAAAGTAATCCAATTGTCTAGAAAAAAATTATTAGTTGTGTTAATCTGAGTTGAGAACAAATCAATTAACGGCTGCAATTGATTTAAAAAAATTTAATCATCAGTTCTCCAGTTGCCTCTAATGCCAGATTTATTTTATTTTAAGTTATAATTATCGAAGGATTACTATAGAATCCAACAATAGACTGCGATTTATATATATATATATATATATATATATATATATATATATATATATATATATATATATATATATATATATATATATAGAGTATAGTAACATACGCTTTTTTCCCTGAGACAATGTTCGAGAATATCTTAGAAATATCCCCAAACCATTTTGTCATTTATCACTTAAAACACTTTATCTCTTACTAACCGTCAAAAAATGTACTCTTAAGTAATGGCTTTGCAGTACTACAAACATAAATAATCCACGAATATAACAAAAACTGTAACACCTAGGCTGAAGAGTTTTTGGTCTGACACATAAAAGTCGCCTTTTTCAAAAAATCCATATGATTTTTAGGAAGTACCAACCTTCAAAGGATACGTGTTAAAATTTCATGACATTTCGAGAATAGTTTACAAGTTAGAGTGGTTTTGGTGACGCTACTTTTGATATTTTCAAAACAATGGAAAAAATCGAATTTCGTGTGTTGATTAAACACTGTTTTTTGATGGGAAAAATAGCTTTTAAGCAAACCAATGGCTTGATAAGTATTACGGGGACTCTGCCCCTGGAAAATCACTCATCATTTACTGCTATGCTGAATTTAAACTTGGTCGTACAGATACAAATGATGCTGAACGCTTTGGACGCTCAAATGAGGTGGTTACACCGGAAAACATAAAAACAAAATCCACAAAATTGTTTGGATGACTGTAAAGTGAAATTCCGTGAGATAGCTGATACCCTAAAGATATCAAAAGAGCATGCGGCCATATTTTGTATTAACACTTGGGCATGAGAGAGCTCTGTTTGAAATGGGCACCGCGTACCATTAATAGCGAATATTATATAAAGTTATTGGTGCGTTTGAAAGCAGAAATTGCAAAGAAACGGTCACAAATCAATGGTTACGATGGCAATATTGCATGAATTGAAGTTCGAATTGCTTCCTTATCCACCGTGTTCTCCAGATTTGGCGTCCAGCGACTATTATCTAATCGCAAACCTCAAAAACATGCTCGCGGGAAACAGATTTGGCTCCAGTGAAGAAGTTATTGTCAAAATTGACGCCTATTTTGAAGGCAAAGACAAATTCTTCTATAAGAAATGTATAGAAATCTCAGAAAAGCGTTGGACTGATTGTACCACTATGTTGATGAATAAAGTCGAATTTTGAAAAAAAAGTGTTTCAAGCAGCTAAACCAAAAACTTTTCAGCCTACGTGTTATTATAATTAATGTAATAATATTACGTTATTTTTAACCAAATTGTTACGTTAAAGAAGTTTTAGAATATAGTGCAATAATAAAAGCATTGAAAATTGCTCAGTCTAGATACAGCAATATTATGATTTTATCCTCTCTGCGGTATTACGAGGAGTATTGTCCAGAGTTTTGGACCACGAAAAACGTGTGCTCTTTTGTTGATAAACAATTGAAGTTTTCAAAACGTATTTTTTAAGCTTAAAATGTGAATAACTCCGCTTATAGAAGTTGGATCGAGACGAAAAAAAAACAAACTCTTCGTACATAACCTACAAAATTGAAAAAACCAACCAAAAAACTGTTTTCATTTTATTATACAGGTCGACTAAGTGAACCAGAACAGAAATAGCAAAAATATCCCGAAATTTTGGAACAAAAATATTGAACCCAGTAGGCACAACTGAATTTGTTATTTAAAATTTGAATTGCCCGATATTTTACGCCGTTTGGTCCAAAATGAATCTTTTTTTTTCAAAATTTAGATCTCGACGCCAGCTTTCTGATGCCGTTTAAAAATATTTTTTTTGAGTCATTTTAAACCAGTTTTTACATTTGTTTATTAATTAAATAAAAACAAAAGCGTTTTTTCGGTCATATTGAAAAAAAAATTGAAAGATTTTTATCATACATTTTATCAACAATTTTTTTTAAAATGACCGAAAAAATGCAATTGTTGTTATTTGATTAATATAAAAAGTGTTAAAATGACTCCCAAATTTTTCTTTTTAATAGCATCGGAAAACTGACGTAGAAACCCAAATTTTGAAAAAAAAATCCATTTTGGACCAAATGGGATAATATGGCTGGCAATTACAGATTTTAAATAACAAATTCAATTGTGCCCACTGGGCAAATATTTTCGTACCAAAATTTCAGGATATTTTTGCTAAAACAAAAGGAATATTTTCTGAAAGTTTCAAACCGATCGACTCACTTAGTCGACCTGTACAATAAAATGAAAAAAAAAAACAGTTTTTTTTTGCCGGTTTTTTTTTCAATTTTGTAGGTTATGTACGCACTTGAGCGACTTAAAAACTAACGAGGATTTATTGGAAATCTCATTACGAAGAGTTTGGTTTTTGTTTGTCTTGATTCGACTTATATAACCGGAGTTATTCACATTTTAAGCTCAAAAAAACGCGTTTTGAAAACCTCAATTGTTTATAAACAAAAGAACACAAGTTTTTCGAGGTCTAAAACTCAGGACAATACTCCTGGTGATACCCCAGAGAGGATAAAATCATAATATTGCTGTAAATATCATCATGTGTGTTTTTTTTGTAGTATTCTTATTTCAGAGACGTAGAACATTTATCCCATTTTCAACCGTGGTATAAAATTTTTACAAAATATTTTTAAGATTAAAAAAAATATATTCATTACGTTTTTTACCCTTTTTGGCGTTTTGTGGCCAGACAGACAGTGCATCACAGAGGGCGCGTGTGTACATCTAGATTTATCAGCGCTTTAGGCCAGTTCATCACTGTTTACAATTCCACTGACTCTTGTGTCCTAAGTGGTATATGGTCATAAATTTTGTTTTAATGAATAAGAAAACATAAACAGAACTTTGTAATTTTTTAAGTCAAGCACGTACTGAAAACTTTATTAATGATATTTCAAAATTAGTTTTGAGCTATAAATTCCTAGATTTGTTTATTATTTTCCAATAAGATTGAATGCTGGAGAATGGTTTCATTCATCCGGTTTAGATTTTAATGTTGTGGGAAATATTAGATATGCTTGTTAGAAAGGTTGAATTTGGTTCTTTGTTTATTGATAGATTTTTTACCGTAGTTAATTTTAACTGCGAAATTTAATGTTCAACTGTATATTTTATAATCTGAGTGGCTATGGGATAGAATTTGTTGCCTGTAATGTTGCCAAGAAAATTTTATTACGAGGAATTTTTGCCTTTTTCATATGAGTTAAAAAAGTACAGAGAGTTGTAGCCAATAAGCCACATTTTTAAATATATTTATTTTTTTCAAATTTAGATACTTGATACAAGATACACTTAGATTTAGTCAAGAATACCGTTTTATAAAAATCTGAAAAAATACTCATCAAGTGGCATAACCAGGTTCAAGGGGCGAGGGCACATGGATACAAAGGGCATTTCTTTGAGTGAAAAAGGGAACTAGCAGTGGAACTCTAAACATTTACACTGCGTTTTAAAATGGATGAACGGAAGGGGGGAGATTTTCACACAAAAAAAAGATCTGCAACGGAAGTCTAAAACCCTCAATTTAAAAATCAGTGACCGAGGGTGAACATTTTTCACAAAAGAAAACCTCCAATAAAAAAGACTTAGCCGTGATAATTTAAAAAAGTGTTATGTGTTTTCAAATCGCACTCAGTAGGTTTGTAGGGCCCGGGAACAGCGAGACCATACACAATACTCTAGCTGTAATACTTTTACAGTGACAACCCTTATTTTTAAATCTTTTACGTTGTCATTTTTCATGAATAATTAATTAATAAATAATAAAGTTTTTTAAAAAATATTTGTTCGATTTCTACCATGACTGATCAAAAAAAGATTACCAAACCTGTCTGCATAGGGCATTAAATGAAAGAGAAAAGACTTTAAAATCATTTTCGTCGTTGTCGCACCCTAAAAAAATATGAAGCCATGAAGCATGTACTAGAAAAAATATTAGTAATGCAGTTTATAAAAGAGTTCTTTTAATTTAATATCTTTAATTCTTAAACAAAAAATTACTTAACTTTATCCTAATTTAGATTTTAATTTTTTTAGAAATTTCAATTCTGAATATTAAATTTCTAACACTTGGTACCCACTGTATCAAAACTATTAAAGAAAAGATTAATTTGTTTTTTAAAACTTACTTACGAGTTTTGGCCTCTTTCTAAGCTCCAACCTTGATAATGGAAAAGTGGGCCACCAAAATGATAAACAAAACATAAATAAATAACTATTTTGAACTTTATTTTTTAATTCAAAATAAAGTCCTTTATCTAACAGTTGGTAACTTAAAATTTTCATCTTTAAGACGTTATATCAAACCGTGTTCAAAAAAAATGGTATACTCCTAAGAACACCTATATATCTCCGGATGTGTAAAACTCTGATAAAATAAAGAGATTTTGCAACTCTTATTTTGGCAGGCCACCTTCTTTATTTTTATTTGAAGCATGTGCAATAGTAAAACGAAAAAATCAAATATAAGGACTCAGCTGTTATCGTTATTTGAAGCATGCGCCCCACCGTTTAGAGCTTGCGCAGTATTGAAACAAAATAAGAGAAACCTTTATTAAGGATAACGATTTCCCTTATTTACTTATACGAGCCGTTATTTGCAGTTCGTTATTCTTATCGCTATTATGTTGGGGGCCTGTTTTTCTTTCCTACTTCCTTCCACTAAAAAATTCAGCAAAATTGAAATTATACTCTTTTATTGTAAATAACACTCACAATAATTAATTAGTGTTCAGATTCTGGTTCAGATTCTGTTGGGATTTTCCAATCTTTGGCATAATGGCATTACAGAATAGTTATCACAACTATAACAAACACTTTATTTTTTCACCCGACTACGTGAGCATCATCACAAGTAATGACTAACTGTTGACTTACTAATCGCTCCTGATGATGCTAACATGGTTAGTGTAACACGTGTCGCGTAAAAAAATAAAGTGTTTGGTGCATTGGTGATAACTGTTGTGTAGTGCTAATTTCAAATGAAATTTTATTTATCGCACATTCGTATTAACTTGGAAATATTGAAGAAAGTGATAGAAACCTGCTAGACACAACTTTAATTTAAAAACTTGTGTTGACCCATCAAATACTAATAACCGGTATGCTTAACCATGAAATAAATGAAAAAAAATCCCCTAAGTTTGTAAAAGATGGATACTAACATAAGCTTACTTTTAGTTTATTTTAGTGCAATTCTGCCGTAGTGCTTGCAAAATCTCTCTAATGTTTGATGGTCTCCTATCCTCCTCCTCACCTATCTTTATTTCTAAATAATGAATTTTATAAATAAATATAGTTTTAAGAGGCTTAAATCGAATCCTTATTAGGCACTTTCTACTAACAGGCAACCAAATGTCGGGACACTTTGAGCTTCTGACACCACAAAACACTAAAAATATCCCAAACAACAGTAGACCAATAAAAGAAGCATCGGGCGAGCGACGTAACGGTCGAGGACGTCGCGGGAAATGGCAGCTCGACCAAAACGATGAAGACCGGGCAACTGACAATGGACCTGCCAAAAGTGTTGTGCCGGCGAGTAATCCGACACCCACCAAGGCGGGGAAAGTCAAGGCAACGCATGAGTTATACTACAGGAACAAACGAACACACCGTGCGTTGCTTTGATAAAAGCACAAGTCCTGACAAAGAAACCACTGAGAAGGGAATCACTCGCCGCCTAGACCCACCACCATCAATCCCAAACGCAACCGACGAAGTATTTAATCAAAAACTCCCGCAACGACAAAGAAATCCCAACAGCACAAAACCAAAATTCAAACGGCAAATAAGAATAGAAAACCAAATCAACAACATCAGGAGATATCTAGGACACCTTACCCAGTTTATCAACGGGAACGTGTCCAAACGAGTCAGGCAGAGTATAAACAAGATCAAGTCCGGGTCTCCCAACAGAACGCTGCCAGAAATCCTGGATACTCTGAAACAAAAATTATCCGTATATGCCGCAAGACTTCGTAGATACAAAGAACCAAATGAGAGGAAAGATACCAACAACCTCTTCCGAAGAAGCCAAACATAGTTCTACCGGAAAACTATGCACAGCAAACAGACAGCAGTGACCGAACCATCAAACAAACAAGAACTCACAGATCATTGGAAGAGTATCTGGTCAGAACCCAAACTACCCAATAATAACACCCCCTGGAACAAAGCCAAAGAAGGCAAAGATAAACATGTGACAGAACAGGAAAATTCCACATTAACTACTGTGGGACCAAAGAGCATGATGAGGCGCCTGGATGCAAGAAGTTCCGGAGGTAGAATGGCCCCCCGTTCGAATATCCGGGTAGGGGCTGGTTCGGAGGCGTCGACTTGCAGACATCATAATTTCAAGATAGATTTTTGCAACATACGAGGTATAAACTCAAACATAAATTCAGTGCATCAACACCTGCAATCAGATAAACCTCATGTACTCGCTCTATGTGAAACCAAGGTCAGTCCATCGACCAGCACGGTCAACTATCTTTATCCTGGGTACGACTTCTATTCCCGATTTAGGCGTAACTTTGGAATCTGTCTTTTTGTCAGAAGCGACCTCTCTTGTCAACGAGAAGAAGCTCTGGAGCCCCCAAACTTTGATGTTATGTGGTTAAAAATAACGACTCAACAAACCACAAGGTTCATCTGTATCCTGTATCGACCACCAAGTGATACCAATTTTCGAACACTTTTCGCTTCTCTTGCAGACACCATCGATCATTTACAAAGTAACTATCCAAGTGCCGAAATTGCCATCCTGGGCGACTTTAATGTCCACAATATCAACTGGCTCAAATATTCAAATACTACCGACGAACAAGGTCGTGAAGCTGAATCATTCTCAATCAGTTATGGCTTAACTCAGCTTATTGACGAACCAACACGGATCCCTGATCGAGACGGGGAGTTCGCCAGTCTTCTTGATCTGTTTTTAACCACCAATCCGGAGATTTACACGGTCACCGTAAATCCGCCGTTAGGTTCTTCCGACCATAAACTGCTTTCGACATCGAGTATCCTGCCAATTAGTGACAGAGAGGCGCCTAGGCCGCGCAAGATTTGGCACTACAAATCTGCTAAATGGGAAGATCTCATGGAATACTTTCGAACTTTCCCTTGGATGGACGTTTGTTTTCGATCCGATAACCCATCTGACTGCGCCAGGGAGGTCTCCGATGTTATTTTGGCTGGTATGGAAGCTTACATCCCTTTTTCGAAGAAATGCTCCTCCAACGGCAAGCCTTGGTTCGACCGAAAATGCAAAGAAGCTGTTGTTTCTAAACATATTGCCTACCGACAATGGCGTGAAAATCCTAACACCTTAAATCGAAACATCTTTGTTCATGCCCGGAACAGATGCAAGGGAATTATCGACGAAACCAAGGAGGCACACAATCAACGAATTAGAAACAAACTTCTCGCTTGTCCCAACAATTCCAGGTCCTTTTGGGCAGTCGCTAAGGCAGTTAGTCAAAACTTTACCAAATCCACCATACCACCACTCACACGGCCAGATAATTCCATTGCAACCACACCTGTTGAGAGAGCGAACTTGTTGGCTGAACTCTTTGCTTCACATTCTACTGTCGATTTCCAAGGAAAAACACCACCTACTATTCCCATATTGCAGTCAAGGATGCCCGATGTTGTCTTCAGACAGCGCATCATAAAGCGTATTTTAATGAAGCTAGACACCAAGAAGGCTTCTGGCGCTGACGGAATACCTGCCATAGTTCTCAAAAACTGTGCAAGGGAACTAACACCAGTTTTCTGTAGACTTTTTAACCTATCCTACAGAAAGGGAATATTTCCGTCCTGCTGGAAATGTGCCACGGTTCAGCCGATACCTAAAAAAGGTAAGAAGACCTTGCCAAATAACTACCGACCAGTTGCACTGCTTTCAATAATATCGAAAGTCATGGAAAAGGTTATCAATGAGCATCTTCTAAAATATCTTGAACGATTCAATATTATTAGCGATCACCAATATGGTTTTCGTAAACATAGATCAACAGGAGATCTTCTGACTTATGTAACACATGTTTGGAACAACGCAATTGAACACTTTGGAGAATCTCGAGCGGTTGCTCTTGACATATCCAAGGCATTCGACCGTGTTTGGCACGATGGACTGTTGGCTAAGTTGCGCTCTTATGGTATGTCTGAAAGGTTCTGTTTGTGGCTCTCATGTTTCCTCAGAGAGCGTTCTTTACGAGTGGCGGTCGACGGATTTCTTTCTAACACCCTCACTATCAACGCCGGTGTGCCCCAGGGCTCCATACTGTCTCCTACTATCTTTCTCATTTACATTAACGATCTGCTGGAAAAGACCGGGAATCCAATCTATAGCTTTGCAGATGACAGTACGCTTGTCTCTTCATTCACTTTGAACGCTCGGACATCGGCTGCTCAGGCGAATATCCGCAGACAGCAGGAGGTCGTTCAACTTAACAAAGACCTGGAAGAGGTTCTATCTTGGGGTGACAGTAACCAAGTGGAATTTAACGCTACAAAAACCCAAGCGGCAGTTTTTTCTAAAAAAGTTAACGTTGCTGAACCCGACATAGTTATGTCGGGGCACTCCATTCCCCTAGCATCGTCGCTCAATTTGTTGGGCGTTGTTTGGGAGCAAATATGTCTTGGCATGAACATGTTGCAGGCATAGTAAGGAGAGCTTCTCAAAAATTGGGAATATTATTTAGAACCAGAAAGCTTTACACCCCACAGGAACTGTTAATTCTTTACAAAGCCCAAATTCGACCAACTATGGAATACTGTTCCCACGTTTGGGGCTCCGCTCCCAAACATACACTGCATTTGTTGGATTGTGTTCAGAGAAGAGCGGTCCGTCTGATTGGGGACCCGGAATTGACCGGCGGCCTTGATTCGCTGGAACATCGAAGAACGGTTGGCGACTTGAGTCTGTTCTACAAGTATTTTCATGGAAAGTGTTCGAAGGATGTAGCCCGCTTAATTCCTCCCAAAGCGGTGCATGTTAGAAATAGACGTCGCGCTGGTGCTTCGCATCCGTATGAGGTTCAGCTTGTTACTCCGCGTACGACGCTTTTCAAGCAATCTTTTATATGGAGAACGTCATCCCTTTGGAATAATTTGCCCAGCGCTGTGTTTCCCACCGAGTACAATTTACAGCGATTCAAGAAACAACGTGAATCGCTTTTTTTCCGCACTCGTGCCGCTCCTGGAGCGCTTTAGGGACTTCCCTGCAGCACGTGTGCTAGACCAATAAAAAAAAAAAATAAAAAACTATGTTTTGTAATAATAACTATTCTAGTACATTTAATAATGAAAATATTTTACACAGAAAATTAGACACCCATGACTAATAGATAGTTTTAAATTTGCATTACTAGTAATGGAGCTAAGATTCGTTGAATATTTTTCTATTAATTTTTGATAGCTGATACATTATTTGATAATTTAATTAAAAATAACATGTTAGGTTCCAGACAGGAAAAACATTTCTGGTGTTTTCTAGGAATGAATACGTACATTTCAGTATATACTTTAGACTTATGTATATCCATACAGAGGATATGTTTAAAATAATACATTGTATCCATTTTTTCAATATTTCACGGACGTATGTACATATGGGCAACATATATATATTCCTATGTGTGTTCTACGTGTAGTATATTCTCAATATACTCATAAAAATATAAAGATAACTACCTACTTTTACATATTTATGGTACATACCACCTAGCTCACTAGGTTATTTAAGATACACATTTCAGATTATAGATTAAGCGAGTATCCCGCAGGTGGAATTTTTATGGAACGATAACGATGTGAAAATCGCACAACTTTTGTATCACTTCCCCAAAACTACTTGTGTCTTTAACCGAACCTCTGCGAAACGAGAACTTTAATTTCTTCTTGTTTTTGTTTGCTGTTTAAAAGTCACTGAATTTTATTTAGTTCAAAAAACAATTAGTCCGTCCACTTGTCCCCCCCCCACACACACAATGCTCACAAATTTTCTAAGCGGAAACGTTGCATGAGCGCTACGGAGGAATACCGTTTCTATTCCTTGGATATAGAACGTGGGTGGGTTTTTATTGTTGAAATTACAACTCGAGAGCTTGATAAAATTATAGTTTCCAAATAACTAAAATTTTACTATCGCTAAACACATTGATTAACTAGAATTTTATTACGATGAGTGTCCTTCGAACGTCTGTAGGACTGTATTGTATCTTAAATTGTACTCTACCTGTCCATAGTTGTTGGTACAAACCGATTTCGAACCATCTAAACATACAGTAAACCATATTTGTGTGTATTTACTTTAATATTATGACTTTTTACTATAATATTACAATTAAGAGTTTCTATGTGAAGTTTTAATTAATCGGAATATAGTGATAAGATGAAAGAAATAGGACTCTTAATAAAAAAAACTTTAGGACAACACAATAAATAAAATATTAATTAATAAAAGTTTTATTTGATATACCAATTGTTAACTTAAATCTTTTAAATGCTTGTTTAACATCTGATGAATATCCCACGGATATCGTTTATGGAAATGTCGCCATTGCCAACCAAGATCAGTCCATCGACCAGCACAGTCAATTGTCTCTATCCTGGGTACGAGTTCTATTCGCGGTTTAGGCGTAACTCTGGAGCCCCGAAACTCTGATGTTATATGGTTAAAAATAATTACTCGACAAATCGCAAGGTTTATCGACTGCTCTATCGACCACCAAATGCTTAAAAATAGAGTGTTTTTTGTTAAAGGCTGCATGTCCGTACAAAGAATATTCGATACATGTTTACTAGATGGAAGTCCTGATAACTTATTCGTTTATCTTATATCAAATACTAACTGGATATATTAATGAATTAAAAAGGTTACCTAACGATTTTAATATTTGGTGGTTATGTTGAAAATATAACAAAAATAAACATTTTTTTCAATGAAAATTTTAGTGGACGATAATTTGGATATAATTAGTCTTTGTTTATAATAGCCAGAAACTAATAAGAAATATAATAAAAATTAAAAATGAGAGAATACTTCTTGATAGCCTTCTGGAATTATAGTTGTTCTAAAGTTGGAGCAACAAATCTTTAAATTATAGTAATTAGGATTTCTTAACAACTTCAAGATAAATATGTTCAAAAGATAATCTACCTTCGTTATTATGACTTTTTACTATAATATTACAATTAAGAGTTTCTATGTGAAGTTTTAATTAATCGGAATATAGTGATAAGATGAAAGAAATAGGACTCTTAATAAAAAAAACTTTAGGACAACACAATAAAATATTAATTAAAAGTTTTATTTGATATACCAATTGTTAACTTAAATCTTTTAAATGCTTGTTTAACATCTGATGAATATCCCACGGATATCGTTTATGGAAATGTCGCCATTGCCAACCAGACCAGCACAGTCAATTGTCTCTATCCTGGGTACGAGTTCTATTCGCGGTTTAGGCGTAACTCTGGAGCCCCGAAACTCTGATGTTATATGGTTAAAAATAATTACTCGACAAATCGCAAGGTTTATCGACTGCTCTATCGACCACCAAGTGATACACATTAGAACACTTTTCGCTTCTCTTGCAGACACTATCGATTATTTAGAGATTAATTATCCAAATGCTGAAATTGCTATCCTGGACGACAAGGTCGTGAAGATAAATCATTCTTAGTCAGTTATGGTTTTACTCAGCTTATAAATACACTAACGCGGATCTCTGATAGAGACGGGGAGTTCGCCAGTCTTCTTGTTCTGTTTTTAACCATCAATCCAGAGATTTACACTGTCACCGTAAATCCGCTGTTAAATTCTTCCGACCACAACCTGCTCTCTCTGCTAATATCCTACCGATTAGTGATGGACAGGCACCTAAACCGCATAAGATATGGCAATACAATCTGATAAATGGGAATAACTCATGGAATATTTTCGAACTTTCCCTTGGTTAAACTCTTGTTTTACATTCAACAACCTATTTGACTGCACTAAAGAGGCTTCCGATAGCATTTTCGCTGGTATAGAAGCTTACATCTCTTTTTTTGAAGAAATGCCCTTCCAACTGCAAGCCTTGAATCGACCAAAAATGCAAAGAAGTTGCTGCGTGTAAACATCTTACTTACCGATAATGGCGTGAAAATATTAACGTAATAAACGTAACAAATCTTTGTTTGTGCCCGGAACAGGTGCAGATAAATTATCGACGAAACCGAGGAGGCACACAATCAACGAATTAAAAACAAACTTCTTCTCTGCCCTAACAATTCTAGGTCCTTTTGGTCAGTGGCTCAGGCCATTAGTCAAAATTTCACCATATACACTACACCACCATTTACACCGCGAGATAATACTATTGCCACAACACCCTCTATTCCCACAGTGCAGTCAAGGATTCCCAATATTGTACTCAGACAATGTATCATAAAACGTATTTTAATAAAACTAGACACCAAAAAAATTTCTGGCGCCGATGCCAGAAGTTTTTTGATGCCATAGTACCCAAAAAATGCGTAAGCGAACTAACTCTAGTTTTCTGTAGACTTTTCAAAAATATTATAGAAAGGGAATATTTGCTTCCTGTTGGAAATGCGTTACAGTTCAGCCGATAACTAAAAAAGGCAAGAAAATCTTGCCAAAAAACTACCAACCAATCAAGAATATCGAAAATTATGGAAAATGTTATTAATCAACATGTTTTAAAACTTCTAACAGGATTTAATATTATTAGGGAACATCAATATGGATTTCATAAGCAAAGATCAATAGGAAATCTTTTAACTTATATAACACATGTTTGGAACAACGCAATTGAACATTTTGGAGAATCTCTAGCGGTTGCACTTGATATATCCAAGGCATGCAACAGTGCTTGGCCTACCGGATTGTTGGCTAAGTTATGCTCTTATGGTATTTCTGAAAGGTTTTGGTAATAGTTCTCAGGGTTCCTTAGAGAGCGTTCATTACGAGTGGCAGTAGTCGGATTTTTTTTTTCTAATACCTTATCGATCAACGCCTGTATGCTCCAAGGCCCCATACTGTCTTCAACTCTCTATCTCATTTACATTAACGATCTGCTGGAAAGGATTAGAAATCCAATTTACAGCTTGGCAGATGATAGTACGCTTATACCTTCATTCCCTCTAAATGTTCGAACATCCGCTACTCATGCAAATATCCGTAAGCAGCACGAAGTCGTTCAACTTAACAAAGACCTGGAAGAAATTGTATCTTGGGGTGACAGGAACCAAGTAGAATTTAACGCTATGAAACCCCAGGTGGCAGTTCTTTCTAAAGTTAACGTTGCTGAACTGACATATTTATGTCGGGATACTCTATTCCTCTAACATCGTCACTCAAGTTGTTGGGCGTTAACTTGGAAGCAAATGTGTCTTGGCATGAACATGTTGCATGCATCGCAAAGTGAGCTTCTCAAAAGCTGGGAATACTATTTTGAACTAGAAAGCTTTACACTCCACGACAGCTGTTAATTCTGTACAAAACTCAAATTCTACCAACGATGGAATACTATTCCCATGTTTGGTGCGCTGCTCCTAAATATATACTGCATTTTTGGATTCTATTCACTAGAGAGCTGTTACCCTGATTGGAGGCCCAGAACTCACCAGAAACCTTGATACCTTGGAACATCGAAGAACGGTTGGCCACTTGAGTCTATTCTCATGAAAAGTGTTCGATGTATGTTGCCCGTTTAAGAGCGGTGCATGCTATTAATACATGTCGGAGTAATACAACACATCTGTATGAGGTTCAGCTTGTTACTCCTCGAATAACACGTTTCAAGCAGTGTTTTATATGGAGAACCAGATCAATAGGAAATCTTCTAAGTTATATAACACATGTTTGGAACAACGCAATTGAACACTTTGTAGAATCTCTAGTGGTTGCACTTGATATATCCAAGGAATATGGAATATTTGCCTAGGACTGTGTTTCCCACTGAGTACATCTTATAGCGATTCAACATCAACGCGAATGGTTGTTTTCGCACATGCGTCGCTCCTGTAGCGCTTTAGGGATTCCCATGCTGCACGTGTGCCTCGTCCATAAAAAAATTGCATTTAAAAATTATTGATTTATAACCACACTGATTTAAGTGCCGAATGAGACTCGGAGTAAGTACGTATGCAAAGTTTAGTGGTCCAAATTGCGTTGTGCTACTTATAGTGAATTTAAAAAAAAAAAAAATGTGACCGACAAAAATTGTGAATTTAGTAAAATCGAATATCGATCGATGATAAAGTGTCTTAAAATCGAATATCGACCGATGATAAAGTCCTTTTTGAAAGGACTGTCGGATAAAGAAATTTACCAATATATGCCTAAATCATTGAAGAAATGATGTCCTCTCTATGCGACTTTCAAACAACGAGTTGCGGATGTCAACAGAGGAAGAACCGACATGAGTGATGAACACCATGCTGGACGAAGAATGTTGAAGCTGTTGTATCATGAAATCGTATAGTAGAGACTTTGAACGTGAATAGCTAAATGTCTAAACGCCGACCAAATACGTCTGAGAGTCACAAAATCTACGTTGATTTGTAGCCGTTTTAAAGAGGAATCTTCTAACTTTTTGCATCGAATGATAATTATAGAAGAAACGTAAATCCATCATTATGATCCAGAGGGAAAGGAAAAGTTGAGGGAGCGAAAAAATGCTGGATCACCAATATCCAAGAAGTTTTACTTACAGAAATTAGTACAAAAAATTCTTGCTTCCGTTTGTTGGGACGGCAGTGACTGGAGAATGTTATTCCTCTTAATTAACTAAACTTTGTCAAAAAAATATGGAAAAATGCGGAGGAAAAATGTCTAAAGGTGTGCTATTTTTGAAAGTTAATACGCCTACTCATAAGTCGCTAAGTTGGAATGTGGAATCTTTGGCACAATGACACTACTGAGTATATATCACCACTACACCAAGCACTTTATTTTTGCACTCGACGCGCGTTTCGCTAACCATGTTAGCTTCATCAATAGCGATAATTGAATCAATCATCGCTCCTGATGAAGCTAACATGTTTAGCGAAACGCGCGTCGAGTACAAAAATAAAGTGTTTGGTGTAGTGGTGATATATACTGAGTAGTGTCATAAGTCGCTGTTAGTTTTGTAGAAAATGAATGACTTAAGATTTGAACTGATTGGCCGTATCCCATATTCTCTGATTTAATTCCCTCGGACCTCCTCCCGAAACTAAACAAAGTCAATTTAAATGAAGAAATAGTAAACGTTGCCGAAGACGTGTTTGCAAACCAAGGCAAGAAATTTTTCTTATAGGTCTAGTTTGAGATGTGTTTGTTCGTGTTATGCTAGGCTAGAAACATCAATATATCCTGAAATATGCTTAAAATAGAGTGTTTTTTGTTAAAGGCTGCATGTCCGTACAAAGAATATTCGATACATGTTTACTAGATGGAAGTCCTGATAACTTATTCGTTTATCTTATATCAAATAGTAACTGGATATATTAATGAATTAAAAAGGTTACCTAACGATTTTAATATTTGGTGGTTATGTTGAAAATATAACAAAAATAAACATTTTTTCAATGAAAATTTTAGTGGACGATAATTTGGATATAATTAGTCTTTGTTTATAATAGCCAGAAACTAATAAGAAATATAATAAAAATTAAAAATGAGAGAATACTTCTTGATAGCCTTCTGGAATTATAGTTGTTCTAAAGTTGGAGCAACAAATCTTTAAATTATAGTAATTAGGATTTCTTAACAACTTCAAGATAAATATGTTCAAAAGATAATCTACCTTCGTTATTCCATTAAAACTAAAGTCGGTATATATTAGGCTGGGCCAAAAAAAACCAAAGTATCGTTTTTTTAAGCGCACTTTTTTTTTAGGTTCCACTATATGTCAGGAATAAGCCCCCTCAGGCCCTATTTAATAGATAGTACCTAAAATAATATTTTAAGGTAGGTTTTTTTTCTTAAAAATCATTTTGATATTAAAATGTCATTCTTAGACCTCAAATCGTACGATAATATTAAGTATTTTTTAATATCCAATAATTACATTATTCTGCATTCCAGAAAATATTTTTTTTCCTCGAATCGGAAGTTGAATGTATGAATAATAAAAATTTTTATAATACATTTTTTTTGTACAGTATTCTTATAGAGCCTATTCCAGCTCGATCTGACCGATAAATTACGTAAAATGTGTATTTTTTTACGAAGGTTGGTAATTTTTGTTGATACCTCGAATTATACTACAGTAACGGCCAAACCACTAATGGCATCGTGTTCAAGGACCTCGAAAGTATATTGTCTTGTAAAAAAAACAGTCCCGGCTTCTGATACAGCCAAAAATGCTTTTTTTTTTTAAATTTCGTTAGATATTTTTGTTCATTACTAGAGTTATAGTAAGAGCCAAGTACTTAATAAAATCATGTTCAGAGGCTATATATATATATATATATATATATATATATATATATATATATATATATATATATATATATATATATATATATGTTAGCTGTTAGCATTTTCTGTATGGAAAAACCCCCGTTCCAGGCCTGGTTGAAAAGAAATTAGGATAGGCCGAACGATGTAATATGAGAAGGAGAATATTAATTATTGATAATTGGTTTCAGGCAGACTGACTTGTTTACATTCCGTAGATTAAACTATACTTAAGTTACTGTTATTGATAATGTCTCAAATCACCAAACCCTTGAGTTTGTTTTATGTGACAGATAGGTCATATCTGTCACACACATTATAAAAAGTGTTTATGTAAACGTAATGAGATTTAGGTAACAGGGATATTTTGGTACGCACTATGAAATATAGTTTAGAGAGCCGAAGTATATATATATATATATATATATATATATATATATATATATATATATATATATATACAGATATATATATATATATATATATATATATATATATATATATATATATATATATAAATATATATATATATATATATATATATATATATATATATATATATATATATATATTATATATATATATATATATATATATACAGATATATATATATATATATATATATATATATATATATATATATATATATATACAATGTCGGAATCTTGTTCGTCTGGACCCCACAAAACGATTCCCCTTTCCAGATATTAAGATAGCCGAAATTTGAGCTCGATTAAACGACGTTTACCCGTGCCGCTCGTCGCTCAAAGTTTGAAAAAAATCCAAATTTTTGGCCAAAAAGCTGACATATGGAGCCATAACTCCAGAACGGTAAATAATAGAAACACGCTATCTCAAAAGAAAGCTAATGTTGTTCTTCAAAATTTATATTCTATACATAATTGTTGTTATTTTAAGTCAAACCGAGTTACAACAGCCTTTAGCCCCAAAAACGTGACCTGGTACCACTAGGAGAATACTTCGTATATTTTGTTATTAAGTGATAAATTTTGCTTTTTTTTTAGTATATTTTTGAGTTTAAAGTAGAAATATAATAAAAAAACAAGTAATACTGATAAGTCTAATGACATTTTTTATTTTAAAATATAAAAATTAGGTATATAATACATACAAAACAGACACAGAAAAGATACAGACGTAGTACCTACATGAGTTGATAATTTTACATAGTTATCTAATCTATTCTAGAGCTTTTGTTAAAGTAGTTTTTGAAACGTCAGGATATAATGCTCGGCATTTACTTACAACTTGCAGGACATATTGCTTTTGGTCTTCATCTTTTGTCAGAAGGTCGTTAAAGTCGGTTATTAATTTAACACCACGCTCAGCCATATCATTAACTACTTTTAATGTTTTGACAATTTTCAATCCCTCTTGGAAGTCATTATTTTGAGGCCAGGTGTTTGGATGTTGTCTTAGGAAATTTGTTTTTATATTAATTGGTCAAAGAATGTAAACGTTTCTTTGGTAAGTAAATTTACCAATCCTCCATCAACTGCCTCTTTTAAGTTTTCTTTCCTAACTTTTGGATTTACAACCCTAGCGTGCTGTGATGGTTCATCTGTGCTACTGAGTAATTTATTACCCATTAACAACTTTTCATCGTCTGTAATGGTGGGATCAAAAAACGATAATCCCACCAACTTTGCATTCAAATACCACAAATGGTTCGAAAATTTGGTCAGGGCTATTTCTGCAATGTCGTTGTCACATTCTTTATAGTCTAATAGACTATGCAAAATACCTAAATCTTGCTTTGGTGCAGGATGAGCTTTTAGAGCATTGAACCAAGCTTTACAATAAATTTTAACTAGGAAAACAGAAATGACACGCACAGAACTTTCTTTTTCTTTAGACATCTTAAATTGACGACGAAAAATGAACATTTTTAAGCAGTAAATAGCCTTTGCCATCCACCTAGCGTGATGAATGGCTCCTGGGGTTCTAAAACCCACAACATTGCCGTCTAGTGATCCAACAAATACGAGAACCAACTGCAATAGCTCCTTGTAGTCATCTCTGGGGTGGCTCTCAGTTAATTTGGTCTCGAATTCAGCAGTAACATTTGCAATTACTTCTAGAGTTAGCTGCTTTTGTATTAGATTGTCACTGATACCTGTGTCGTATTTTCCTTTGTCTATCTTAGGCCACGCAGTGAGGAATCTCTTGAAAATGTCTGGATGAGGTCCAGTGGTTGATCACATTTTTGTGTCGAATACGCCTCTTAACAGAATTTCCAAGATATGGTGACAGCAAGCTAGGTATAACAATTCTCTTCCTAACATTTGCTCCGATATGACGCATGCTCCTTTGAGTCTTCCCGTGTTGGATGCTGTAGTGTCGAAGCACATCGCCTTGACGGTGTTGAGAAGACCTCATTCATGTAGGCATTCATATACGGCTACGGCTTGCTCCTCTCCAGAGCTGTTTGCTGTTACAGGAACTCCCAGAAGCTGTTCCTTTTCGCCATATGAAATAGCTATAGCTATTCGCTCACATTGTTCATTTTTTAAAACACCCGGTAAAAGTTTATCGTCCCAATGGACAACCACGGGCTCTTTTTCAGGAATGTTTACTTTATCAAAATTTTTTTTATTATATTGTTCTCTGAACATTTGCCTTCTATCATGTAATAAAGTTTTCGAGACTTTGTACTCAAGAGGTTTAGTGCTTCTAGAGTAGCTATTAAAATTCTCGTGGCATTTCTGTCGGATACCTTACATCGATCTAATAAAATGGACAATTTCATGTTTAAAATCTCTTTAACGCCCCTTGCGAATGAAACTTTCATCCTCTTGCTCTCAGATGGCCCTGGATCTTCTGCAGCTTCTTTCAGGGATGTCCATTTCCTCCAAGCTCTCAAGTTCCTGGTAGATGCTGTCCTCTTCAATGTCTTAAAATATCTTCACTAGATAATTGTTCGATCTAACCAGCTCAAAGGCACCTTAGAAACTAAACTGAATAAATAAAAGGTCGGTTGTACGCTGAAGTAAAATCACCATCCCTAAAATAGAAATTAGATTCACCCTCCTTTTTATCTGTCAAACGGATCTTTCTTTGGTAAACTAGTCAGGTAATCCCCCATATAATAAAAGATTAAATTTGAACAAAAGGCTCTTTATGTTTGAAAATTGAGTTCCAAAATACTTTTTAACAAAAAAATGTTAATTCCGAGACACATTATGTAAAAACCCGTAAAATTCTTAGAATACTCCCAAACTGGCTCCTACTGGTACCAGGTCACGTTTTTGGGGCTAAAGGCTGTTGTAACTCGGTTTGACTTAAAATAACAACAATTATGTATAGAATATAAATTTTGAAGAACAACATTAGCTTGCTTTTGAGATATTAGGCGTGTTTCTATTATTTACCGTTCTGGAGTTATGGCTCCATATGTCAGCTTTTTGGCCAAAAATTTGGATTTTTTCAAACTTTGAGCGACGAGCGGCACGGGTTAACACTTTGGTTAACTGTCGTTTAATCGAGCTCAAATTTCGGCTATCTCAATATCTGGAAAGGGGAATCGTTTTGTGGGGTCCAGACGAACAAATTTCCGACATCGATTTTTTGCGGTCTTCCTAATATATATATATATATATATATATATATATATATATATATATATATATATATATATATATATATATATATATACTAGCCGTGCCTGCGGCTCCGCTCGCATGGCGTTGATTCACTATTATCGTCACTGCTTATTCCTTATGTTACCTAACGTAATCAAATATTCCTATAACCTGGCCAGAGAACCTATGTATTTATAAAAAACCACGTAAATCGGATAAGGGTTCTTGAGTGCTAAACGCACTAACGGACAGACAGACAGAGAGACGTTGCATTATATATATATATATATATATATATATATTATAGATTTTTTTTGATAAATATTAAGTTATTAAAAAAAAACATGTAAATCGGGTAAGTGGTTCGCGAATGATAAGTACTCTAACGGACACACAGACAGACAGAGAGACGTTGCGTTTTATATATATTATATAGATTATTATTATATAACCTGGCCAGAGAACATATGTATGAATTAAAAAAAAAAACACGTAAATCGAAATAAGTGGTTCTCGAGTGATAAGCGCACTAACGGACAGACGACAGACAGAGAGACCGTGCATATTATATATATTATATTCTTTGTTATATGATATTGTTCCATATTTAACGGTTTAGGCAGCGTATTGCTAGAGAGCGCGCTAGCGGCAAACTTTTTTCCAACTTGATTCACTATTATCGTCACTGCTTATTTCTTATACTACCTAACGTAATAAAATATATCTTATAACTTGGCCAGAGAACATATGTATAAATCTAAAAAAAACTCGTAAATCGGATAAGCGGTTCTCGAGTGATAAGCGCACTAACGGACAGACAGAACGAAAGATGTTGCCTTTTATATATATATGATAGATTATGGATAATTACTATAATTATATAATCTGGAAAGAAAACATATGTATGAATAAAAAAAAACACGTAAATCAGATAAGTAGTTTTCGAGTGATAAGCGCAATAACGAAAAGACAGACCGGCAGACAGAGAGACGTTGCATTTTATATATATTTTATTCTTTGCTACATGATATTGTTCTATATTTAATGGTT
The DNA here is from genome assembly GCA_019049505.1 of Pachyrhynchus sulphureomaculatus. NCBI lineage: Eukaryota > Metazoa > Arthropoda > Insecta > Coleoptera > Curculionidae > Pachyrhynchus > Pachyrhynchus sulphureomaculatus. The sequence goes on from CM032455.1 coordinate 83,098,979, forward strand.
TAGGTAGTGTATTGCAAGAGAACGCGCTAGCGGTAAACTTTTTTCCGGCTTGATTCACTATTATCGTCACTGTTTATTCCCTATGTTACCTAACGTAATAAAATATATCCTATAACCTGGCCAGGGAACATATGTATGTTTTTAAAAAAAAAGCACGTAAATTAGATAAGTGGTTTTTCAGTGATAAGCGCATTAACGAACAGACAAACAGACAGACAGAGAGACGTTGCATTTTATATATATTATAGATTATATATATATATATATATATATATATATATATATATATATATTTCAACAGCATAATGAAAGCTCAAAATACTTTTTTTTATCGAATTTAAACTCTAATGCTTAAAAAGATGTGATATCCTGGTAAAAAACGGGCTTGAGTGACCTTCTAATGATAGTTTCACGGTTGTTAAAAATGTTATACCGTAAACTAAAGAAAATAGGAACCAATTACTTAGTCTGTAGTTATACTGACATAAGTTCCTTTTATGATATTAAGTAGTACCATAAAATAAAATACTTCATATAATAACAAAATATAATAATATTGCTACAATAATAAACAAGAAACAATAATATAGAATTTTTACCTGTGGACAGTCCTTGATATAATGACCCTTCTGGAAACACAAATGGCACAAATATGAAGGTGGAGGTCTCTTCAACGGTCTTCGATCCAGTGCTAAATCGGCTAATTGTTCAGTGATGTCAATTACAGAATCGTTGGTGTAGGGGTTGCTTAAATTATTAAGGTTGTTGAGATTGCTGAGGTTTGCTAGATTGCTGTACACGTTGTAAGGGTACTGAGGTGGTGAAAAAGCTGAGTTCCACGTAGGACTCAGCAGTTTGGCCTACGATAAAAAAAAATGGTTATCACTTGGAAATATTTATTTTGTGAATTTATATTGGAAATATATATTTATAATGGAAATAAATTTTAGTATCATTTATGAAATTTTCAGTTAATTAAACGTTGTAGAGACATGCTTCTTGAGTTTGGATACACATTTTTTACGGTGCGTAAAGCCTAATAGATCGATCATGTCTGAGAAGTTCATCATGTCGCTAACAATTCCTTTGTAATTTTGAAGTTTTAAAGTTAGCTCTTAGCTCTGCAGTTTGAGAGATACATGGCTTTTACTGATGTAAATATACTCAATATCATATGATTTAATAGATGCTCAGCATAATAAACAAATAAAAAAATATATCCAACGTATATAAAAGTGTCATAATTTGTCAGATTTCAGATAATTCATAACAACTTACTAGTGATTTACAAGTCTCATAACCCATACTATCAATATTTGTGATAGTTTTACAGGTATTTTAAAGTATAGATAATAAATTAAAAAATAGTTAAAAAGTACACACTAGAGATTTAGAGATGATACGTTGTCCATTTTGTAGGACATATTATTGCTTATTATTAGTTAATTAAGAAAAAAACCCTTATATTTCTATCCCGTAATTTAAACAAGCCAGTAGCATACATTGTAATAATTACTTTACATGTACGATGTACATTAATTATATCTGTTGCCCGAAACGCAGATATTAGAGAGATATTGCAACTCTTATTTTTCACATTCCTTTTTTCTTATCGTTATCTTAAGCATGCGCAGTATTAACGCAAAGGACGCACTACGGCAGAATTGCAATAAAATAAACTATAAGTAAGGTTAGGTTAGTATTAATCTTCTCTAAACTTAAGGGATTGTTTTTTTCATTCACCGCACGACCCGCTGATGTCTGTGGAACGAAAATGGTTAAGCACACTGGTTATTAGTGCTTGATGGGTCAACATAAGTTTCTAAATTAATGTTGTGTCTAGCAGGTTTCTATCACTCCCTTCAATATGTCCAAGTTAATATGACTGTGCGATATATAAAATTTCATTTGATATTATCACTACACAACAGTGATCACCACTGCATCAAACACTTTATTTTTCACTTGAGCATCATCAGGATCGATTAGTAAGTCAACAGTCAGTCATCGTTCGTAAAGATGCTTACATGGTTAGAGAAACGCGTGTCAGGTGCAAAAATAAAGTGTTTGTTGTAGTGGCCATTGTGCTAAAGATTGCAAAATTCCAATATAATCTGAATACTAATTAACTATTGTTAGTGTTATTTGCAATAAAATATTTTACTTTTATTGTATTTTCTTAGTGGCTTGTATAGCTAAGTAGGAAAAGAATAACGAACCTCAAATAACCTTTTTTGTAAGTCCCTAAATAAGGAAAATCGTTATCCTTAATAAAGCAAGCTTCAAATAACGATAACAGCTGAGTCCTTATATTTCATTTCTTCTCTTTACAATGCGCATGCTTCAAATAAAGAGAAAGACAACAGTAGGATAAACAGTTAAACTACAAGGGAATAATGATTTAACTTTAACAATATCTCAAATGTATTGGGGTGTGAGGTATAGCCTTCCGAAACTTAATCTCCAATACGTTTAGGCGTAAACAATTTTCAGTAGCTATTACGAAAGTTTTCAAAAATTTTGAATACATTGTAAAATACATTATTAACATTCTAAAAAAGAGGTATACAACCAGAATGTTTTAAACATTCTGGTTGTATACCTCTTCAGCCTCTAAAGCTGTATGTGCGACTATGTGAATGACTCATTCTAGAGATGAAGTAGAACCAAAGCAGCAAGACAGCAGATTTGCTAGTTACAAAACTTACAAGCTTAAACATTCCTGCTGAAACATTGTATTTTTTTTCTAATTATCAGGAACAGGTTTGGTTAGGTTTATTATGCTGATAAAAATGTATATGGCCTGTCCGAAAATATAAGATCCTGTTTTTTGCCGCAATATAAAAATTCTGACCTTTTGTTTATGCAGAGATGGACTTAAGAATTTTATTCATTAATGCAAATAAATAAAATTATAAGTGTTTTTGGAGATGTTTATTTATAGATGCATATAAAAACAAATGGATAAGAAGTACAAATATATAGTTTGAATGAATGGGGTTTACAAGAGGGGATATATTGTATAAAAAAAAAATATATTTTAACCTAAGCCTAATTCGGTTTCACTATCACTGTCATCAGCTGAGGTAATTATCAGTGGTTTTATATTATTTACATAAATATATGAATCTTCAACTTTAACGACGTGCTGAATGGAATTCTTTCAGCTTTCACAAGGTATTTCATTTATAACTTGTTTTAATAATTCAACCACTGACACGCTTAAAGTAGGAGAAACATTTTGTGCCCTTATTTTTGATTTAACTTGCTGCCAAATATGTTGGATTAAACACACAATAATACGGAGAAAGTCACAAAACAGTGTGTCTCATTTTCTCAGCCATACTATCACAAACATATTTCTTTTTCAATTTATAGTTTTTCAAAACTTCCAAAAGATCACTTTTTTTATAACTAAAATCAAAATAAATGTAATTTTCTAACATATATTCCTGTATTTCCGATTTGGTGTTGGCTGCATAGGAACCTTATTTAGTAGGCGACTATGGTAACTTGCATTGTCCATAACTATTATACTCTGTTCGGGAACATTTGGCAAAAGGGAATTTTGAAACCAATTTTCAAAAAGTTCTGCAGTCGTGTCTTCGTGATAGTCCAAATTAGAATCTTTTATGTTTTTTGCAGATAATAGTAGACAATTTGAAACCCACCCCTTTTCAGATCCAGCATGCAAAATGGTTATTCGTTTACCTTCATTTGAAGGTGCGTTAGTCTGACATTTTGTACTCCTGTCAACCCACCCTTTTTGCACAGTGTCATGGGTATCGAACCATGTTTCGTCAAGGTAAATTATTGGCCAATTCTCTGATCGATACTTTTTAATTTCTTGTAAATAAGTATGTCGCAAGATTCGTAATCTTTGTGACTCCATCACCCATGCCTTTTGTTGATTTTTCGGAACGTGAATCCCATTCTTAAGAGAATTCTGTGAAGGGTTGATCAGCCACAATGTATTTTGGTCCCGTCCTGCACCAGTCTTAATTTTATTTTGTCTGGTGTCGGCACCAACTGCTCTTCATACATAAATATATTTTTCTCCTGATGACGTCTCTTTCACAATGGTCTACATGATGCATTTGAAAATCTTTCCGTTTTTTTCCTGCTCCTGAGTGATGGTTTTCCTACAATACCCTAAATCGTAGAAATTGGGGTTTTTGTTAGTTCACTGGTTTCTTGCAAATCACTTTGTTTATTCAAATTTCTTTTTGCCAAACTGTTGTAAACATTTTTCACTATTTGTTTAGCGTCAAGTGATAAATGTTTTCTCTTGCGATAGCCACTATTGCAATTTTCCCACGGACCTCACATAATTAAAATAGAACCGTTACGTTGTAAGTTGTGAGTAAAACTAAATATAAAAATAATAAGAAGTATCTTTCGAATCTTAATGGGGACTTGCGGTCATTAGGCCTATATTATCAAATACTTAAAGGGCTCCAAATCAGGTAGTAAATATATAGGTAAAAATAGATCCAATATGATTGCAGGTGCAAGTGAGGGCAGTATACAAAGCAGGTAAAATAAAAATACATTTATCGTAATACCTGGCAACTATGCACAAAACCTTTATAGGGTCGTTTATTGCCCCATTGAAAAAGCAAAAAGGCAGGATCTTATATCTTGGGATTTACTATACCTCGCAAGATGTTTGAAAAACTGCTTGAAATAAAATCACTAATAACAATTATTATACAGAGCATTTTATTAAAAATTAAGTTTTTTTCTAGAAATAATATTCTGAAGTAACAAATACCTGTTTTTATTACTGTACTGTGAAATATTAAAAAATATATACAAACAATAAAGAAATATTTATATTAATTTATAAATGCCATTTTTGTATCTGAGACATTAATAGACATTTTAATACGCATAAATGAAAAAAGAAACTGTTAAAAACGCAGGTTATTTCCAATTTATTGATCAAGATTAAGTACGTAAGCGGATTGGGTTTAGAGCTCTGCGTAGCTCTATAAAGTAATAGAATTTCCGTGAAATTATAATCAGACAGGTTCAAATACACGTACAGATAGTATTAAATAGTAAAAGTCTGTAATAACTAAAATCTTACTTATTTCTCACAAACCCGTCGCAATAAAGGTCCAATCGCTATTAACTAGTAAGCAAGTATAATAGTTTTTATCCCACAAAAATCTAAAATTTTTATTACCTCTATACCAAAGTTGAAGATTTGGTCGCTGTAGATACTTAAACGTAGGAGATGGAAGGCTCATAAATGAATTGTTTTGAGTTTGGTGCTTAAAGGGTATGGACTTCAAGACTGTTAAATTAATAAGATAACGTATAGGAAAATAAACATTTATAGCCGTCTTGATACATATACTAAACGTTACAAAATCTTACCTGATATTGCTCAGTACTCGGATATGAGTACCAGTTAGTAGGTGTTGAGTAGGACGGAGTAAAAAGAGAGTTTGCTGATCCGGAACTTCCATAATCTTGTTGTCTGGAATGCCGATTCAGTGAAGAAAATGGAGGCGATAGCTGTGATGGTTGATTAAATAGCGTTGCGGTAGGAGACATATTGATGTCGAAAATTTCGTAAATAAACCTAAATTAACAAATAAACGAAAAGGTGTAAATAAATTTTAAATATGGCACTCTCTTATAATGGAACAACAATGCTTTCGACTAGGAGTGATGTTGCGTATGCTCCAAATGCATTATATATATATATATATATATATATATATATATATATATATATATATATATATATATATATATATATATATACATATACATATATATATATATATATATATATATATATATATATATATATATATATATACATATACATATATATATATATATATATATATATATATATATATATATATATATATATATATATATATATATAGCTTTGCCGGCCTAGGTGGCTTAGTAACCGACAGTTTGCCGATTCACTTCTAGCTAACGGCTAGGTGTTGTGCGTTTAGAGGTAATAATGTAGAAATAAAATAATGTGCCTAGGATATCAGGACATCCCTGTCAATATATCTAAATATATCCAGAAAGGTGTAGTAAAAAGGGTAAAATTCCTATCGAGACGGGGACGTGAACAATAAAACAGACCTATTGCTGTCAAATTATAAATGATAAATAAGATTGCACTTTGGAAGGGCACTGTCTTTTTTGCGTCTTTGTGTTCTTTTTTTTGGAATGCGTCGATTTAAACTTTGATAACGGGGGTAGTGTTGGTTTTATTAATTGAACAGGATGTTTCATCGATTCATCAGTAAGCAGTAAACCAATTTTAAGGGCACGTTAAATGATTAATTATGTGCGTAGACTTGCTTTTGAGTTACTGTTTTGTTAAGGTTAACGAGAAGTACTAATATCGAATTCAACATATACTATAACTGCTTTACAACAGTCACTTTAGTATTCGACATATTATTTATTTAGATGTTAGAAGTGTGGCTTTTTTAGAAGCATGATTTGTTTTTTTTTTTATCATGTTTGCTGAAGCAACTAAAAATAGTTTTGAATTTTTATATATCTTACATATATTCCTGTAATTAATGCATTCCCAAAAAGAATCATATATATTTCATGTAAAATTGCTATTTAGAGAAAAATGCGATTGAAATTTGAAAATTAATTAAATTAAATTCCATCGATAAATACCGATCTAAACAGTTTTAAGCTTAATTAGCGTTAATCGAGGGAACCTGTAACCCTTAGAGGATGCGTCCCTAGATGGCAGATGGGTAAATGCCTCTTAGATATGAGATCTTCCTTCGACATTTCTGTGTCGAGAAATAGTGATATTGCTCCTAGTTGCGAGCAGTTCTTTGATGGATATGGAGGTCTTAAGAATCTCTGGGCTTAAAGTAGCAAGATCCAAATTAAAGATGGGCACATGGAATGTGAGAAATCTTTGTGATGACAGTAAGTTCGTGGCCTGGTTCGCGAATATGCAGATATGATAATTTTCTTCTACTCTGGAAGCGAAGCTGGTGATAGAAATTGTAGAAATAGAGTTTGTATGTTCATAACCTCAGAATTTGCCAAGGATATGAGAAATTCTGTCTCCATAGGTGATTAAATTAAATAAATCCCCGCCCATTTAATATAAACATACTACAAATATACGACCTAACAGCAGAAAAAGATATGACCACGAAATTGAAGAGCTATAAGACCATGTGAGTACTATCTTAAGAAATCTAAAACGTAACAAAACTATTTTTATTTTGGGCGATTTCAACCTAAATATTGGTAATTCGTAACTTCATAGAGAGCTGTGGAGAGAATCATGCTTGGTATCTCCTATAGCAGCGTTTCTCAACCTTTCAGTATTTGCGACCCAATTTTCAAACATAATTTTCATCGCGCCTCCCCCCCCCTCTCATACAAAAATAATTTATGCAATAATAATGTATTTTCAGTATTTTGAAGCTAAAGCTACACTATTACCTTAATTACAAACCTTACAAACTACCAAGAATAAGTAAAATTATTCATATGTGGCAACACATATATGTGTTGATAGATATATCTGCTGCGTTGATAAAACTAGAATCGATGTCTCTCTATTGCTCTCTGTCACGTCCACCATATCGGAAGCGGCTTCGCGAGAAGTTCCGAGTTGTCTCGAACATTAGGAAAGTCTGTCCAAAAGTGTATAAATGCTGCACCTCGTTCAATTACAACTCTTCTACTGCTATCGGATTTATCGTGAATGTGTATGTTGTAATTTACGTGTTATTTGAAATTCAGAATCATGGATAAATATTTAAGTGGGCTTAAGCGAGCATTAAACGATAGTAAAGCATCAACAAGTGCACAGACGAGCGTGGTTTCGAAAATAAAATCAAGAAAATATTCTCAAGAATACTTAAATTTAGAGTTTACCAGTACTGAAGTAAATGAAGAAGAAAGGCCCCTGTGTGTTATTTGCTCAAAAATCTTGCCAGCAGACAGCATGAAACCAAATAAACTTAAACGACATTTGGAAACGCTTCATAGTGAGTACCTTAACAAACGCCGATAATTCTTCGAATTAAAATTAAAATTATATGTAAAACAGAAATCATTTTTTAAAAAAAAAAACTTTGTCTGTGAATGAAAAAGCTTTACTTGCCCCTTACAAAGTTTCATATAAAATAGCCAGATGTAAAAAGCCTCACACCATTGGTGAAGAGCTTGTTTTGCCAGCAGCAATTGAGATTGTAGAAACTATGTTTGGAGATAATTTTGCCAAACAATTGCTATCCATACCTATATCAAATGATACTGTTGCCCGTAGAATTGGTGAGATAGCTCAAGATGTACAGCATCAGCTTTTCGAAAAGTTGCGTGACAAATTGTTTTCAATTCAGCTTGATGAGGCAACAGATAGCAATAAAGATGCTCATTTCATTGCCTTTGTTCGATTTTGTGATGGTATGTCAGCAGTAGAAGAACTATTTTTCTGCAAACCAATAGAACTCAAAGCAACATCACTCGCATTATTTACTATCTTAAATGATTTTATAAACGAGGCAAATATGGAGTGGAAAAATAGCGTCGGAATATGTACCGATGGTGCTTATTCAATGTCTAGAAGATTTCAAAGTGTACAAGCATTTGTGAAACACAAATCTCCATTGTGTGTATGGGCACATTGTATGATCCAGAGAGAAGCTCTGGCTTCCAAAGAAATGAGTCCTGCTCTGAATATTGTGCTCACTACAGTTGTAACCGTAGTAAATTATATTAAAATGAGACCCCCTAAAATCTAGAATTTTTTCTGCACTTTGTGAAGACATGGGTGCCGAACATTCAGCGTTACTATTTTATTTCAAGGCAAGATGGTTATCACGTGGGAAATGTTTGCAACGTGTTTATGAATTAAGAAATGAAATCGCCATTTTTCGAGAAGAGGAAAACTGACCGGAAGCCGAGAAGTTTCGAGCTAGTTTATTTGTGATGAAATTGAGCTACTTGGTCGATATATTCGAGAAACTAAATACCTTAAATCTTCAACTCCAAGGAATAAATACACATATATTCGATACAAGTGATAAAATTAATGCTTTTTGTAGAAAATTGGAATTGTGGAGCAGAAATGTAAAGCAAAAAAACCTAGAAATGTTTGCAAATGTGGGTGAATGTATTAAATCATACAAAGCTGAAGAACAACATGTGAAAGTTGTTTTAGTAACCATTGAAAATCATTTAGCCATGTTGACACAGCATTTTAAAAAGTATTTTCTTATTGATGACAACTTGGTAGCAAGTTACGAGTGGGTTAAGGATCCATTTCAAAATACTGCCGAAGGCCTCTCAACTTCCGAAGAAGAAATCTTCATAGACTTCACGGCAAGTGGCGAAATCGAAAGACAATTTAATAATAAATCACTCTTTGAATTTTAGGCAGGGGTGAATGATGAGTTTTCTGCACTGAAAACAAGAGCATTTCGTATACTGTAACCAGTTTCAACATCCTACCTTTGAGAAATCGGATTTTCTGCGGTGGTTGCTTTGAAAACAAATATAGATCTCAACTAAATATAGAAAAAGAACTAAGAGTGTCTATTTCTAATATAAAACCATCCTTCGAAAATCTTTGCTCTGCAAAACAGGCCCAAGGGAGTCACTAATAATTATTAAACTTGTTTTTAATTTAGTGTTGATATGTTAATTATTAGGTAAACACATTGTGCAGTACTAATACAATCCTATTTACAGGTGTATTATATCAGGGTAAATGTGTATTTTATTTTTTATTATGTCAGAATGTATTTTGTTTTGCTTTCCTTTCGATAAATTATATAAAATTTTTTTAATGAATGTTTTTAATAATAATTTCTTTTCGATACGCTCGCCCCCCCCCGAATAGTGTAATCACGCCCCCTTAGTGGGGCGCGCCCTACAAGTTGAGATACGCTGTCCTATAGAGACAAAATTCATAAAAAGCAGATAAGGGGACGAACCAAAGTCAATGACATAGCTCTGGAGGCGGCAAGGATCAAGTGGCGATGGGCAGGTCATGTGGTTAGATCATTCGGAGATAGATTGATATATAGGGTCACAGTATGGAGACCCAGAGAACCAGGAAGAGGCATGAGACGCCCACAGATGGATTGATGCTATAAGATTAGTAGCAGGCAAGCAATGGTTAAAGGTGGCAAAAGATAGGGAAACATGGAAGAGATTAGAAGAGACCTGCGTTCAGGAGTGGACAGACTTGGATTGGGAAGAAGAAGAGGAAGAAAGTTGGTAAAGGTGGTAGACCTGACCTAGTAGGTGTATATAGTTTGCATAAAAGTAATAATCGTGGCGATAGATTGTATGAATTCTGTCAAGAACACGATGGTGACAAATACATTTTACTAATTGCATGACAGAATATAAGGAATCCAGATCGAATATATCTTCAGAAACTGTGTCCACAAAGTTATAACACTTCCCAGTGTAAACGTCGGATCTGACTGGAATATTAAAATTAAACTAAAAATATCAAAGAAAGGCGTATCATGAAAAAAATAATATGGAAGATAATAAAGACCAGATAGTAAGAGATTTAAATGAGAATATGTTAAAAACCGGCCAAGTGCAAGTCGGACTTGCGTAGTTAGTTGTCCGTACGTTGATTGCTTTTAAAATAAAAAATTTTTGTTACGGAGGTATAAAATGATCAAAGACTTCACAAAACACACGCCAAATGAGTTTTCAACAAAGTTCTTTCCGATCTTTACTGAAAACTGATGTTTTTTTTGTTTTTTTTTTGTTATATCCCAGATAAATTGTTAAAGGTAATGCACTCGTGATAATTTTCGTTCAATCTACACCCTGTTGAGAATATTCCAGAATTTTTTCAAAATAAGGGGGGGCAGCGATTTTTCGCAATTTTTTAAATGTAATACAAGGAAAAGTGTGCGCAGGTATTATATTATATGTATTTTTGAACTCGTATTTTTACAAACTTTCACCCGACTCGATGACCTGGTAATTTTTTTTTTCACTTCTGGTTTTATCCGCCAAAACTAACCCCTTTAGTTAAAATTTAATTTTCAAAACTACAGAGCTCTGATGAAGCTATAAATTCCTATATTAGTGTCAAATTTCAACTTTCTATGTCAAATAGTTTCGGAGAAAATCGAGTGTGTCAGACAGATAGACAGACACTGAAGTGATCTTAAAAGTGTTCCGTACGGAACACTAAAAATGAACATTAAGAATAACGTTAACTGAATATGGACGTCATTCAACAATAAATAATGATATTAATGAAGAAACGTATCTCAATAAATACCGAGACTAAAAACACAACAACAATGGATGATGGAAAAAATATTAGATCTCATGGAACAGAGAAGACAACATAAAAATTATATAAAAATGCTTCTTAAAGGTTTTCCTCCACATTATACATGGAAAAATAAGGTATAAATGTGAAGCAGGCCTAGATGAGGCCATGTTTGATTTTAGAGATGCCCTTGGAACTAGAGAAGCCCTGTTTGTGATGAATAGGCTTTTCCAAACATATCGTGATCAACGTAAAGTGATTTTTGTATGCTCATCGTCTACGAAAAAGCAATTGATAAGGTGCAACAAAAAAAGTTTATAAATATTTTGATAGGCCCAGAAATTGACGACAGGGTCGTGCAGATTATAGAAAACCTTTATTGGCTACAGAAAGCGGTGGTTCGAGTAATTGGGTGCTTAACAGATAAATGTCAGGTCTAACGAGGATACTTTTAATCTCCGATACTTTTTATCATCTGTTCGGACATACCGTTCAAAAAAGCATTACAAGATCTAAAAATTAGTAATAAAAATGTTGAACAAATATTTACTACTTAAATATTTGTGTAATTATAAACAAATAAAATAAAATTGTTTCTGTACAGTAGCGACGCGTATATTAAAAGAAGCTTCGTCATATTGTTAAATCATCATCAAGTTATCATAGTTTTTCTTTATACCAGGTAAATTATCAAACGGAATGCCCTCGTAATAATTTTCGCCGAATCTACATTTTATGAAGAATATTTCAGAGTTTTTTTCAAAATTTTTCGATCAGTACTTTCCGAGATAGGGGGAGACAGGAATCTTTGGCAATTTTTTAAAAATAATACAAAGAGAAGTGCGCGCAAGTATTATATTATATATTTTTGAACTCGTGTTTTCATAAGCTTTCATTTGACACCCCACTCGATAACCAGCTAAAATTTTTTTAAATTTTACCCCCAAAACTAACCCCCTATGTCAAAATTTAACCCTCAAAATTACACGGGTTTGATTCGGCTATCAATTCCTATATTTGTGCAAAATTTTAGCGTTCTATGTCAAATAGTTCCAGAGAAACTCTAAAATAACATAAGCTTAAAATAAATGAATGATACAATTAGTGGATTTATGCTGTCAGTTAGCGAAAATTTTTAAACGTAAGAGGTACAGTACTAGTCAATACTACAGGCACCATCTTCGTTTCACTAAGAGAATTTCTTCCCTTAATTTGATAAGCCAATATTTTGTGCCTTGGTTCTTAATTTTTTTCATATTTAAAAATTATCGCTAATTGCCAGCGAAAACTCTTTGTTATGACTAAAACACACTAAAATAGTTTTCCGTATGTGATATTTAACCATCATATGGTATTTACCTAATAAAATAACCTCTAAATAATTAAAAGGCGTATGAGAAAAAATGTTATTAAAGTATTACATTATTATGTTAACTAAAGTTGGTTAATTTGTAACTTTTGTTTCAATTTCAGTCATGTCGTAACTTAATGGAATACTAGGATCTGTCAGTGTAAAAAATACTTCAAACGTCTCCTTAACTGTCATATACGTAAAAGATCTCCTCTTCCCTTTATTTTTCTTAGATCAACATAAATGGTGATTATCCTGAAATTGTTAATGACACTTAGAAAAAGTATATACGTAAAAGTTTATTAGGAATTGTAAACAACTAAACATAATACACTAGTGAGCAATTTTACTTCATTTAACACCGATCTTTGAATTTAATTTTCAAACAGTGGTATTATTTTTGGTATCATTAGAATGCTGATTTCCTACTCTTTCCAATAATACCAAAAACACTTGGATTTCCGAAAAGTTTTACTGATTAAAACAATTTTACTCAATAGAACCGTTTTTGCTCGCCCAGCAACGTACTCGTTGCGCGCTAGTCAGCCCTGTAAAAACTGCATTTTCCTATCATTTCTTTATTGAAACCGTCAACATCTCTGCTATATCTGTTCATTAATTACGTCATCCGAAAATGGATACCACCCTGGAAGAAACGGTAAAAGTAATTGCCCTACTGCAAGAAGGGCATAGCCAACGTGTAGTCGCTGCGCAACTGCACCTGATCTGTCACCAGACATCACCAAGGGACTGGCACCTTTACACGGAGACCAGGATCAGGAAGAAGAAGGTATGCCTCGGAGCGAGACGACTGCTTTATTGTCAACACAACTCTAAGAAATCGTCACTTGATTGGCGCTGAGGTTGGGCTGTTAGTCATTGGACAGTCAGAAGAGGACTTAAAGAAGCTAACCTGACTCCGAAGAGACCAGCTAATGGATCCAAATTGACAGCAGTCCATCGACAAGCGCGACTTAGATATGCCCGAGAACATGTCGATTGGATCTTAGAGCAATGCCGCTCCGTTTTATTCTTTGACGAGTCCTGAATGTACCTACATGGCAATGATGAAAGAAGACAAGTCTATAGGAGGCCTGGGGAGCTCTATGTACAGTGTTGCTTTACTGAAACGGTTGCCTACGGAGGGGGTTCTATCATGGTGTGGGCAAGCGTCTCACTGGATGCGAAAACCGATTCCGTATTTAATGATAAATTACAGAATTCACTGTATCCCAGTCTTAGCTTTAATCTTTATATGAAACTATGTGACATCTGTTTTACCTCTACAATGAGGGAGGCTTTTAACAGTATTTAGACAAGCATACAAATTAATACGTACCCTGAATTAGATGCGTGTTGTTTAAGCTTATACAAATTCACAGCCAGATATAATTTGGGATATGTTGTGTTTATTAAGAGAGTCTTATTTAATTGATAGAAGGTCTACTGGCCACTAATCTAAAGAGCGTTTGACAAATGTTGGTATACTTTAGGATAACGTTGAGTTCATTGGTGTACATCAAGGACCTAACTGAATGCATAGAAAAAGCGTTGGCTTATCTATGTGTGGACATGTATTTTATAGAAAATTAATTTGCTGTCAGACTGGAGCTACTTTTCCACTTTTCAGCTACGAATGCACGAGAAACCTTAAAGGATCTTTACGAGATTAGAATAATGTAAGTAGTGTTTTAATTTCGAAAAGTAAATAAATACCTCTGATAGACCCTTGTGCAATTATAGGCGAAACGTCATTAAATGAGTCTAATTTTATACGCGTATGCGTATGATTTTCGTGACTGATGAGACTCGTAGCGGTGGATTCACTACTCACGGGTACATCGAAGACGTCCTGCAGGAACAAGTCGTTCCTTACGCTGGGTTGTTGGCGATAGCTTCGTGTAAATGCCCCACAATGCGAGGCCACGTGCTGTTGCATTGGTGCGGCAATACCTGGCGGAAGTGAGAATACCCACATTAGACTAGCCTGCGCGGAGTCCTGACCTCAATCCATCAAGTACATGTGGAATGAGCTCAAAAGACCTGAACTAAAAATCCTGCCCCTACGTCGCTGAGGGATTTGAAGTTTAGGTTGGCAAAAGAGTGGGAAAGAATCCCACAGACAGTGGTGAAAAAGCTCACCCGCTCCATGAAAAACGGGCTGGAAACGGTAATAGGAGCTAGAGGGGTGAGGAAGTAATACAAAATTTTTCCTTTCTCTTTCTACTGTTTTCAATCCTTGTTCTCCTTGTGTCCCATTTCAATCATTTTAATTAGTAAAAAGCATGAGGTAAAAAAATAGAATGAGCTTTCAAATGATACTAAAATCTGTAAAAATAAATACCAGTGTATTATCCCTAGGATCTTAAATATCATGTGTGCATAGAATTTGAAACAAAATACAGCTTTTTGAATTGTAAGAATTTCAAATTTGTAATTTAAGTAAATTCATGTGTAAAACCATAGATCAATTGTTTATGGAATTTATAATTAAAAGTCCTCCCAGACTGGAGTTCTATAAGAGACAAAAGGAAAGAGAATTGTTTTTTCATAATAAATATCAAATTGACCATTTTGTTAGGAAATTGAATTGCTATCATCTAAGTCGAACGATTTCGGAAATTAAAAGGGAACAGAAATGTTACTTTGCTATCTCTTTTTATTCCTCACCTATTTAATTTTTCAAGTAAGAACATAATCTTATTTTGTGATCTATTGTGATACAGTCGGCTAATTTATTTTGTTATTCATTTTTCTTTTTATACTAATGAATAATACGAAATATTGTTTTCCAAGAAGTCTTTTATATGGAAAGCTCATCTCTTTGGAATGATTTGCCCAGGACTGTGCTTCCCACCAAGTACAATTTACGGCGATTCAAGACCACCGCGAATCGTTTTTTCCGGACACTCGTCGCTCATGTAATGCTTTAAGGATTTTCCTGCATCACGTGTGCTATGCGCAAAAAAAGAAACCTGATATAATTGAGGATCCGAGTCCAGCCGGAATATAACGAAGTGAAAATGTTTAATAGAAAATTAAATTTCAAAGAGACAAGGAACTGTTCTCTTTCCGTTTCCTTTTCTACACATCTTTGTTTTCATAACAGAATTTCAGCCCAGAACTACTAAAATATATAAATGATCTATCCGTCATTAGAGGTTAGCTTACTAGGTTGTGTTTATGTTTGTTTAAAAAATGTAGAATTTGAAAAGGTTAGTATATATTTTAAAGACTAAAAAATGAAGAAAGCATTGTAAGCGATGTAATAAAATGTTGTAATTATTTTACAAATCTTCGATAATAACATGTATAATGATTTTTTCATAAAGCGGCATAAGCAACGAAGCAGCATTTCGTAGTATAAATTGAAACTAAAACTAGAGATCAAATATATGATTATATTATATCGATAAACAGGAAGTTTTGAAAACTGTAATGTAGTTATCGAGTATTTAGCTTTGTTAGAAAATTAGTTTCTGTTGTAATTTTAGCTTGGCATCCCTTTGCGAAGAAATGACCTTGTCCTCGGTAAATCACTCCAAAGGGATAAGATTCTTCAGAGAAGACTGTTTGAAAAGAGTTGTTCGAAAAGTGAGAAGCTGAACCTCATACGGATGTGATGTATTGGAGCGACATGTGTTCTTAGCATGCATCGCTCTGGGAGTTTTTGTTGTAATTTTAGCTTGGCATCCCTTTGCGAAGAAATGACCTTGTTTTCAACAGCAGCATGGCAATGCTATAGTTAGAAACCATAGCATCAAACGTTAAAACAAATTCTCTCGTATCTCAACGGTTCAATAATTCCTTCATTTAGCTCAAATTTCTCTAAAATAATTAAAGTCCCACTTACATAAGTAGACCATAGTACATTTTTTTTATGGGCATATGCTGCAGGGAAATATCTAAAGCGCTACAAGACCTATACGGAAAAAGTAATTCCGGTTGGTCTTGAATCGCTGTACTCGGTGGAAAACTGAGTCCTCGGCAAATCACTCCAAAGGGATAAGATTCTTCAGATAAAAGACTGTTTGAAAAGAGTTGTACGAAAAGTGAGAAGTTGAACCTCATACGGATGTGATGTATTAGAGCGACATGTGTTCTTAGCATGCATCGCTCTGGGAGGAATTAAGCGGGCTACCCATGAAAGTACTAGAAGTAGTAGAATAGACTCAATTTGCCAATAGTTCTTCGATGTTCCAAGGAATCACGATTGCTGGTGAGTTCTGAGTCTTTAATCAGGCGAAGAGTTCTTTTCTGAATGGAATTCAACAAATACAGTGGATGTTTAGGAGCAGAGTCCCAAACATGGGAGCAGTTTCGGGCTCTTCTCAGAAGCAGCAGGTAGGAGTTTGTCGAATTTGAGCCTTATACAGAATTAACATGTTAAGGGAGTGTGATTCCTCATTCATCAGAATATATCAAACAATATAACACAGTATAATGCCATATCGGAACGAGTAATAATGATTGAAATGAGAATATCTAAACGATATAGTTGCAAAATACTACAAGTCTATGCTCCAACCACCGAGCACGAATAGGAGGAAATTGAGGAATTTTATCAATAAATAAATACTGCCCTTAAATCTAGTTCAGCACATTACCCGCTAATAATTGGTGACCTGAATGCTAAAGTCGGCATAAAGCAGGAGGAAAATTAACATGGCGTAGGCCCTTATGGATCAGGAATGAGGAAAGCTAGAGGACAACTGTTAATAAACTACGTTAACGAAAATCACCTCCATATCATGAATATATATTTTAAGAAAAAAGAAGGAAGAAGGTGGACATGGAAAAACCCAAACGGAATAATAGCTAACGAGATCGATTATATAATATCTAACAAGACGAACATAATATTAGATACACAGGTTATCAGCAGGGTCAAAATGGGAAGTGATCACCGAATGGTTCGGGAAAAAATAAATTTTAACACAAGGATGGAACGAAGAAAAATGATAAATCAACAGATGAAAATGATAGATAGAACACAACTTAAACACAAGAAAAATGAGTATATACTTAAACTCGAAGAACATGAAATCAAACGAAATTAGTAGACAAATCGTATGTTCGTAAATTTAATAACCTGTAACAAGTAGAAAATTGAAGAAACGAGAAGGATATAAAACTTTTACAAAGATCATTAAATGAAGGACAAGCATAACCAAATAATAACTCAAACGAATGAACTACTAATGAATATAGAGAAATTCTACAAGGACCTTTATGAGAGTAAAGTTGAACCACTACCAGACAAAAGCTAGTCAGTTTGAATACGAGTCATGATTTAAGGATCCGAAGGTATTTCCAACATCACCAAATACGAAATACAAGATTTTTTAAATAAAATGGCAAGATGAAGAGCAGGTGAAGACGGCGTACTTCGCGAAATGTTGCTACGGGGCGGAGAGCTCACATTACGAATGCTATTTATACTGTGTAATAAGTGTCTCGAGATGTGCGATGCACCTCGAGACTGGGATAATGCTGTGATGGTCTTGCTCTTTAAAAAAGGAGATGATAAGTCTAAATTAACCAACCATAGACCAATCAGCCTACTATCCGTAATGTACAAGTTATTTATGAAAATAATAACTGCGAGACTCACAAGGAAATTAGATGCCTACCAACCTAGAGAACAAGCCGGATTTAGAAGAGTTTAGTACACTGAACCACCTACAAGTATTAAGAATCTTAATAGAAAAGTAAAACGAGTATAATTTTAAGATTTGGGTTGCCTTTGTGGATTACGAGAAAGCGTTTAACTCCCTTGAAATCTGGGCAACATTAATAGTCTAGAATGACAGCAGATACTCGCAGATTATTCAAAATATATATAAAATGCAACATTTCAGATAGTATTGAAAGAAAACACCAATAAAATATAAATGAAAAGAGAGGTTCGTCAAGGGTACACTATTTCGCCTAAATAGTTTACGTTGGCGCTAGAAGATCTGTTCAAACAACTTCCATGGACAAGGAAGGGCATACATATAGGAGGAGAGCATCTCAATCATTTGCGATTCGCGGATGATATTATGCTTATATCTAACAACAAAGAATTGAAAAAAATGCTGAACGAACTTAACAACAAGTCCAGAGAGATTAGTCTGAAGATAAACATCGCCAAAACCATGTGCATGACAAATAACGACTGTGATAAAGAAGCAGAACTGAACATTGAAAACGCGAAAATCACAAGAACTGATTCATACGTATATCTTGGACAGAAGATAGTAATATCCGAGGAAAACGGAACGGAAACGTGAGCTTTAAATCAAGACATTATAAATCGTCTACAAGTAGCTCAACGAGCGATGGAAAGAAGGATGTTGGGAATATTGTTGAGGGATAGGCTGACTAATAAAGAAATTCGAGGAAGGTTCAAGATAACTGATGTATCTGAGAGGGTAAGCAGGTTGAAGTGGAGATGGGCGGGTCATATCGTAAGACTCTCTGATAATCAATGGACCCATAAGGTAATCAACTGGAGCCCCGGAATTAGAAAAGAAGTAGAGGACGCCCGCAAACCCGTAGAGGATGGACGGCTTATGTCCGACGATGGACTGCATAGTTGGTGATGATGATGATGACAGAATTACCAGTTGTTGTGGAATGTAAAGCTTTCTGGTTTAAAATAATATTCCCAGCTTTTCAGAAGTTCTCTTTGCTATGCATGTACATAACATGTTCGTGTCAAAATATATTTGGTTCAAAGTTAACGCCCAATAAATTGAGCTACGATGCTAGAGGAAAGGAGTGTCCAGACATAACTACGTTGGGTTCCGTAACGTTTACTTTTTTGAAAAAAACTGCTGTCTGGGTTTTTGTAGAGTTAGGGTACTTCGTTACTGCCACCCCAAGATATAGTTTCTTTGAGGTCTTTGTTAAGTTGATCAACTTTCTGCCGTCTGGGAGTATTTGCATGAGTAACCGATGTTCGCAGTAAATAAAGAAATAAGTGTAATTTCATCTGCAGATTGGATTTTCAGCAGATCGTTCATATAAATAAGAAAGAGAGTAGGAGATAGTTTGGAGCCTTAGAGTACACCGGCGCTGACAGTGAAGGTAGTAGAAAAGATTTATAGAAGTAAGAGTTTCTTTGCATTTTCGATAGAATCAAGGCCTGCCATTAGAAAAGCATTTCTACGAAAAACGGATACAACCTTCCATTCCAGCCAAAATGACATGGGAAACCTTCTTAGCGCAGTTAGATGGGTCGTCGGATCTAAAACAAATATTAAACCAAGAGAGAGTTAGAAAATATCTCCTGAGTTCTTACTATTTCGCAGATTTGTAATGCCAAATCTTGTGTGGTTTAGGCGCCTCTCTGTCACTGATCGGTAGGATACTCGATGTCGAAAGCAGTTTATGGCCAGAAGAACCTAACGGCGGTCTTACGGTGACAGTATAAACCTCTGGATTGATGGTTAAGAACAGGAAGACTGGCGAACTCTTCATTTAGATCAGGAATCCATGTTGGTTCATCGATAAGCTGAGTAAAGCCACAACTGATTGAGAAAGATTCAGCTTCACGGCCTTGTACGTCGGTTTTATTTGAATACTTAAACCAGTTGATGTTGTGGACATTAAAGTCGCCCAGAATGGCGATTTTAGTACTTCAATAAATAATTAATCTGTAAATGATCGATGATGCCTGCAAGAGAAGTAAAAAGTATCCTAAAGTTAGTATCACTTGGCGGTCGATAGAGCCAGGTTGGTGGTGTTGTGGGATTGTATTGCAACGAGATCTATTGAAAATACCAACTTGTTAAATAAACTCTTTAACTCTGTTCACTATTCCCAATGTATAGTGCGTAAAACATATTTTAATGAATAACTGGTTTAACATGATGAATTATTGACTAAACATAGCTTTTATGGTACTCGTATATCTGAAAAGATTTGTCTATGGTTTTGGATTTTCCTCAGATATCGTTTTTTGCAAAACTAATCTCTTTTTAACATTCATATCAAGTCTCGTGTACCCTAGGGCCCCCTACTTATTCACGTTCCATTTCATATTTACATTACGAACTTGTTGGAGAAAATCAAAAATGCTTTGCTAATCCTATAACTATTGTTTTTTATTTTTTCTCGTGCAAATACCTGTTAACAAAAGAAACATAGATATTGAGAAAGTTCTGACGAGGTGCAACAGGAACAAAATCGAATTTAACTATTTCTATAATATCGGCCCTTAACCTACAAAGCGTTAACTTTACAGCAAATGTGGCTTGGCATAATTCGTCTGTTTGGTGACTCGAAATTCCCCAGAAATCTTGACTCTTGGAGATATCGAATAAAGGTTAGTGACTTAAGTCCTTTCAATCGATACGTTCAAAGAAAGTATTTGACTGAGGTAGCCCACTCACCAGAGCGGATTATGCTAAGCATGTATATACGTCGCCATAATTTCTCATATCGGTATCACGCTCAGTTTGTCACTCCTGGTACCACTGCTGCTTTCGTAGTGATTTAGGGATTTTTCTGCTGTGTATGTGTTGTGCCTTTAAAAAAAAGTATTGCAGTTGGCAAGTATGTAAAGAATTTCTGTTTACCTTTTAATGACAGCAATTTATTTATTGCTACGCAACGCAATAATTCAAGTAAGTTTGTGCTACTTTAGCGTGTTTTAATCTAAATAAGAAAGATAAAAATAAATAATCACCTTTTAGTCGATTTTGGTGACGGTATATCAATGTATAGCTCTTGCATGGTTAAAAGGTTGTTAAGTCGTGCATAAGCTACAAAATAGACAAACCATTCCAATACAAAAATAATAAAAAATAAAGATTAGTTGGAAAATGCAGGTAGTGTTTAAAAAAGCTGAAAAATATCAATTTAACTTATAGTTGAGTTGTATCGTACATATTATAAATGGGTTGTAATATTTTTTAACTTAATTTTAGTTTTATAATAGTACGTGGGCTGTCTGAAAAGTTCTTGCCCTAAAAATGATTTTTTTTGACGTGATATATCTTTTATTTTTCAATATAATCTTCTGAAACTTCAGTACATTTATTCGAACGTTTTTTGAATAATTCAGTACCATTATTAAAGTGTGATTCCGGAAATATCCATCCACGGCTGCAATACCTTCGTCATTTCCAGCCAGGAATTTTTTCAGGTCTGGAAACAGATAATAGTCAGAGGGAGCCAAATCTGGAGAATACGCTGGATGTTCAAGCAATTCATACTTTAATTCGTTGAATTTTGGCATCGTCAAAACACTTGTGTGAACACGTGCATTGTCTTGATGAAAAATAATTCTTTTCTTCTTTAAAGCAGGTCTTTTCTCACAAGTTTTTACATTCAACTGATTCAAAAGGTTACGGTAATATTCAGAGTTAACTGTTAAACCTTTTTGAAGATCAATAAAACACCTTTGTAATCTCAAAAAACTGTTGCCATAACCTTCCCTGCTGATGGAACCGTCCTTGCCTTCTTTGATGCACTTCCACCGGTTTCAATCCATTGTTTCGACTGTTCTCTTTATTCTGGTGTATAGTGGTGGATCCAAGTTTCATCAGCGTATATGAAACGATGCTTGAAATCCATTTTATTTTGCTTAAAACGATCTAGACACGCTTGAGAAATACGCACTCGAATGCGTTTTTGGTCAATTGTCAACAAATGTGGCACCTATCTTGCACAAAGCTTTTTCATATATAATTCTTCATGCAAAATATTTCCAATTCATTCTTTTGAGATGCTTATGGCTTCAGCTACTTCACACACTTTCACTCGTCGATCATTTAAGAACATATCACGGACTTGTTAAATGATTTGTGGTATTGTAGCAGTTTTTGGACGGCCTGGCGTGGATCATCTTCTAGGCTTGTACTACCAGATTACAAAAAAAACAACCCATTTTTTCACAGTGGATAGTGAAGGTGATGCATCCTTATACACTTTTAACAATCTTGGATGGATTTCTGTTGAATCATCCAAAACGAAGTATTTAATCACTGCACGATATTTAATTTTTTCCATTTTAAAACATCAATGACACATCAATATTAAACAGCTGCTACTATTTAAATGAATTGATGGATCGAACTTTCTCTTGGTTGGACGTTTGTTTTCGATCCGACGACCCATCTGACTGCGCCAGGGAGGTTTCCGATGTTATTTTGGCCGGTATGGAGGCTTACATCCCTTTTTCGAAGAAACGCCCTTCCAACGGCAAGCCTTGGTTTGACCTAAAATGCAAAGAAGCTGTTGCTTCTAAACATCTTGCATACCGACAGTAGCGTGAAGATCCTAACACCATAAATCGTAACATCTTTGTTTGTGCCAGGAACAGATGCAAAGAAATTATCGACGAAACCAAGGAGATACACAATCAATGGATTAGAAACAAACTTCTCGCTTGTCCCGGCAATTTTAGGTCCTTTTGGTCAGTCGCTAAGGCAGTTAGTCAAAATTTCACCAAATCCACCATACCACCACTCACACGGCCAGATAATTCTATTGCAACCGTCACCTGTTGAGAAAGCGAACTTGTTGGCTGAACTCTTTGCTTCACATTCTACTGTCGATTTCCAAGGAAAAACACCACCTACTATTCCCATAGTGCAGTCAAGGATGCCCGATATTGTCTTCAGACAGCGTATCATAAAACGTATTTTGATGAAGCTAGACACCAAAAAGGCTTCTGGCGCTGACGGAATACCTGCCATAGTTCTCAAGAACTGTGCAAGGGAACTAACACCAGTTTTCTGTAGACTTTTCAACCTATCCTACAGAAAGGGAATATTTCCTTCCTGCTGGAAATGTGCCACAGTTCAGCCGATACCTAAAAAAGGCAAGAAGACCTTGCCAAATAACTACCGACCAATCGCACTACTCTCAATAATATCGAAAGTCATGGAAAAGGCTATCAATCAGCATCTTCTAAAATATCTTGAAGGATTCAACATTATTAGTGATCACCAATATGGCTTTCGTAAAAATAGATCAACAGGAGATCTTCTCACTTATGTAACACATGTTTGGAACAACGCAATTGAACACTTTGGAGAATCTCGAGCGGTTGCTCTTGACATATCCAAGGCATTTGACCGTGTTTGGCACGATGGGCTGTTGGCTAAGTTACGTTCTTATGGTATGTCTGAAAAGTTCTGTTTGTGGCTCTCATGTTTCCTCAGAGAGCGTTCTTTACGAGTGGCAGTCGACGGATTTCTTTCTAACACCTTCACTATCAACGCCGGAGTGCCCCAAGGTTCCATACTATCTCCTACTCTCTTCCTTATTTATATTAACGATCTGCTGGAAAAGACCGAGAATCCAATCTACAGCTTTGCAGATGACAGTACACTTATATCTTCATTCACTTTGAATGCTCGGACATCGACTACTCAGACGAATATCCGCAGACAGCAGGAAGTCATTCAACTTAACGAAGACCTGGAAGAAATTCTATCTTGGGGTGACAGTAACCAAGTGGAATTTAACGCTACAAAAACCCAGGCGGCAGTTTTTTCTAAAAAGGTTAACGTTGCAGAACCCGACATAGTTATGTCGGGGCACTCCATCCCTCTAACATCGTCACTCAATCTGTTAGGCGTTAATTTGGGAGCAAATATGTCCTGGCACGAACATGTTGCAGGCATAGCAAGGAGAGCTTCTCAAAAGTTGGGAATATTGTTTCGAACCAGAAAGCTTTACACTCCACAATAACTGTTAATTCTTTACAAAGCTCAAATTCGACCAACTATGGAATACTGCTCCCATGTTTGGAGCTCCGCTCCCAAACATACACTGCATTTGTTGGATTCTATCCAGAGAAGAGCTGTTCGTCTGATTGGACACCCGGAACTGACCGACGGCCTTGATTCGCTGGAACATCGAAGAACGGTTGGCGACTTGAGCTTATTCTACAAGTACTTTCATGGAAAGTGTTCGAAGGATGTGGCCCGCTTAATTCCTCCCAGAGCGGTGCATGTTAGGAGTATACGTCGCGCTAATACTTCACATTCGTATGAGGTTTAGCTTGTTACTCCTCGTACAACGCTTTTCAAGCAGTCTTTTATATGGAGAACATGATACCTTTGGAATAGTTTGCCCAGGACTGTGTTTCCCATCGAGTACAATCTACAGCGATTCAAGAACAACGTGAATCGCTTTCTCCGCACACGTGTCGCTCCTGTAGCGCTTTAGGGATTTCCCTGTAGCACGTGTGCTAGACCCACAAAAAAGAAATAAAATTTTACATGTGTTTGTATACAGGATGGAACTTTCCAATATAATAATGGTTTCACAGTTTCTAAGTGTAAAGCCGAGAACTTTTCAGACAGCCTAGGTAGTTGTTTTATACAAGCAATTTTCTTTAAAAACTAAAGAAAATATAATATCTTTGTAGCATTTATTTTCTTTTTGAGGTTCATTAAGAGGTTGAAGTATACAAGTTGTTTTAGGTTGAACCTTTGTTGAACAAGATATAAATAAATTCCTTTGTCAAATATAGACTATATGCAATTTTGCAAAAACCTATGTCAAAAAGATTCTCCCAAAAATTATACTTAGTCTGCCCTCAGCGAAAGTATTTAAAAATATGACTTCTTATTGTGTAAAGTAACTTCTAGGTATCACAGTGTATAGAAAAATAAATTTTTATTTTACAAGGAAATGAAAATAAAATTTAAAAGGGCGTGCCGTAACAGTCTCGAGATTTGCCAGAGAAATAACTCATTAAAGTGGCCAGCGCACTGAAATTTTATAGGTTCGAAATTAATGTTATATTTTCCTTATTATTTAATTTTTGAACCTGAAATATTTGCTGAAGTTATTTATTTTAGTGAGTACAGTTATTTTGGCTATTTACGGTTGACTCTTCTATAGATGGGAATTATTAATATAATAAATAAAATAAAGAAAGATAAATTGTACAGAAATAATTAAGAGTTATTATTGTCCTCATGAAAATTATGCGGCTGCTAGTGATAAACATCTCAGTACAGAGACAGATCATGTGAAGGGGCGTTGAGAAGATTCTTACCTCCCAATACAAGTTGGAGTCAAAGATACAATAAACATACACTACCGTCCAAAAATTTGCAAGCAGTGACGATTTCCGATTGTAACACAATGTTGTTGTCAATATATACCTGCAATAAATCCTTATTGCTTACCTCAGCCAGCTGAGGTAATTACAAGCTTTATGCCCACAAATATTTTATTACCTTTTTGTTATCAGGGTTGTTTACTTACAATGGATGAGATTAATTAATAGCTCCACATTGAGTAAGATCTTAGCAACAACACTCAGGAATTCAAAGGAGTGAATTGCAATTTCTTAATTTATTACCCCTGAAAGTATTCATAAGGTTGTTTAATTCGAACTTTCGTATTTAAAATGGAGCAAAAATGGTAGCTAAGTGTCGAACAGAAAAAGGTCATCTGTACTCTATATAAGAATGGGTATAATGAGTGACAAATTCTAAAAATGGTCGCAATTTCAAATAAAGGGGTGTACTAAATCCTCTACAGAAAACAAGTAGCCAGATCAAATTAACCCAGAAAAAAGTTTGGTCGACCTAAAGCAACAAAGAATCTGAAGAAACATTCATCACCATACCACCACTCACACGGCCAGATAATTCTATTGCAACGACACCTGTTGAGAAAGCGAACTTGTTGGCTGAACTCTTTGCTTTACATTCTACTGTCGATTTCCAAGAAAAAACACTACCTACTATTTCCATAGTGCAGTCAAGGATGCCCGATATTGTCTTCAGACAGCGTGTCATAAAACGTATTTTAATAAAGCTAGACACCAAAAAAACCTTTTGGCGCTGACGGAATTCCTACCAAAGTTCTCAAAAACTGTGCGAGGGAACTAACACCAGTTTTCTGTAGACTTTTCTCAACCTATCCTACAGAAAGGGAATATTTCCTTCCTGCTGGAAATGTGCCACAGTTCAGCCGATACCTAAAAAACGCAAGAAGACCTTGCCAAATAACTACCGACCAGTCGCACTGCTTTCAATAATATCGAAAGTCATGGAAAAGGCTATCAATCAGCATCTTCTAAAATATCTTGAAGGATTCAACATTATTAGCGATCATCAATATGGCTTTCGTAAAAATAGATCAACAGGAGATCTTCTGACTTATGTAACACACGTTTGGAACAACGCAATTGAACACTTTGGAGAATCACGAGCGGTTGCTCTTGACATATCCAAGGCATTCGACCGTGTTTGGCACGATGGGCTGTTGGCTAAGGGCTCTTATGGTATGTCTGAAAAGTTCTGTTTGTGGCTCTCATGTTTCCTCAGAGAGCGTTCTTTACGAATGGCAGTCGACGGATTTCTTTCTAACACCTTCACTAACAACGCCGGTGTACCTCAAGGCTCCATACTGTCTCCTACTCTTTTTCTCATTTACCTTAACGATCTGCTGGAAAAGACCGAGAATCCAATCTACAGCTTTGCAGATGACAGTACGCTTCTCTCTTCATTCAGACGAATATCCACAGACAGCAGGAAGTCATTCAACTTAACACGACCTGGAAGAAATTTTATCTTGGGTGACAGTAACCAAGTGGAATTTAACGCTACAAAAAACCCAGGCGGCAGTTTTTTTCTAAAAAAGTTAACGTTGCTGAACTCGATAGAGTTATGTCGGGGCACTTCATTCTTTTAACATCGTCACTCAATTTGTTGGGCGTTAATTTGGGAGCAAAGATGTCCTGGCATGAACATGTTGCAGGCATAGCAAAGAAAGCTTCTCAAAAGTTGGGAATATTATTTCGAACCAGAAAGATTTATACTCCACAACAACTGTTAATTCTTTACAAAGCTCAAATTCGACCAACTATGGAATACTGCTCCCATGTTTGGGGCTCCGCTCCCAAACATACTCTGCATTTGTTGGATTCTGTTCAGAGAAGAGCTGCTCGTCTGATTGGAGACCCGGAACTGACCGACGGCCTTGATTCGCTGGAACATCGAAGAACGGTTGGCGACTTGAGCCTATTCTACAAGTATTTTCATGGAGAGTGTTCAAAGGATGTGGCCCGCTTAATTCCTCCCAGGGCGGTGCATGTTAGAAGTACACGTCACGCTAATACTTCACATCCGTATGAGGTTCAGCTTGCTACTCCTCGTACAACGCTTTTCAAGCAGTCTTTTATATGGAGAACATCATCCCTTTGGAATAATTTGCTCAGGACTGTGTTTCCCACCGAGTACAATCTACAGCGATTCAAGAACAACGTGAATCGCTTTCTCCGCACACGTGTCGCTCCTGTAGCGCTTTAGGGATTTCCCTGTAGCACGTGTGCTAGACCCACAAAAAAGAAATAAAATTTTACATGTGTTTGTATACAGGATGGAACTTTCCAATATAATAATGGTTTCACAGTTTCTAAGTGTAAAGCCGAGAACTTTTCAGACAGCCTAGGTAGTTGTTTTATACAAGCAATTTTCTTTAAAAACTAAAGAAAATATAATATCTTTGTAGCATTTATTTTCTTTTTGAGGTTCATTAAGAGGTTGAAGTATACAAGTTGTTTTAGGTTGAACCTTTGTTGAACAAGATATAAATAAATTCCTTTGTCAAATATAGACTATATGCAATTTTGCAAAAACCTATGTCAAAAAGATTCTCCCAAAAATTATACTTAGTCTGCCCTCAGCGAAAGTATTTAAAAATATGACTTCTTATTGTGTAAAGTAACTTCTAGGTATCACAGTGTATAGAAAAATAAATTTTTATTTTACAAGGAAATGAAAATAAAATTTAAAAGGGCGTGCCGTAACAGTCTCGAGATTTGCCAGAGAAATAACTCATTAAAGTGGCCAGCGCACTGAAATTTTATAGGTTCGAAATTAATGTTATATTTTCCTTATTATTTAATTTTTGAACCTGAAATATTTGCTGAAGTTATTTATTTTAGTGAGTACAGTTATTTTGGCTATTTACGGTTGACTCTTCTATAGATGGGAATTATTAATATAATAAATAAAATAAAGAAAGATAAATTGTACAGAAATAATTAAGAGTTATTATTGTCCTCATGAAAATTATGCGGCTGCTAGTGATAAACATCTCAGTACAGAGACAGATCATGTGAAGGGGCGTTGAGAAGATTCTTACCTCCCAATACAAGTTGGAGTCAAAGATACAATAAACATACACTACCGTCCAAAAATTTGCAAGCAGTGACGATTTCCGATTGTAACACAATGTTGTTGTCAATATATACCTGCAATAAATCCTTATTGCTTACCTCAGCCAGCTGAGGTAATTACAAGCTTTATGCCCACAAATATTTTATTACCTTTTTGTTATCAGGGTTGTTTACTTACAATGGATGAGATTAATTAATAGCTCCACATTGAGTAAGATCTTAGCAACAACACTCAGGAATTCAAAGGAGTGAATTGCAATTTCTTAATTTATTACCCCTGAAAGTATTCATAAGGTTGTTTAATTCGAACTTTCGTATTTAAAATGGAGCAAAAATGGTAGCTAAGTGTCGAACAGAAAAAGGTCATCTGTACTCTATATAAGAATGGGTATAATGAGTGACAAATTCTAAAAATGGTCGCAATTTCAAATAAAGGGGTGTACTAAATCCTCTACAGAAAACAAGTAGCCAGATCAAATTAACCCAGAAAAAAAGTTTGGTCGACCTAAAGCAACAAAGAATCTGAAGAAACATTCATCACCATACCACCACTCACACGGCCAGATAATTCTATTGCAACGACACCTGTTGAGAAAGCGAACTTGTTGGCTGAACTCTTTGCTTTACATTCTACTGTCGATTTCCAAGAAAAAACACTACCTACTATTTCCATAGTGCAGTCAAGGATGCCCGATATTGTCTTCAGACAGCGTGTCATAAAACGTATTTTAATAAAGCTAGACACCAAAAAAACCTTTTGGCGCTGACGGAATTCCTACCAAAGTTCTCAAAAACTGTGCGAGGGAACTAACACCAGTTTTCTGTAGACTTTTCTCAACCTATCCTACAGAAAGGGAATATTTCCTTCCTGCTGGAAATGTGCCACAGTTCAGCCGATACCTAAAAAACGCAAGAAGACCTTGCCAAATAACTACCGACCAGTCGCACTGCTTTCAATAATATCGAAAGTCATGGAAAAGGCTATCAATCAGCATCTTCTAAAATATCTTGAAGGATTCAACATTATTAGCGATCATCAATATGGCTTTCGTAAAAATAGATCAACAGGAGATCTTCTGACTTATGTAACACACGTTTGGAACAACGCAATTGAACACTTTGGAGAATCACGAGCGGTTGCTCTTGACATATCCAAGGCATTCGACCGTGTTTGGCACGATGGGCTGTTGGCTAAGGGC
The DNA here is from genome assembly GCA_019049505.1 of Pachyrhynchus sulphureomaculatus. Lineage (NCBI taxonomy): Eukaryota > Metazoa > Arthropoda > Insecta > Coleoptera > Curculionidae > Pachyrhynchus > Pachyrhynchus sulphureomaculatus. The sequence continues at coordinate 83,128,963 of CM032455.1, forward strand.
TCTTATGGTATGTCTGAAAAGTTCTGTTTGTGGCTCTCATGTTTCCTCAGAGAGCGTTCTTTACGAATGGCAGTCGACGGATTTCTTTCTAACACCTTCACTAACAACGCCGGTGTACCTCAAGGCTCCATACTGTCTCCTACTCTTTTTCTCATTTACCTTAACGATCTGCTGGAAAAGACCGAGAATCCAATCTACAGCTTTGCAGATGACAGTACGCTTCTCTCTTCATTCAGACGAATATCCACAGACAGCAGGAAGTCATTCAACTTAACACGACCTGGAAGAAATTTTATCTTGGGTGACAGTAACCAAGTGGAATTTAACGCTACAAAAAACCCAGGCGGCAGTTTTTTTCTAAAAAAGTTAACGTTGCTGAACTCGATAGAGTTATGTCGGGGCACTTCATTCTTTTAACATCGTCACTCAATTTGTTGGGCGTTAATTTGGGAGCAAAGATGTCCTGGCATGAACATGTTGCAGGCATAGCAAAGAAAGCTTCTCAAAAGTTGGGAATATTATTTCGAACCAGAAAGATTTATACTCCACAACAACTGTTAATTCTTTACAAAGCTCAAATTCGACCAACTATGGAATACTGCTCCCATGTTTGGGGCTCCGCTCCCAAACATACTCTGCATTTGTTGGATTCTGTTCAGAGAAGAGCTGCTCGTCTGATTGGAGACCCGGAACTGACCGACGGCCTTGATTCGCTGGAACATCGAAGAACGGTTGGCGACTTGAGCCTATTCTACAAGTATTTTCATGGAGAGTGTTCAAAGGATGTGGCCCGCTTAATTCCTCCCAGGGCGGTGCATGTTAGAAGTACACGTCACGCTAATACTTCACATCCGTATGAGGTTCAGCTTGCTACTCCTCGTACAACGCTTTTCAAGCAGTCTTTTATATGGAGAACATCATCCCTTTGGAATAATTTGCTCAGGACTGTGTTTCCCACCGAGTACAATCTACAGCGATTCAAGAACAACGTGAATCGCTTTCTCCGCACACGTGTCGCTCCTGTAGCGCTTTAGGGATTTCCCTGTAGCACGTGTGCTAGACCCACAAAAAAGAAATAAAATTTTACATGTGTTTGTATACAGGATGGAACTTTCCAATATAATAATGGTTTCACAGTTTCTAAGTGTAAAGCCGAGAACTTTTCAGACAGCCTAGGTAGTTGTTTTATACAAGCAATTTTCTTTAAAAACTAAAGAAAATATAATATCTTTGTAGCATTTATTTTCTTTTTGAGGTTCATTAAGAGGTTGAAGTATACAAGTTGTTTTAGGTTGAACCTTTGTTGAACAAGATATAAATAAATTCCTTTGTCAAATATAGACTATATGCAATTTTGCAAAAACCTATGTCAAAAAGATTCTCCCAAAAATTATACTTAGTCTGCCCTCAGCGAAAGTATTTAAAAATATGACTTCTTATTGTGTAAAGTAACTTCTAGGTATCACAGTGTATAGAAAAATAAATTTTTATTTTACAAGGAAATGAAAATAAAATTTAAAAGGGCGTGCCGTAACAGTCTCGAGATTTGCCAGAGAAATAACTCATTAAAGTGGCCAGCGCACTGAAATTTTATAGGTTCGAAATTAATGTTATATTTTCCTTATTATTTAATTTTTGAACCTGAAATATTTGCTGAAGTTATTTATTTTAGTGAGTACAGTTATTTTGGCTATTTACGGTTGACTCTTCTATAGATGGGAATTATTAATATAATAAATAAAATAAAGAAAGATAAATTGTACAGAAATAATTAAGAGTTATTATTGTCCTCATGAAAATTATGCGGCTGCTAGTGATAAACATCTCAGTACAGAGACAGATCATGTGAAGGGGCGTTGAGAAGATTCTTACCTCCCAATACAAGTTGGAGTCAAAGATACAATAAACATACACTACCGTCCAAAAATTTGCAAGCAGTGACGATTTCCGATTGTAACACAATGTTGTTGTCAATATATACCTGCAATAAATCCTTATTGCTTACCTCAGCCAGCTGAGGTAATTACAAGCTTTATGCCCACAAATATTTTATTACCTTTTTGTTATCAGGGTTGTTTACTTACAATGGATGAGATTAATTAATAGCTCCACATTGAGTAAGATCTTAGCAACAACACTCAGGAATTCAAAGGAGTGAATTGCAATTTCTTAATTTATTACCCCTGAAAGTATTCATAAGGTTGTTTAATTCGAACTTTCGTATTTAAAATGGAGCAAAAATGGTAGCTAAGTGTCGAACAGAAAAAGGTCATCTGTACTCTATATAAGAATGGGTATAATGAGTGACAAATTCTAAAAATGGTCGCAATTTCAAATAAAGGGGTGTACTAAATCCTCTACAGAAAACAAGTAGCCAGATCAAATTAACCCAGAAAAAAGTTTGGTCGACCTAAAGCAACAAAGAATCTGAAGAAACATTCATCACCATACCACCACTCACACGGCCAGATAATTCTATTGCAACGACACCTGTTGAGAAAGCGAACTTGTTGGCTGAACTCTTTGCTTTACATTCTACTGTCGATTTCCAAGAAAAAACACTACCTACTATTTCCATAGTGCAGTCAAGGATGCCCGATATTGTCTTCAGACAGCGTGTCATAAAACGTATTTTAATAAAGCTAGACACCAAAAAAACCTTTTGGCGCTGACGGAATTCCTACCAAAGTTCTCAAAAACTGTGCGAGGGAACTAACACCAGTTTTCTGTAGACTTTTCTCAACCTATCCTACAGAAAGGGAATATTTCCTTCCTGCTGGAAATGTGCCACAGTTCAGCCGATACCTAAAAAAACGCAAGAAGACCTTGCCAAATAACTACCGACCAGTCGCACTGCTTTCAATAATATCGAAAGTCATGGAAAAGGCTATCAATCAGCATCTTCTAAAATATCTTGAAGGATTCAACATTATTAGCGATCATCAATATGGCTTTCGTAAAAATAGATCAACAGGAGATCTTCTGACTTATGTAACACACGTTTGGAACAACGCAATTGAACACTTTGGAGAATCACGAGCGGTTGCTCTTGACATATCCAAGGCATTCGACCGTGTTTGGCACGATGGGCTGTTGGCTAAGGGCTCTTATGGTATGTCTGAAAAGTTCTGTTTGTGGCTCTCATGTTTCCTCAGAGAGCGTTCTTTACGAATGGCAGTCGACGGATTTCTTTCTAACACCTTCACTAACAACGCCGGTGTACCTCAAGGCTCCATACTGTCTCCTACTCTTTTTCTCATTTACCTTAACGATCTGCTGGAAAAGACCGAGAATCCAATCTACAGCTTTGCAGATGACAGTACGCTTCTCTCTTCATTCAGACGAATATCCACAGACAGCAGGAAGTCATTCAACTTAACACGACCTGGAAGAAATTTTATCTTGGGTGACAGTAACCAAGTGGAATTTAACGCTACAAAAAACCCAGGCGGCAGTTTTTTTCTAAAAAAGTTAACGTTGCTGAACTCGATAGAGTTATGTCGGGGCACTTCATTCTTTTAACATCGTCACTCAATTTGTTGGGCGTTAATTTGGGAGCAAAGATGTCCTGGCATGAACATGTTGCAGGCATAGCAAAGAAAGCTTCTCAAAAGTTGGGAATATTATTTCGAACCAGAAAGATTTATACTCCACAACAACTGTTAATTCTTTACAAAGCTCAAATTCGACCAACTATGGAATACTGCTCCCATGTTTGGGGCTCCGCTCCCAAACATACTCTGCATTTGTTGGATTCTGTTCAGAGAAGAGCTGCTCGTCTGATTGGAGACCCGGAACTGACCGACGGCCTTGATTCGCTGGAACATCGAAGAACGGTTGGCGACTTGAGCCTATTCTACAAGTATTTTCATGGAGAGTGTTCAAAGGATGTGGCCCGCTTAATTCCTCCCAGGGCGGTGCATGTTAGAAGTACACGTCACGCTAATACTTCACATCCGTATGAGGTTCAGCTTGCTACTCCTCGTACAACGCTTTTCAAGCAGTCTTTTATATGGAGAACATCATCCCTTTGGAATAATTTGCTCAGGACTGTGTTTCCCACCGCGTACAATTTACAGCGATTCAAGAACAACGTGAATCGCTTTCGCATTCGTGTTGCTCCTGTAGCGCTTTAGAGACTTCTTTCCTGCAGCACGTGTGCTAGACCTATAAAAAAAGCTTAACAGCTCCTCAAATTACCGCTGAAACTATTGTTAAGAGCTGATTACAGTCTGCAGGCCTAAGAGAATGTGTAGCTACCAGGAAACAGAAACTGACACTCAGAAACAAGAAAAATAGATTACAATGGGCTAAATACATAGAAATTGGACGTTAGACCAATGTATTAAAGTCCTTTAGATGAATGAGTCCAAATTCCAAATGTCTGGATCTAATATAAGAATATTTGTGCGCCGCTTAACTAACGAAAGGGTTTCAGAGTTTTCATTTCACCAATTATTAAGAACGAAGGTAGCAGTGGTATGGTTTGGGGATGTTTTGGTAGTCGTAAGTCAGTAAGTTTGGTAAATATAGATAGAAAATTCAATAAAGAAGCATACAGAGCATAAGAGTATGCCATGTCATCTCGGGTAAATATTATTGCTTCCAATTTGACCTTTCAATAAGATAACGACCCTAAACACTTTTTAAATCTAGGTAAAAGGTATCTTAAAGACGAAAAAAAAAAGAGTCCCTCCTTCTCTGTCCCATGAATTAGAACGGAGGTTATGCCCAGAGTATTTTAATAATTCAATAAATAGGATATCGAACATTTGTGAGGTAGTAATTTAAAATAAAGTTTGTCATTTTGATGAATCTAAGATTTGATGTATGAGGAGTACATTTATGACCGATTCCATTTCATTCAATGATTTTACAATAATAAAAACCTTTTTCATTTTGTTCTTTTTGTTTTAATTAAAGATTTTTTAGTGCTTAGAAATTTTGGACGGTAGTGCAGCAAGATACTTTAAGTCTTTTCTTTGCGTTGTATCAATTTATTTGATCCCACAATATAAAAAGAATAAATTAGGAATACTAAATTCTCGCATGCACAGACAATTTGAGAAGATTTATATTATATACAGAATATATATTTAATGTTTCGGCTTTATACAATAAATTATACGGCACAGATTTTTTCATTAAATAGTATTGCATTAAAATATGCTAGTCGTTCCTTGTTATCTCTTTCATAATGCTCAAAGTGGTCTGTAACATGTTTTAATGTTCCCATGAGTAGATGGAACTTAAAATTTTCCATCAAAAACTACCCTTATTTAGTGGTAGTAAAAAAGTTAAAATAAATAGGATGAGGATGTTCTCAACGAGATTCTAGATATTAGCAGAAGTCTTCATGACTGCGGATTAAATGATTGAAATCTAATGAGTTGACTCCTATAAATTACTATAATAGGAAAAAAAGAAAACTGGAAAGCCTATAAATAATTAAATTAGTAAAAACCCCATAAATTTGTCCTGTGAAGAGAAATCAGGTTCTAACCACTTAACTGTCAATAATGATAATAATTAATCTCACTGTGAATTACACAGGGGAACAGCTGTTTTGGTGTCGAGGTTTTTTGAGCTGATTCTATATCAATTTGATGTCCTGAATTCAAATAACGTATTCATTTGTACCTAGGAGCTCAAATTTTTAAGATATAACATACAATTTTAGAGAAATATAAGTTACATTATTGTAACTCAAATCCGTAAGCGTAGTAAACAAAAGTAGATACGAAATTTTTATTTTAGTTATACAAAATACAATATTATGTCGTACTTACAAACAAAAAAAAAACATTGAAGAAATGAAATAGTCACTCAACACTTGGAAAGCTTCTTTTCCGCGACATTCTTGAAAGCTTTTTTAAACAGTCCCTTTTTAAACTCCAGCAGTAATCTGCCATTATGTGCATGTCCCATCTTCCTTGGTAGCGGTCCTCCATAACTTTAATATCTTGGTGAAATCTTTCACCTTGTTCCTCACTCATGTCTCCTAAATTTTCTGGAAAACGGTCTAAGTGGCTGTGTAAATAGTGTATTTTAATACTCATATTGCACCTTAAGGATTTGAAACTATTAAGCATCTTGTTAACCATTTCAACATAGTTTTGAGCTTTATGTTTGCCTAGAAAATTTTCTACAACTGCAACAAATGATGTCCAAGCTTCTCGTTCAACTTGATTCATTGAATTTATGAAGGCAGGATCCTTAATTAATTGTCTTATTTGTGGGCCGTCAAATATCCCTGCTTTGAGTTTTTCTGTGCTCAACTGATGCATTTTTACCCCTATATATGCAAAACAAGAGCCATTCTTATCAAGAGCCTTTACAAATTGCTTCATTAAGCCCAACTTTATATGTAACGGAGGAAGTATGATTTTTTCTCTTTCAACCAAAGCGTCGTTAATGACATTCTTTTCCCCAACGTCCATGTTTTCTCTCTGAGGCCAATCTTTTCTAACCCAGTGGTGTGTTTTGTCCCTACTATCCCAGAGGCATAAGAAACACGGATATTTCGTGTAACCACTTTGCTGCCCAAGAAGAAAGTTTACCATTTTTAAGTCTACACAAATCATCCATTGATGTTCGTAATACTTTATCTTCTGTAAGACCAAAGCTATGGTATTATATTCTTCTTTCAGTTTCGTTGAGTGAGCTAGTGGTATTGAACCATATTTATTCCCATTATGTAGGACACATTTTAAACTTCGCTTTGAACTGTCAATAAATAGGCGCCAATCATCTGGAATATATTCAGAAAGTCCCATTTCTTTCAGGAGTCCCCTAATTTCGTGACAAAATACAAGATTGTCTTCTTGAGAAAAGAATGGTAGCAGATCTTTTTCTCTTGTACGGTAAAAGGTAATTTTGGTTCCTTGTTCCAGTAAATTTTTGTCGTTCAAACTAGAAGCCAGTACTTCAGAAGCTTTTTTCGATAAATTGAGATCCCTGGTGAGATCATTTAATTCATTTTGATTGAAGCGTTGAGGAACTGATGACGTCCCCTCATAGTCACTGTTAGTTTCATTAGCATCAGAACTTTTATTAGCATCAGAAGAGCGATCGGAGGGAAAATATTCGTCATCAGAGATATGTGGTAGCTGATGAAAATGTTGGAATCGGTATTTCATCTGAGTGCGGGATAGGGCGTATTGCCGAGTCTAAATTGGGATAAGTCCACTTACTGCGGTTATTTCGATTGATTCCATTAGTCTTTACTAAACAGAAATAACAATCATTGAAGTGGTTTTTTGGTTCTCTCCAAACCATTGGTACGCCGAATTTTAGATATTTTCTTTTCCCGTTAGTCCACTGCCGTAAATGCTCTGTACAAGTTTTACACACGAGATGCGGGGCCCACGTTTTGTCCTGATCACCAAGCTTAACTCCAAAGTATCCAAGATACGCTCGCTTTACAAAGTCAGTAATAGTTTGTCTGTTTGGTTGAAACATGTATTCTCCGCATATATAGCAAAACACATCAGGTTGATTTACACAACTTCTTCTTGAACTGGAACCTGAACTCATTTTAATTCTGTTCAATAACACAAAAACACTCTTTTCTTAACATAAAATAAACACGCCGAATTCGATCTACTCTCATTAGTAAGAACGCACAAACTGACGAGACTTACCCGAGTTAGGTGATTAAAAGGGTCAGTTCAGGTACCTGATAGGCAATGGTTCCACTATTTATAGATTTACCTGGAATTTACTCAATTACAGACTGACAATAAAACCATTGTACCTACATTAATGAATATATAATAATTTTAGAACTCTCATAAATGAATATACTGAATAAAAACCACATTGGTAGATAAGTTGATGTATCTAAAAAAGTAGAGCTGATAGAGAAAAACAGAATGCATGTATAGATTTAGCGTCCCAAATATAGTTAAAATCAGCTCTAAAATCCCAGGCACCAAAACAAAAATATTTTTTTGTTGCCCTGTGTTATTGATTTAAAATTATTTTGGGTGTGATTCACACTTAAATGATTATTTTTTTAATTAACCTAAAGTTTAATAATAAAATATTTTAATTTTTATGAGATTGCAACATGGTCCAATATGATTTCTCAGAATCTGATCGTTACGAAAAATTTCTTCCTATTCTTAACCTAGTTAGTAAAAAAATATTTATTTATGTATACAGTAATATTACATTTTTATATATTTTTATTAACCTCTTCCCTTTAATTATGGTTGAAAATATCCAGAAGTACGCCTGTGATTGTAAATATTATACGGAAATTGGTTTAATTAGTTTGAACAAATAAACGTAGCCCAAAAGTGTATCTATTTTGTTGCACTTGCGAGAGCTCATGCCTGGCTTTACCTTTTATAAGAGCTCTTCTTTTGCGAACTCAAGGAATAATCGAAAAGAAGTAGCAGAGCTTACTGACACTAACAAAATACCTGAGGAAGAATGGGAACGATATTTGACCGATTTATTTAAAGGAAACGACAACATCAATAAACACACTATCACACCACAAATACCAGAAATAAGAAAAGAAGTACAAATTACATATCAAGAAGTAGCAACTGCTATAAAATCGCTGAAGAACAGAAAGTCACCCGGGCAAGATGGAATACCCAATGAACTGTTAAAATATGGAGGGGATAACTTAATGGCAGAACTTACGAAACTGATTCGAAAGATAATAGCACAATGCGAGATATCGGACGCATGGAGAATTAGTACAATTAAACCAATGTTTAAAAAGTACCCAAATAACTACAGGAGTATAAACTTACTATACACAACACTGAAACTCACTACAAAAATAATAAGTAACAAAATTAATACAATTACATCACTGTGAGAAGAACAGCAAGGATTCTGATTGGGAAGATCATGCGTGGATGCAGTATTTATATTGAGACAAGTGGTTGAAAAATCTATAGAATATAACAAACCAGCATACCTGTGCTTCATAGTTCTACAGAAAGCATTCAGCCGCATACAACTGCAAAATGTTATACATCTGCTAACACATGGGCTGAAAAGTCCCGGGCCTAACACATAGATGGCGCTAGTTTTATTGCAGTCACCTTTTTTTTCAGTTAATACTAACCTTCAAAAGACAGCTGTTAAAATTTCATGATATTCTATTCATTAGTTTGCGAGTTCTTGTGCTAAGAGTGACCCTACTTTTGTTATTTTCAAAACAATGGATCAAAAACAATTTCGTGTTTTAATTTTACACTGCTTCTTGATGGGAAAAAATACCGTTCAAGCGAAGCAATGGCTTGAAAAGTGTTATGGGGATTCCGCTCCATCAGAAACAACAATAAAACGTTGGTTTTGCTGACTTCAAACGTGGTCGTAGAGACACCGATGATGCAGAACGCAGTGGACGTCCAAATGAGGCGGTAACACCAGAAAACATCAAAAAAATCCATAAAATCGTTTTGAATGATCGAAAAGTGAAGTTGCGTGAGTTAGCTGACATCGTAAAGATATCAAAAGAACGTGTTGGCTTTATATTGCATGAGCATTTGACTATGAGAAAGCTCTGTTCAAAGTGGGTGCCGCGTTTGCTCACTGTTGATCAAAAACAAGAACGTGTTGATGATTCTGAGCAGTGTTTGGCCATGTTTAAACGTAACAAACCGGAATTTTTGCGTCGATATGTGACAATGGATGAAACATGGATCCATCACTTCACTCCGGAATCAAAACGATCGTCATCTGAGTGGACAGCAACTGGTGAACCTCGTCCAAAGCGCCCGAAAGCACAACAATCGGCTGGAAAGGTTATGGCCTCGGTATTTTGGGATGTGCGTGGTGTAATATTCATCGACTATCTTGAGAAAGGAAATACCATCAACAGTGAATATTATATAGCGTTATTGGAGCGTTTGAAGGCCGAAATTGCAAAGAAACGACCGTATATGGCAAAGAAAAAAATTTTGTTTCATCAAGACAACGCCCCCGTGTCACAAGTCAATCAAAACAATGGCAAAACTACATGAATTGAACTTCGAATTGCTCCCACATCCACCGTATTCGCCAGATTTGGCTCCCAGCGACTACTGGCTGTTCGCAGACCTGAAAAAAATGCTCGCCGGTAAGAAATTTCGCACGAATGAAGAGGTTATCGCTGAAACTGAGGCCTATTTTGAGGCAAAAGATAAATCGTTCTACAAAAGTGGTATTGAAATGTTAGAGCGGCGCTGGAATGATTGCGTTGCTCTTGATGGAGATTACGTTGATGAATAAAGCTAATTTTGAACCAAAAAAACCGTGTTTTCTTTGTTAGGCCCGGGACTTTTCAGCCCATGTGTTATATAACAGAGATATCCCAATAAACATTGTTGCCAGCATTGAAGAAATAAAGACAGAATCTCTGAAGGAATGAAACGCCATACCGAAAATTGAGTTTCAGAAGTGCTTCCAAGATTGAAAAAAGTGCTGGCACAAGTGTATTGTATCTGGTACGGACTCTTTTGAACGAGACAACATTAAATATACATGAATAAATAAAGAGTTTTTTCAGACAAACGAAGATTCTGAGTATTTTTTGATCAAACCTCGTATTCTCTTAAAAATTAATAATTTATAGGTTATAGGGTTCTCTTGCTAAGTATTGCTTGTATTGCATTAGTAAAAATTCAGCCTACGAGATTCTTACCCTATAAACCTATAGTTTTGAGGGATATTCCTTCAGGAGATAGAGTTATGAGATTTTTCCTGGTTTTTGATTAAAATAATAAACAAATTTTGAGCGTAATTATTTATAATCACGCATTTAAACAGTTAAATAGGTGAGGGAGGGGTTAAAAGGATGTATATGTCGATACATCGTTTTCAGAGTTCTTGAGTCGAAGAAATCTGAATTGTGTTCATTATTTCTAATTTTAAGGAAAATAGCTTGGATTAGGTTATTATTTAGTGTAAGAAAAGTCAAATTCAATTTTTTATTAGAACTACCAACGTCTCTTTACGGTACTTACTTTCCTTGTTAAGGGGAGTATTGTATTTGTGAAAAAATCAGTCACCAAGATTTTTGCAATCCTACACATTTTAGGATACCTATATCAAGAAAAACATAGACCCTGCTTCCTTCGGTCTGTCTATTTGTTGGTTTATCTATCTGCCGGTACAATAATTCTTGAACAAAATGCCATATCGATGTCTTTTTTTTGTTTTAAGTACATTCCAATATTTGCTGGTGTTAACTTTAAAAGAATATATTTATTCGACAATATTAAATAAAATATTTTTTTGTGCGTTCGTTCAGAAAGTTATCACTTCTCAAACATTGTTTTTAAGTGAAACGAGCCTTTTCGGCACTAGTGCGAAAGCCACTTTTTTATGTACGATTTTGTCATGCCATGAGACTGGAATTGTTATGTATTATTTTTTACGTTAATTTAATACACAAGGAAAAATTTACCTGTTACGTATGTTAAACTTTCAGAACTCTCACTAACTGTCGTCAAACTGAAATTTGCTTACTCGTTCTATCAAATATCATATTTCGAACTCCACGGAAATAACCATGCTGGCACAAGGAGTTTTTTTTCAATAAATAACAGAGCAGAATGCTTGCGAGAATTATTTGAAAGCAAAATGTTATTTTATAAATTTTATACGTGCAGAACGTATCTCTTAATATTTTAAAACACTCACTATCATTAAAAAGAAAAATTTTGTAAACTGTACAGTATTTTAATTAAAACAGTATTAAAGGTAAAGTTAAAAGTAAATTTTTAAAACACGGCATTGAAAGTTTAGATTATTTCCTTACTTAAATAAACAAATTTGAAAATACACATGAACAGTCTAAAAATATTTTTAAATACGAAAAAAACTCTCTTACACTTTGTTAACTAGTTTATAGACCCAAAAACCTAAATATATTAATTTAAAACAAAAATTTCGTGGTTTTAAAAAATAGGTCAGGAAATAACAGGAGGCTAATAGTATTTCAGTGACTGAGAAAAGATCTGTGCCAAATATTTAACTACATATCACGCCGCCCTAATATATTAAGTATAAAATAAAACATTCTTTTAATAAATTAACAATATTGTAAGCCAAAAACTGTGCAGCTTTTGCCAAAATTTATGTGACATTTTATGGTCTACAGAAAATTTAAATAAAATTAAAATTACACGATCGGATGCTGGGACAGATGCTATGACTATTATTATTACAAATTTGCTTATGTTGCTAAAGCGATAATTATCAAGGCAAGCGCTTTGCTTAAAAAAACAATTGAATTATAGTGGGTGAATGTAAGTGCAAAGTGTATCGCGTAACATGCAAATAACTATCAAATTAAAGATTTTTCAGCATTTTTATGTGTCATACAAAGATATACAGCACTCACAAACTTACCTGGAAACTTTATATAGTTGATTAAGGTGTGAAAACACGAAAAAAACTCGGTAAAACGTTAAATCGTTGTCAGATCGATTCGTCAAACCTACTTAAATCAAGTGGGGCGCGCGAAAAAATCGAAGCTTACAAAATAAGCGAATCGGGACGCTGTTGGGCTTATTTAACTTTACATCCTAAAAAAGGAGAAAGTGTATGAAAATGCACCGTTTCGTTGATTAATATGAGTGTAACTAATCAAGGGTGCTATGTATACTATGTGTATGCCGGTCAATTTCGGGATCTCTGGATCGACACACTCTCGCACACTGGCTGTGACGTCATGGAGGAAGGTGGGGATCCCTGAGTTTTGCTTTGGCTTAAAATAAGTCAAGGAACTACCGCCGCACCGGGAGTTGTGTAAACACGTAAGAATCAGTGTGTATTAGATCAGTGTACCGTGATGGCTGAATTTGCTTGATTCAAACTGTTAAAGAAGATACATTTTTAACGAAATAAACGTATTTGTAATTACTTCATATAACTAATTCTTTATCATCATATGCTGTAGATTTTCTTTTTGAACTATGACAAATTTGCTTTTAACATTTGGAGTCTTCTGAACGATGAACGATGTAACACAAGTTTTGGGGAAAAATATTCTTGAAACAAAAAACGAAAAATCATTCCATTTTAAATATTTTTAACTGTTAGGTTGGGTAAGTTAGAGGCAAATTTGTAACAGCCTCATGCAATTTTTGTTTGTTAATACAATGATTTCAATTTACTCAGATTTTAGATCCGTAATGTGTAAAATTCAGTCAGCCAATTTGTTTGGTTTGATTGGTAATATAAATTAAGATCATTGGTTAAAAACTGTTTCTTCTTCTTACTACGCCATCTTCTCGGGGAGGCTGGCGATCCATATAGCTAAACGAACTTTAGAGACCGTTGCTCGAAAAATATCACCCGAAGTACATCCAAACCACCTTAGCATGTCCTTCAGCTAAGGATTCTATCGTCTTCCGATCGATCGCTTGCCCTTTATTTTGCCTTCAATAACACAGGCACTCTAGACCCTGAGACCAGAGTATACTTTCCTAACGGTTTTTGGTGCGCTTAATCTGAGTCCTACCTCAGAATTGTTCCATCGCATCAGGTTTTCGAGATATTCTAACCTAAAAATGCAAAAAACACGGTTTTGTGCTATATTCGGGATTATATTACACCGTGAATTAATTTTTCTTCACAAAACTCGTTGTGGCATATGGAAGTACTACTCTTCCCCATCAAAATGCATTTTGAATTTTTCAGAGATCTTATTTCTACTCGGAGAAATTATCTTTCTAGTAGCAACATTGTTTATTCGGTATCAAACATAGTGTCCCATTTTAATGTACCAGGCTTCTTAATTTTTATGTCAACTTTTAGTAAAAAAAAAATTCAAACAAAAGTTGAAGATTTTTAAAGGGGCAATAAAATGATATAATTGTGATGACCTTGGTAGATTATTTTGAAAGTCATATCAAGGTCAACTTTGATTTTTTGAATGGGAACCCATATTTTTTACGACGGCATCATGTTTCTCTACCAAAAATACACAACTTTTGTTCGAAAAATTTTTCTCGATAATACCCCGTTCTTCAATAGTTTATTGATAAAAGACATTATACTCTTAATCCCCAAACAAGCATAAAGGCAAATGAACCTAACATAACGTAAGTTTTATCTTAATTTATACTCTTCAGAATTCTGACCCGTCGTATCGGATTCGCCATTTTGAATTTCTTAAGGTTAGGGACCAACCATGACCCGATGGGGTTAAACGGACAACGAATTCAGATTCAGCGTTCCAAAAATCATATACTATTACCTGTCGGATCAACTTTTTTTTTTGTTATAGTTGTAACGAAAACGCCAAACTAATTAATTTCAACGGACGATTGCTCCGAGAAGAAACATAATATCTGAAAAATTCAAAATGCATTTTGAAGGAGAAGAGCAGTACTTTCCGAGTTTTGTGGAAAAAAAAAATTCCCAGTGTAATATAATCCCGAATATAGCGAAAAACCGTGTTTTTTTTGCATTTTTAGATTAGGATATCTCGAAAACCTGATGTGATGGAGCAATTCTAAGGTCGAATTTGGATTCAGTGCACCAAAAACTTTCGAAAAAGTATAGTCTCGTTTCAGAGCTTGAAAAATGTTGGCCTGTGTAATTAAGTGTAGTAGTTCGTATTTTGGGCTACTCAATATATGTCCGAATTATTGAGTTTTTCTTACTTTTATGGTTATTAGTAGTTCTTTCGCTTTATTCATTCTTTCTAGTACTTCTGTGTTTTTTATTTTCTATATCCAGGAGATGGGAAGAAGGCGTCTATAAATGTACGTTTCAAATGCTTCCAGTCGTTCACCATTCTCATTCGAAGTTTAAGACTGAGATTTGTTCGTTGGAAAAATTTATTCATATTCATGTAGGTTACTCGGGCTTCTTCAGTTCTGGAATATATCTCCTTTCTTGTATCCCACTTTTCGTTTATATTCGTTCCCAAATATTTAAATGTGGCGGCCTTTTTTACGGTGATTTGATTTCGAGGGATTCTGGTAGTACTTTTTTCTTTATTATTACCACCCACTTGGTTTTTTCTTATATTCATAGTTAATCCAAATTTTTCGTTGGCTGATACGACTCGATCGATGAGATTCATTTTTAATAGCATTCCATTTTGATTCAACACTCACGTTCCCTATTCTTATCCGTTCCTTAAATTTATCATCCATTCATTTTGATATATTTTTTTTGGAATTTTAAGTTTCAACATTATTATATACGTAGTGGTCGAAAAAATGTGTGTAAACTTTGATTACTTAACCACGTCAGGTGATGTTGCAACCAATAAAATCGGTAAACTGATTTGCCCAGTGCAAATTTTTAGTGTTAAATTTGACTTTCTCATATTAAGGAATAACATAATTCAAGCACTATATTTTATATACTCGTATGTATATATATATATATATATATATATATATATATATATATATATATATATATATATATATATATATATATATATATATACAGTCCCTGGCCAAATTATTAGACGCACTGCAAGATTTCATGTAAAATATTAATTACCGAGAGATATTGTACCGTTTTATTATTTTAAATTGATTTGTTTTTTATTTTTATATTATCCAATCAATTACCTATTTATTTGACATAAATAAAACAGCATTAATTTAGAAAAGCATAAGTTTATTAAGTTTTAAAGAAAAGTGAAATTAATGTTAGTAAAAGTCAATATTTAGTTGAGCCACCTTTAGCCGCTATCAAAGCTTTAATTCTGCGCGGCATGCTATCAGTGCAAGATTGTACTGTCTCCTGCATTTGAGGATAATGATTCCACACATGAATAATCTTTTCTAGGAGCTGGGTTTTGTTGGTAATCACATCTTTAGCCACTTCTCTTTTCATCAGCTCCCACACATTTTCAATGGGCTATTACCCGGCCAATCCAACAGAGGGATATTTTTTTTCTGCCAAAAAAGCTTTAACAGACCGAGCAGTGTGGCAGGGAGCTCCATCTTGCATGAAAGTGAATGGTTCCCCATTTGGAAACCATTCTCTGAGCTGCGGGATCAACCGATTTTGTAATACTTCTTTGTACTGATCTTGCCTCATTATTCCTTTGACGACGTACAGACGTCCAGTGCCCTTGCCGCTGATGACTGACCAAATCATCACTTTGGTGGGATGTTTAACCGTCGGGACGACACAATCAGGATGAAACTTTTCTCCATGACGACGCACATACTGAGCTTTATTCTGCAAAATTTCGAATGTGCTTTCGTCACTGAAGCAGACCTGTCAAAAAATAGGAAAAATATATAAACTTACATGTTTATTTGCTTTATTTAACTGAAAATGATAATAATGTATCAATTATTGATCAAATTGCTGTATCTTACCGATCTCCAGAAGTCCACATCTTTGTCTTGCCATTGTTTGGCCCACTTCAGGCGCTTTGCTTTCATTGCAGCTGTTAACTTGGGCTTCCTGGCGGGGCGACAGGCCTTAAAATCTAATTCTTTCAATTTTCTTCGAACAGTGCGCTCAGAAGCATTTACGCTAGCATCCTGGAGTTGTGATTTTATTACCTTTGTGGTAGCAAATCTGTTTTCTACACAAATTTTCTTCAAACATCTCTCTGACCGTGGAGTAAAAATTGGTTTTCTACCGCATCTTTTCTTTCTTTTCGGGGCTTAATTCCTTCCCTGACTCAATTTTCTTTTTTATGCGTCGTACACTAGCTTCAGAAACCTCCAATCTTCGTGATATTTCTCGGTTTGTAAATGTTTTCGCAATCACAAGGGCCTTCACTTCAGCTTTTTTACGTGGTGAAAGATCGCCTTTTCTACCCATAATGAAAATAGTCCAATTACTTTTTTAAAACACTGCATACGAAGTAAACTAATAACTGAGTAGTATAAAACTGTTAAACAAACAATCACAGTCCATAAAGCCACAGAAACACGTTCGTACCTGACTCGATTCCGATCGCGACTGATACAGGTTTGTACTTATTTACGTTCATGTATCACTTTGTCAACACAGTGTTGCCATATGTTAAAAATAAATACAAATATGTAGTCTACAATTCTTTTAAATAAAAATCAATAATATTGTAGTTTAAATATACCATTATTGCATAAAAACTCTTAAGAAACATAAAATTACTAAAAAAAATACAGTGCGTCTAATAATTTGGCCAGGGACTGTATATACAATGATAGGTACTTTTTGTAAAATATCATTTACAAAAAAAGTTAAGCTGGCGAAAGGCTTCTAAAATATTTACAGCGAGAACTTGGAACGTTTTCCTTTACGTTTTATTTCTGTTCAAATTGAACATAATGAAAAAATAAGACGATATTTAGATTCCTTAACTCTAAGAGCCCCGAAAACAATATGTAACATAATATATACGAATCAACACCTCGAACCACCTCTCTTAATACATTAAGCCCTTAAATGTTAGACCTAACATTCGTTCATTATTTTAACCAAAAAATACGAAAAAATTCTTACAATGATACTGAAAGTGTACAAAATTTATAAATCTTCACCTCTTTCACTTCTTTTCCACCAAAAAAACTGAAGGTTCCATTTCTACTTTAAGTGTTACAGGTGTATTAAATTTAAAATCATCTTGAAACGACGACTAAAGCAAGAATCTATTGTATATGTGTCTTTTCACGAATACAATACTTTCCTTTTGTAAGAGGAGAAAAAACACAATTTTGAAACATATAATTGGATAAATTATTAAAAGGATTGTTTTTGTGAGAATTTTAAATACGCATATTAATTTTATAAGACGAAAATGGTTTCGTCCAAAAAAAAAATATATTTAATTTTTGATGGAGTCTTAACTACACTGGTGAGAAAAAAAAACCACTTAAACGATTTTCCTTCATTTAACATCGATTCCTGAATTTAATTTTCAAACAGGGGTATTATTTTTGGTATTATTAGAATGCTTATTTTCTACTCTTTCCAATAATACCGAAAACATTTGGATTTCAAAAAAGTTTTATTGATTAAAACTGGTTTATTCATTAGAACTGTTTTTGCTCGCTCAGCAACGTACTAGTTGCGCGCTAGTCATCCCTATACAAATACATGCAACTGCATTTTCCTATCATTCCTTTATCAGAACTTGAACCGTCAACATCTCTGCTATACTTGCTCACTAATTACGTCATCGGAAAATGGATACCACCCTGGAAGAAACGGCAAAAGTCATTGCCCTATTGCAAGAAGGGCATAGCCATCGTGTAGTCGCTTCGCCACTGCACCTGAGCCAGTCAGCTGTCTGTAGAGCCTACAGACGTTGTTACCAAGTGACTGGCGCCTTTACACGGAGACCAGAACCAGGAAGAAGAAGGTGTACCTAGGAGCAAGATGACCGCTTCATTGTCAACATGACTTTGAGAAATCGTCACTTGACTGGGGTTGAGGTCTAGCAGGAGCTTTGGACAGTCAAAAGAAGTCTTATTGGAGCTAACTTAACTTCGAAGAGATCAGCTAACGGACCCAAATTGACAGCAGCCCATGGACAAACGCGACTCAGATTTGTCCGAGAACATGTCGACTGGACCTTAGAACAATGGCGCTTCGTTTTATTCTCCGACGAGTCCCGAATGTGCCCACATGGCAATGATGAAAGAAGACGAGTCTCTAGGAGGCCTGGGGAGCGCTATGCGAAGTGCTACATTACTGAAACAGTTGTCTACGGAGGAGATTCTGTCATGGTGTGGGGAGCCATCTTATCGGATGCGAAAACCGATTTGGTTTTTGTGACTGATGATACTCGTAGCAGTGAATTAAGTGCTCACCAGTACATCGAGGAGGTCCTGCAGGAACACGTCTTTCTTTACGCTGGATTTGTTGGCGATAGGTTCGTGCTAATGCACGACGATCTGAGGGCACATGCTGCTGCCTGGCGGAAGTGGGAATACCCACATTAGACTGGCCTGCACGGAGTCTTGACCTCAATCTAGTCGAGCATATATGGGATGAGCTCAAAAGAAGGGTTTGAGCCAGAAATCTAGCCCCTGCATCGCTGAGGGACTTAAATGTTGCGATGGCGGAAGAGTGGGAAAGAATTCCACAGACAGTGGTGAAAAAGCTCACCTGCTCCATGAAAAACTGACTGGAAGCAGTAATAAGTGCTAAGGAGGGTAATACAAGATATTGATTGTTATCAACAAATTGTTGAACTTATAATTTGTTTCATTTTTCTTTTCTCTTACCTCTATTTTCAATCCTTGTTCTCCTTGTTTCACCTTTCAATAATTTTAATCATTAAAAAGCATGAGATATGCTATGGAATTTGGTATCATTAGAAAGAGAATAGAATGGGCTTTCAAATGTTACTAAAATCCATAAAAATATATGAATACTCAATTCTAGGATCCGTGTTAAATGAAGCCGAATAGTTTAAGTAGATTTTTTTGCTCACCAATGTACTATATGGATATGGTTGACTAACTACTTAAATAATTTGGTTACGTTTACTATCGAGCGATGCAGGGGCGTAGCTACCGCCGTATCAGCTGTTTCAATGATACGGGGCCCCCGCGCTACAGGAGCCCCGACATGTGTAAGCTGTCGGGTAAGAAGGGCCTCCAAATAAATTTTGATACAGTGCCCATTTAGGACTAGCTACGCCATTGGAGCGATGCTAGAAATCAAATATGGCGAAATATCAGAATTTATTTTCCGCAATACGAAAAATCAAAACCGAACCTTTTAAGTTGGTTATCACGTATAACTTGAATTTACAAAGATTTCAAATTGATGACTGATGACTGATGTATATATGATAAATCAACTAAAATAATAAAATAAACATTCAGTTATCTAAAAAAAAGAATGAAATAATATAGTAGCATAGACTAAGGAATGTAAATTCCTTGTTACCGGGTGTTGGTTATGTACAATAGTCGGGAACTATTTCGTTTTAAGTAAATTGAAATATGTAACATAAAAGATAGAATGATTTTGCTGAACTTAAAATGATACACTAGTTAGTATACCAATATTACGCGTATAAATACTATTGTATTTTTTAAGAGTTATTTAGAATTACGTCATAATGCTAATTTACCTTCATCCGAGAGAAAAGAAAGAAAAGGCAGATCTATTTTTTACGTAAGTGACAATAAAGGTATCAGCTAAAGAGGTTTTAGCTAGCTTAGCACATTGACAGATTCAGTATTTCAATTTTGTTTACATGAGTAAATCTCGAAAAACAGAGAATTTCCTCATGTATTTGTGGATCATTCTTAGAAAAATCCTATCTTGTTTTAATCTTGTTAGTTAACTTAAAAGTAATTAGGTATTTCATTTTATTCATAAAGTTAATTTAAATATATCTCGTTAAATATTACATAAAATAATTAAAGTCTAGGATAAGTACAACTCTTATGAAGAAAAATAAATATGATATTAACAGTCCACGAAATTGGGCATCCAACCGTGCATTTTGGGTAGGATGCGATTTTATTTTTTTATCATGTGGTGGTCCAACGTAAGGTTAAATTGGAGTTTTCGGGGTCGGGGTGCATCCATTTGGCCGCCATAATGAAAATAGGAGTGTAAATGGTTTTTTCCATATATCTCGGTAACAGGAAGTGACAAAAAATAAAATATAAAGAATTTTTTGTAGATTCTACAATAATATATAACTTTTCTTAATAACGTTTTAGTGTTACTTCAATAATTAAGAAGTTATAAACAAAAAATAATGAAAATTTAAGGGATGAAAACTATTATTTTTAATAACTTTTTTTCTATCAATTTTGTTAAACAAATGCATCAGAGCTTTTTGTAGAGAATTATATATATAAAAAATTGACCTATTCTTTATGATTTTGATTATTTTTAAGGCTTTCTTAGCGCTGCAAAGGGAGGAAGATCAAAGGTGAGGTAAATCGGTAGAAACAAATTACTGTTTCTTTATTTTTACATACATATTATTTATATTATTATATTTTATATATTTTTTTATTAATTTATGTTTTTTTATCATTGTTATATTTACTATATTTTTACTATTTTGAGTTATTACAATTTATATTAATATATAATAATACAGATTAATATTTAATGATTCAATACAATATATAATTAATGATTATATTTTGGCGGACAAATAGTTTTTTTTATACCAGATAAATTATCAAATGTAATGCACTCGTGATAATTTTCGCTCAATCCACATTTTATGGAGTCTATTCCCTTCTTTCAAAATGTTTTGATCAGTATTTTTCGAGACAGGATAGGTAGACGGAGCGTTTTGGCCATTTTTTTGAAATAATACAAAGAAAAGTGTGCGCAAGTATTACATCATACATATTTTTTACTTTCATTTGACAGCTCACCCGATGACCTGGTAAAAATTTTTTTTTTCACTTCCGATTTCACCCCCCAAAAACTTACCCCTTAGGTCAAACTTTAACTTCCAAAACTACACGGTTCTGATTGGGCCATCAATTCTTATATTTGTACCAAATTTCAACTTTCGATGTCAAATAGTTTCGGAGAAAATCAGGTGTGACAAACGGAGGGACAGGCAGACACCGAAGTGATCCCATGAGTGTTCCGTACGAAACACTAAAAATATATTAATAAATTAATATAAAAGAACATGAAAATATAATAATATAAATAATATGTACGTAAACATAAAGAAACAATAATTTTTTTCTATCTATGTACCTCACCTACCTTTAAAAATAATCAAAATCATAAAGAATAGCAGGCTAAGTTTTTTATTATAAAATTCTTAATAAAAAAGCATTTTTTTAGTGAAATTAACAGAAAAAAAAGTTATTAACAAGAATAGTTTTTCACCGTCTAAATTTCCATTATTTTAAAATTTCTTAATTATTGAACTAACAATAAAAAGTTGTAGATTATTATATAATCTACAAAAAAGTTCCTTACAAAATTTTTGTCAGACTTACAGTTACCGAGATATATGAAAAAAAAAACATTTACATCCTTTTTTTTCAATATGGCCGCCAAATGGGTGCACCCAGACACCGAAAACTCAAATTTAACCCAATTTTGGATTCCCTACATGATAAAAAAAAATAAAATCGCATCCTACCCAAAATGCACGGTTGACGTTTTTTAACGACCAATTCATTGGACTACAACGAAAAATATACTTCTGTTTCAAAAGCTTTCTTATTGCTTTGGAGTTGACTTGATTAAGGCAACTGATTGATGATGCTTGAATTAGGTCTACCTTTAAGTGGCAAAGTTAAGAAAATGTCTGGGTAATTTTCGCAAAATCTGGGTTTGAAGCAGCTTCTTTGATTATTAAAAGAGGTTACCAGTAGTTACTTAAGTCTTAGTAAGAAAGTTTTACTTGACGTGAAAGGATATTTTCTGCTCTTTTTATTATATATAGTTATTATGAAGATCTCCTGCAGCAAAGATTATATTTATCTAAAAATATCGCTGCGTTATTTCAATCTTTTGTTTTAATATATCCTATTTATTAACCGGCTTTTTATATGCAGTTTTTCTTGGTCTCATAGTTGGAAGGGGGCATTTATAATAATTATTTTCGAAAAAATCAAATATGAAAGACAAAATTAGTACTTTCTCCTGTAAAAAATTCTGTAAACCACGGTTCATTTTACCACCTGCATACCCTGAGGATACAAAAATTATATTTTTAGAATATTTCCTAAGTAAAACAAAAAATCGACTTTTCAATCATAGTTTTTTACCAAGAAAATATGGTTTGAACTTTAGTTGACTATTAGCCCCACAAACTGACAGGTGCGACAGTTTAGTTTTTCTTATGCTTAAAAAGAATGTCCCTTAATATGGAAATTTTTAACTGGAATATTTACTTAAAATTAAATATTATGTCAATAAGACTTACACTTATTTACGCAATTTTCTTCTGCTCGTCCGTTTGGCAAATAATAATAATGGCAAATTACAGTTCACAAAAGGTATTAATTATTTTAGAAGATAATAAATAACTTTAGGCAGCTTGTTCTTACTATTTTGAACAAAAGTCAAACCGAAAGTAAGTCTCTGAACGCGTCATAGGCAACGTTACCAAATTATTTAGGCGTTATTTAAGTTAGGACGATTTGCAAATAACGCGTCTTTTCTTTTTTTTTTTATTTTAATATTACCTATATACTAAAATTATACATCTTAATGTGCTTAATTAATATGTGGCCAGGTGCTATTTGCTTATTTTTTTTTAAATTACGTATTAACGGAAATACGATTCTTTAAATTGCTAAAAAGCTATAAGCTGAAAATTGCAAGATTTTATGTTTCCTAAAAGAAAAAAACGGATTAGAAATTCTTCTCAGATTCGAAACATAAGTAAAATTGCATTTTTTTTTCTCTCTCTCTCTCCCATACTCTAACCTAACAAATACGTGTCCGAGAAGGATTCCTGTTATGTATGATAGTAATACGACAATAATAAAACCTCTGACCTATGCTCTTAAAACAATCTATTTTTACTTAGAACTTGGCTTTTGTTAATTATTTTTAAAATCGATTTTGTATAAATTAAAAATAAAGTTAGGCATTACATCAGTAGAGCACTCCGGTCTGATATAAATTTCATCTTAGTTGTGCCACAATTACATTCTGGCACCTCAAAATTTATTATTTAGATTAAAAATAATTACTTGATAGTGTTAAACTGGGAAAAATATGTCAACTCCGGTGTGCCTTAAAGCTCCATACTCTCTCCTACTCTCTTTCCCATTCCCAATCACGATCTACTGGAAGGGACCAGGAATCCAGTCTACAGCTTTGCAGATGACAGTATTTCTTCATTCACTTTGAATGCTCGAACATTGACTACTAATGTAAATATCCGCAGACACCCGGAAATCGTTCAACTTAACAAAGATCTGTACGAAATTCTATCCTGGGGTGACAGTAACCGAGTAGAATTTACTCTCTACAAAAACCCAGGCGGCAGTTTTTTTAAAAAAAGTTAACGTTGCTGAACCCAACATATAATGCAGTAAAAAAAGCATTTGAAATTGCACAGTTTAGATACAGTAATATTATGATTTTACCCTCTCTGGGGTATCACGAGGAGTATTGTCCTGACGTTTGGACGTCGAAAAACTCATGCTCTTTTGTCTATAAAAAATTTAAGTTTTCGAAACGCGTTTTCTGAGCTTAAAATGCGAATAACCCATGTTATATAAGTCGGATCAAGACAAAAAAAAACGAACTCTTCTTAATGAAATTTTCAATAAATCCTCGTTGGTTTTAAGTCGCTCAAGTGCGTACATAACCTATAACATTGAAAAAGCAGGCAAAAAACTGATTTTTTTTTTCATTTTACTGTACAGGTCGACTAAGTGAACCAATCGGCTTGAAAGTTTCAGAAACTATGCCTTTTACTATAACAAAAATACTCTGAAATTTTGGTACAAAAATATTGAACCCAGTGGGCACAATTGAATTTGTTATTTAAAATTTTTGCCGCCATTTTATGCCATTTGGTCAAAAATGGATTTATTTTTTTTTCACAATTTAGGTTTCGATGCCAGCCTATTAAACAAATTTTTGTAGGAGTCATTTTAACCGTTTTTTTTTTTTAAATTTATTAATTAATCATATAACAACAAATGCGATTTTTCGGTCATTTTGAAAAAAAAAAAAAATTGAAAATTTTTTATCACATCTGGAATAGAATCACGAGACCTTTATTTTTTTTAAAAAATCATTGTCGTTAACGGGAAAATGACCGAAAAAATACGTTTGTTGTTATTTGATTAATAAACAAAAGTTAAAAAATACGGCTAAAATTTTTGTTAAATGGCATCGGAAAGCTGGCGTCGAGACCTAAATTGTGAAAAAAATATATATATTTTGGACCAAATAGCATAAAATAGCGGGCAATTCAAATTTTAATATCAAATTCAATTGTATCCAGTGGGTTCAATATTTTGTACTAAAATTTCAGGGTATTTTTGCTATAATAAAAGGCATATTTTCTGAAAATTTTAGGCCGATCGCTTCACTTAGTCGACCTGTACAATAAAATGAAAAAAAAAAAAAAACAATTTTTTGTCTGTTTTTCAGTATTGTAGGATATGTACGCACTTGAGCAAAAAGGATTTGTTGGAAATTTCATTACGAAGACTTTGTTTTTTTTGTTTCGATCCGACTTATATAACCGTAGTTATTCACATTTTAAGCTCAAAAAACGCGTTTTGATAACTTAAATTATTTATATACAAAAGAGCATAAGTTTTTCAAGGTCCGAAACTCAGCACAATACTCTTGGTAATACCTCGGAGAGGATAAAATCATAATCTTGCTGTATGTAAACTATGCCTATGTCATCATTATTTTGACCTTTTTTTACTGCACTAATAGTTATGTTGGGGCACTTCATTCCTTTAGACCTCCATTGTCACTCAATTTGCTAGGCAAATATGTCTTGGTAAAAACATGGGGCAAGCATAGCAAAGAAAGCTGGGAACATTATTTCGAACCAGAAAGCTTTACACTCTACAACAACCGTTAATTCTATACAAAGCTCATATTAGACCGACGATGGAATACTGCTCCTACGTTTGGAGATCTGCTTCCAAACATTCATCGCATTTGTCGGATTCTGTTCGCCTGATTAGAGGCCCAGAACTGACCAGCAACCATGATTCTTTGGAACATCATAGAACGGTTAGCTACTTGAGTGTATTCTACAAGTATTTTCATGGAAAGTGTTCGATGGATGTAGCCCGTTTAATTTCTCCCAAACCGAACCTTGCTAGAATACACGTCGCGCTAATATCTTGCATCTGTAAGTTCAGCTTGTCACTTCTCACCCTTTTTAAGCAGTCTTTTTTAATCCCTTTGGAATCATTTGCTCGGGACTATGTGTCCCACCGAGTACAAATTACAACGATTCAAGACCAAGGTGAATCGCTTTTCCGCCCACGCGTCGCTCCTGAAGCTCTTTAGGGATTTCCTTGCATCCCGTGGGCTATGCCCATAAAAAAATCGAATATGGTTAGCCATGAAAATAATTTGTTAAATGAACCGATTTATTTTCTGCACGCTTTCACTTTTCAAAAATATTTGCGTTTTTAGGTGAATCAAATGTGACAAAACTTTATAAAATATATATTGCCATATTTTTTTACCTTATGTCCTTCCTTCTCAGTTCGAACCTCTTAGCAGAGATGTGGTGACTGTCAATGACACTAAGTCCTTCCACTGGTTTCTATCATTAGCAAGATGAACTGCATCATGCGACCGCCGTGGAAACGGCCTCTGGGTCAACGGCTATTTACTTTTCCTTCTATGACTAATAGCTCCATATTGTTATTCCGCTTAGCTATGTGGTCAAAGTATCGCAAAATTTTTTCATGAATGGTGTCAGTTTTTCTTTTAGGTACTCTTAGTTCTCCAGATCAAATATTGGTTCTCCACCACCACATCTTAAACGCCTTGAGTCTTGAGCGGCCCCTTACTTTAAGCGTCCATGTTTCTGGGGCATATAGTAAAATAGAAAAAACTAAAGAATACAGGAGTCGAATTTTTGTTGTTTTAGATATATTGCCATCGCGCCAAATTTTTGTTAATTTCCCGACAGCATTACGTGCAATCTCTATCCTTCGACGTATTTCTTGCTCACAACTTCCAGAATTTGTAATTAAAGAGCCCAGAGGTAAATTTATAAACAGCTTCACAGTTAAAAACTTTCGTGGTATTGGGGTTGGTTATTGTTGGCTCTGTCTATGACCATAACCATGGTTTTAGATTGATTTATCCTTAGTCCCAGCAACTCGCTTTCATGCTGTAATTGCAGCATGATACGCTCAAGGTCTTCGGTGTTTTCGGCGAAGATATCAGTGTCATCAGCGTATCTCAGGTTGCTTATACGCCCTTCATTTACTAAAATGCCCCCATCGTAGCTTTCCGTAGTTCTTCTTATGATATATTCTCCATAGATGTTAAAGAGATTAAGTGACAATATGCAACCCTGTCGAAGTCATTCACATGGACTTTCGCCTTGCTGTGTTTATAGAGTTCACTGATAATGTACGAAAAGTGGATAGGAACTCCCATACCATTTAATACCTTCTAAAGACAAGACCATTTCACGAGTCGAGTCACAGAACATTGAAACATTAAATTTTCGAGTTTTTTCAATTAGTTGTCGTAGATTCAGAATATACTCACGGGTGCCCTTACCTTTACGAATCCCGTTTGTTGTTCGCCTATTTGTGGGGAGAGGTAGGGTCTCAGCCTCTTGTTTAATATGTACAAGATTACTTTGCTTGCATTACTTTTTTTTATAGGTCTAGCATACGTGCTACAGGGAAGGCCCTAAAGCGCTACAGGAGCGACACGTGTGTGGAGGAAGCGATTCACGTTGTTCTTCAATCGCTGTAAATTGTTCTCGGTGGGAAACACAGTCCTGGGCAAATTATTCCAAAGACTGCTTGAAAAGCGTTGTACGAGGAGTAACAAGTTGGAACCTCACACGGATGTGAAGTATTAGCGCGACGTGGACTTCTAACATGCACCGCTCTGGGAGGAATTAAGCGGGCCACATCCTTCAAACACTTCCCATGAAAATACTTGTAGAATAGGCTCAAGTCGCCGACCGTTCTTCGATGTTCCATCGAATCAAGGCCACTGGTCAGTTCCGGATCTCCAGTCAGACGAACAGCCCTTCTCTGAATAGAATCCAACAAATGCAGTGTATGTTTGGGAGCGGAGCTCCAAACATGGGAGCAGTATTCCATAGTTGGTCGAATTTGAGCTTTATAAAGAATTAACAGTTGTTGTGGAGTGTAAAGCTTTCGGGTTCGAAATAATATTCCCAACTTTTGAGAAGCTCTCCTTGCTATGCCTGCAACGAGTTCATGTCAGGACATATTTGCTCCCAAATTAAAGCCCAACAAATTGAGTGACGATGTTAGAGGAATGGAGTGCCCCGATATAACTGCCGCCTGGGTTTTTGTAGCGTTAAATTCCACTTGGTTACTGTCACCCCAAGATAGAATTTCTTCCGGGTCTTTGTTAAGTTGAACGACTTCCTGCTGTCTGCGGATATTCGTCTGAGTAGCCGATGTCCGAGCGTTCAAACTGAATGAAGAGATAAGTGTACTGTCATCTGCAAAGCTGTAGATTAGATTCTCGGTCTTTTCCAGCAGATCGTTAATATAAATGAGAAAGAAAGTAGGAGACAGTATGGAGCCTTGGGGTACACCGGCGTTGCTAGTGAAGGTGTTAGAAAGAAATCCGTCGACACCACTCGTAAAGAACGCCACTGAGGAAACATGAGAGCCACAAACAGAACTTTTCAGACATACCATAAGAACGTAGCTTAGCCAACAGCCCATCGTGCCAAACACGGTCGAACGCCTTGGATATGTCAAGAGCAATCGCTCGAGATTCTCCAAAGTGTTCAATTGCGTTGTTCCAAACATGTGTTACATAGGTCAGAAGATCTCCTGTTGATCTATTTTTACGAAAGCCGTAATGGTGATCGCTAATAATGTTGAATCCTTCAAGATATTTTAGAAGATGTTGATTGATGGCCTTTTCCATGACTTTCGATATTATTAAAAGCAGTGCGATTGGTCGGTAGTTATTTGGCAAGGTCTTCTTGCCTTTTTTAGGTATCGGCTGAACTGTGGCACATTTCCAGCAGGAAGGAAATATTCCCTTTCTGTAGGATAGATTGAAAAGTCTACAGAAAACTGGTGTTAGTTCCCTCGCACAGTTTTGGAGAACTATGGCAGGTATTCTGTCAGCGTCAGAAGTCTTTTTGGTCTCTAGCTTCATTAAAATACGTTTTATGATATGCTGCGGTCCTGACTGACTATGGGAATAGTAGGTGGTGCTTTTCCTTGGAAATCGACAGTAGAATGTGAAGTAAAAGAGTTCAGCCAACAAGTTCACTTTCTCAACAGGTGTCGTTGCAATAGAATTATCTGGCCGTGTGAGTGGTGGTATGGTGGATTTGGTGAAATTTTGACTACTGCCTTAGCGACCGACCAAAAGGACCTGGAATTGTTGGGACAAGCGAGAAGTTTGTTTCTAATCCGTCGATTGTGTGCCTCCTTGGTTTCGTCGATAATTTCTTTGCATCTATTCCTGGCACGAACAAAGGTGTTACGATTTATGGTGTTAGGATTTTCACGCCATTGTCGGTATGCAAGATGTTTAGAAGCAACAGCTTCTTTGCATTATGCTTATGAGTGCAACGAGGCGAGAGTTTGTGCACTCGGATGTAGACACTTTTTGTGAAGTGGAACAAACATGGGTTTGCACAGTTTTGCTGCACCAACTCCTCATGTACTTATTTCAAAATTTTGTATATCGGCACTAAAATAATTAAGATCAGAAGAAAGAACCTCTGATCTAATCTGAATTAACCCTTTATTTTTTCTTGTTGCTTTGCCTTATAGTATTTATTTCAAGCATGTTGTTAAAATTTTTGTAACCATTTTTGAAAAATAATAAAATTTCTTTTTGTAACCATTTTGAACTTTATGACAAGACTTAGAGAATAAAAAATACAAATTTAACTTATGTGTTTGGGGTAAATATTATTATTATATTATTAATATAAGAATTACGTTGCAAAAAAATTTGCAATCATCTCCTCGTTTTATTGGCGGATGGGGAACAAAAGAGATATTATGGTTCATTTTGGGATTGCTGAGATGTGTGAAAAGGACACAATGGAGTAACTTCTCGACCTTTTGAATATCTCCTAGGATTATGCCAGGTATTTCTAGGGAATTTGACCCTTAGAGAATAAAACCATATATATGTACCCGATAATATGCCCACATGACATTGACGCAGAAACAAGGATAAATTTGACATTTCAGTCGTAAAAACAAAACAACTACTGGACCACTTATAAATAGAGAGAAGTAATAAGGCCTTTCATAAAGTAATGTTTAAATCAAATACACAAACATAACTGCAAGAAGAATGGCAAAACGGCACTTGGTGTGATATTAGATGGTGAGAGCACGGACTTTTAAATGGATAGAAGAAACTGATAAATTGACACACAAAAACAAAAACAAACAGAATAGAGAGGGGTACACAAACAGAACTTGGCAAAACATATAGAGAGGAGAGAGGAGAAATCAGAAATGAATAAAACTCACTCACCCAGAAGGGAGGTTAACAAATTAATAGGCAAAAAAATGGAAACCCCTATACAAGAAAGACCACAAATACTTAAAGTGACAGGAACATTCTATGCA
This sequence comes from Pachyrhynchus sulphureomaculatus, assembly GCA_019049505.1. Lineage (NCBI taxonomy): Eukaryota > Metazoa > Arthropoda > Insecta > Coleoptera > Curculionidae > Pachyrhynchus > Pachyrhynchus sulphureomaculatus. Next base: position 83,159,133 of record CM032455.1, read on the forward strand.
GATCTATACGGGTCGAAAGCCGATGAGGAAACTTTGAGAAGAGGACAACCGAAGGATACTTAATATTGGTTTCGACAAAATTGAGGAAAAAAAGCCATTAACCAAATTAAAAATGGAAAAGCAGCAGGAGAAGACGATATCCTGCCGGAAATGCTAAAAGAGGGAAGACCGCCATTAATCAAAGACCTTAAAAAACTCTTCAATAAATGTCTAATCGAAGGAGTGATACCAAAATATTGGGAAACTGCAATAGTTATATTGATATACAAAAAAGGAGATCCTAGCAATTTGGAGAACTATAGGCCAATTAGTCTTCCACCGCAAATATACAAATTATTCATGAGAATAATCACAAACAGATTAGAAAAGAAGTTTGAAAATTATCAACCCAAAGAATAAGCAGGCTTCCGAAATAGATTTAGCACAATCGAACATCTACACGCGGTCAGGCAACTTATAGAAAAGGTAACTGAATACAGTATCACAGCCTAGATGGCACTTGTCGACTTCCGAAAGCTTTTGACACAGTGGAATACTGGGCAATTGAGAAAGTGATGAAAAATACAAGAGTCGATCAAAGGTATATTAACATCCTGACAAAAATCAATGAACAATCAAAACTGAAAGTGAGATTACACGAGGATACCAAGGAAGCAAAAATAAAGATAGGTGTTAGACAGGGTGACATCACATCACCTAAAATATTTACCCTGGTACTAGAAGATATCTTCAAGAGCCTTCGCTGGGAAAACAGGGGACTTAACATATCCGGAGAGAGACTCAACAACTTAAGATTTGCTGATGACATCGCACTTTTTGTCGAAAATGAAATCAAAAGAAATGCTCCAAGAATTACAAACTGAAGCAAAAAAGGTCGGTTTAGAGATGAATATCACAAAAACCAAATTCAGGACGAATGAGCAAAAACCATTAATGATGTAATATTCATATACGGACAACAAGTGGAAAGGGTGAATTTCTCATCTATATTTGGGATAGGAAGTTACACTCGGAAAATTGAATCAAGAACTGGAAGTCAATCGAAGGATACGCCTAGGATGGGCGGCTTACGGTAAAATGAAGCAAGTCTTTCAGTCCGAACAGCCTTTAAAACTTAAAAGTAACGAATGCATTCTACCAGTAACAACATATGGAAGCGAAACTTGGGTTTTGACACGGAAAATAATTAGAAAATTGTATGTTCATCAGAGAGCAATTGAAAGGAAAATCCTAGGTATATCACTTAGGAACTGCAAATCAAACGATTGGATCAGGAAAAAAACCGGAGTCCACGACATAACTAAGAGGATATCTTCCCTCAAATGGAACTGGGCTGGGCATGTGGCCAGAAGATAACTGGAGCGGAACAGTGACCAAATGGAGACCATGGGGGAATAAAAGAATTACTGGCAGACCCCAACAACGTTGATATGACAATATTAAAAGATCAGCGGGGCTCAATTGGTATCAAATTGTTCAAAACAGGGATATATGGAAGCACATGAGAGAGGCCTATATCCAAAGGATAGAGAATGGCTAGAAGAAGAAGAAGAAAGAAGAAGATATGATCATACAGTAAAGTCAGAAAATGTACCAAGTAGAATCTTAAGAAAAAAATACAATTATAAGAATATTATATTCAAATTGTTTAAAGAAAACGTAGCAAGTAGCTGTCAACCCTACAGCCGCTCCGTAAAAATACCATTTGTAAATTTAAAAAAAACAATTAGTTCACTCAGTCAATTCAGTTTATTTCGTTTTAATTTTAGTTAAATGATTTAATGGTAAGGGGTTACATACACCTGGGCGCTGAAAAAAGTATGCATATTTAAATAAAAAACCGGTCAAGTGCAAGTTGGTCTTGTGCAATTAGTGTTCCGCACTGTGATTGCTTTTAATATAAAATTTTTTGTTACGGAGGTATAAAATGATCAATAACTTCACAAAACACGCCCCAAATGAGTTTTCAAAAAGTTTATTTTCCAATCTTTACTGACAACTGATGACCTTGATTTTTTTTTTATATATACTAGATAAATTATTACATTATTACTCGTGATAATTTTCGTGTAATCCACACCCTGTGGAAAATATTATATATCAGTACTTTCGAGAGAAGGAGGGATGCGATTTTTAGCGATTTTTAAAAATAATACAAAAAAAGTGTGCGCAAGTATTAAATTATATATATTTTTGAACTTGTGTTTTTACAACATTTCATTTGACAAACCACTCGATGACCTGGTAATTTTTTTTTTTTCACTTCCGATTTTACCCCCCAAAACTAACCCCTTAAGTTAAACATTTAACTTTCAAAAATTCACGGTTCTGATGAGGTCATTAATTAGAACCAAATTTCAATTTTCTATATCAAATATAGTGCAGTAAAAAAGCATTACACAGTTTAGATACAGCAATATTATGATTTTATTTCTCTCTAGGGTATCACCAGGAGTATTGTCCTAAGTTTTGGACCTCGAAAAACTTATGCTCTTTTGTTTATAAACAATTGAGGTTTTAAAAACGCGTTTTTTGAGCTTAAAATGCCAATAACTCCGGTTATATATGTCGGATCGAGACAAAAAAACAAACTCTTCGTAATGAAGTTTCCAACCAATCCCCGTTAGTTTTAAGTCGCTCAAATGTGTACATAACCTACAAAATTGAAAGATCAAACAAAATACTGTTTTTTTTCTCCTTCAATTTTATTGTACAGGCCGACTAAGTGAACCGAACAACTTAACTTTCAGAAAATATGCCTTTTGTTATAGCAAAAAAATACCCTAAAATTTTGGTTCAAAAATATTGAACCCAGTGCATAACTGAATTTGTTATTTAAAATTTGAATTATCCGCCATTTTATGCCATTTGGTCCAATGTTTTTTTTTTTCAAAATTTAGGTCTTGACGCCAGCTTTCCGATACCACTAAAAAAAAAATGTTGAGTCATTTTAACCGTTTTTCTTACATTTGTTTGTTAATCAAATAAAAATAAATGCTCTCGGTCATTTTGGAAAAAAAAATGAAAATTTTTTATTATCTGGTAGAAAATCGCGAGACCTTTATTTAAAACAAAAATCATTTCCTTTAACAATTTTTTTTTTTCAAAATCGGACATCGGAAAACTAACGTAGAGAGACCTAAATTTTGAAAAAAAAAGGTCCATTTTGGACTAAATGGCATAAAATAGCGGGCAATTCAAATTTTACATAAAAAATTCAATTGTGGCCACTGGGTTCAATATTTTTGTACCAACATTTCAGTGTATTTTTGAACAAAAGGAATATTTTCAAGCTGATCGCTTCACTTAGTCGACCTGTACAATAAAATGAAAAAAAAAATTGCCTGTTTTTTCAATTTTGTAGCTTATGTACACATTTGAGCGATTTAAAACTAACAAGGATTTGTTGGAAATTTCACTACTACTTATATAACCGGAGTTATTCACATTTTAAGCTCAAAAAACGCGTCTTGAAAACTTTAATTCTTTATAAACAAAAGAGCACAAGTTTTTCGAGGTCCAAAACTCAGTACAATACTCCTGGTGATATCCCAGAGAGGATAAAATTAAAATATTGCTGTATCTAAACTATGCCTATTTCATCATTATTTTGACCTTTTTTACTGCACTAATAGTTTCGGGAGAAAATCGGGCGTGTGATAGACAGGCAGACGGATAGACACTGAAGTGATCTTATAAAGGTATCGTACGGAACACTAAAAATATATTTTAAAGATTATTAAGTGAATAATACAAAAGAATGGCGATTATATATTATAAGCAAGACATTTTTTTAACATTATTTTTTATCGAGTTAAATGGACCACTGATAAACTATGGCGCCTCCTTGTCTGCAGGATAACTTTATAAAAAATCATCCAGTCTGCAAAAATAATAATTAATCTTGTAAAATAATGTAGTAGTTAGAAATTGTCGAAGGGATTTTTTTCAAAAGAGAAAATATTTACGGTGTTTCAAACTTTAGTATGCAATTTTTGCAAAAAATTAATACTACTCAGTATATACCACCACTACACCAAAACAATTATTTTTGCACTCGACGCGCGTTCCGCTAACCATGTTAGCTTCATCAGGAGCGATGATTGACTAAAGCTAAACTACCAAATCTACCCTATTTATACTTAGCCTAAAATTACTCAAGCGGAACTAATGACATAGGCAAGGCTATCAGTTCGGTCAAGTAACCAGTAGAGGGGACTATAAGGAATAGGCCCTCTGTCTTAGTTTAAACTACTTTTACATTTTATGATTTCCATAGTATGCGTTCAACAATCTCCTATCAGATACATTTTTATTAAATCTTAGATTAAATCAGTATGATCAGCTTCAAAGGCATGTTCGGCAATGCTAGACTTTTCTGTCTGTTGTATTTTAAGTGTGCTAAATGTTCTTTAAATCGTGTTCTAATGACCTTTTAGTTTGTCCAACATACTTTTTGTCACAATCGAACTAATTTCATAAATTCCACTTTTCTCACAATTAGGAATCTTATCTTTTGGATTTCCTAAGATATTCCTCAGATTGTCTGATGACTTATAGACTAAGGTGAGGCCTACCTTATTAAATACCTTATTGAGTCCCTTGCTATATTTCGGTAATGGTATAGAGATATACTTGGTGTTATTTTCTTCGCGTGTAAAAAAGGTGGAATTTTGAATATTAAACCTTAACTTATGCCTATTTATTAGCTTATTTACTAAGTCATCGTCATAACCATTAACTCTAGTTATATTTCTAATACGATTCCTTTCTTTATTAAAGTTTACTCTATTCAGAGGTAAAGTGACCAAACGATGAACTAAAAAATGTAATGAGGCTAATTTATGTTGTTTGCAATTCATTAGGAATATATCTATCTGTTACTGTGTCCTTCCTATAGATATCAAATTCTAATCTTTTATTATTTTTAATAATTAAAATATCTAGAAAAGGCAATGTTCTCAACTTCGTAAGTGAATTTAATGGAATCATACCGGCTATTTAATTTGGAAACAAAATCATCAATATTTGCTTTCTTTGTATCAAAAATCGCGAAAATATCATCCACATACCTATACCATACCTTGGGAAATATTCGAATCCTTGACTGGCTTCGATTTCAAAAACTTACTCATGAATATGAAGGTGACAGCAATTACCTTAGCTGTTCCTTCTTCTGAACATAAAATTGATTGTTATATGGAAATAATTTTGTCCATACAGAGTTTAGATAATATTAAGTATTCACGAATAATTTCGTCTTCAAAGTCATTCATTCTAAGTCGAGATAATTGTAAAGTGGAATTGGCACACTTGGGAACAAAGAACTAACATCAAAAGAAATTAAGATTAAGAACTAGATTTTTTGTTTTATTAATGAATTCTAACGAATTCTTCACTGCGAAAGTATTTAATGGTAACTTCTCAAGTTCTTTTGATAACCATTTGGATATTAAATATGTGGGTGATTTCGACCGATGAAACAATGGGTCGCATTGCATTTTCCAGGTTTGTGAATTTTGGGTAAGCAATACAATTTTGGTATGGTCGGATTACTCACATTTAATTTAAATTTTAGCGAATCGGAGACAAGGTTCTTACATTTTTTTTTAAAGAATTTTTAACCTCTGATATCATTCTCGGTAATGGATTTCTTATTACTTTTTCATAAGGGCCAGATTCGATAAGAATTATCTACGCGTTCAAGTAATCTTTCTTATCCAATTAACAACCTTATTTCCTTTATCCGCTTTTAAGTAGAAGAAGACATCTTTCTTTTTCAATCCTTTAACTACTTTTATGTTTTTTCGTGAATTAGTGAATTAGAGTTTGTGTTGTTAATTATGTTTTTCGATATTTGATTGCGACATGCTTCCCTAACAAGTGATTTACTATTTTCTGGAAGTGTACTAATGGAACTTTCAGAAACACAAAAAAATAGTAAATCATTTGTTAGGGAAGCATGTCGCAATCAAATATCGAAAAAATAGTTAACAACACAAACTCTAATTCCCGAAAAAAACATAAAAAAGTAGTTAAGGATTGAAAAAGAAAGATGTTCTTCTACTTAAAAGCGGATAAAGGAAATAAGGTTGTTATATTGGATAAGAAAGATTACTTTGAACGCGTAGATAATCTTATCGAATCTGGCCCTTATGGAAAAAGTAATAAGAAATCCATTACCGAGAATGATTCAGAGGTTAAAAATTCTTTAAAAAATGTAAGAACCTTGTTCTCCGATTCGCTAAAATTTAAATTAAATGTGAGTAATCCGACCATACCAAAATTGTATTGCTTACCAAAATTCACAAACCTGGAAAAGCAATGCGACCCATTGTTTCATCGGTCGGATCACCCACATATTTAATATCCAAATGGTTATCAAAAGAACTTGAGAAGTTACATTAAATACTTTCGCAGTGAAGAATTCGTTAGAATTCATTAATAAAACAAAAAATCTAGTTCTTAATGAAGGTGAAGTGAAGTCTTAATTTCTTTTGATGTTAGTTCTTTGTTCCCAAGTGTGCCAATTCCACAAACTTTACAATATCTCGAAGAATTACTTAGAATGAATGACTTTGAAGACGAAATTATTCGTGAATACTTAATATTATCTAAACTCTGTATGGAACAAAATTATTTCCAATATAACAATCAATTTTATGTTCAGAAAGAAGGAACAGCTATGGGTAATTGCTTGTCACCTTTCATAGCCAATTTATTCATGAGTAAGTTTGAAAATCGAAGCCAGTCAAGGATTCGAATATTTCCCAAGGGTATGGTATAGGTATGTGGATGATATTTTCGCGATTTTTGATACAAAGAAAGCAAATATTGATGATTTTGTTTCCAAATTAAATAGCCGGTATGATTCATTAAATTCACTTACGAAGTTGAGAACAAGGACAATGCCTTTTCTAGATATTTTAATTATTAAAAATAATAAAGATTAGAATTTGATATCTATAGGAAGGACACAGTAACAGATAGATATATTCCTAATGATTCATTTCATTGCAAACACATAAATTAGCCTCATTACATTTTTTAGTTCATCGTTTGGTCACTTTCCCTCTGAATAGAGTAAACTTTAATAAAGAAAGGAATCGTATTAGAAATATACTTGAGTTAATGGTTATGACGATGACTTAGTAAATAAGCTAATAAATAGGCATAAGTTTAGGTTTAATATTCAAAATTCACCTTTTTTTACACGCGAAGAAAATAACACCAAGTATATCACTATACCATATAATCCGAAATATAGCAAGGGACTCAATAAGGTATTTAATAAGGTAGGCCTCACCTTAGTCTATAAGTCATCAGACCAATCAGAGGAATATCTTAGGAAATCCCAAAGATAAGATTCCTAATTGTGAGAAAAAGGGAAAAATTTATGAAATTAGTTGTATGATTGTGACAAAAAGTATGTTGGGCAAAAACTAAAAGGTCAATTAGAAACACGATTTAAAGAACATTTAGCACACTTAAAATACAACAGAACAGAAAAGTCTAGCATTGCCGAACATGCTCTTGAAGCTGATCATACTGTAACATTAGATAATCTAAAGATTAATATAAAAATGTATCTGATAGGAGATTGTTGAACGCATACGAAAGTATGGAAATCATAAAATGTAAAAAGTAGTTTAAAACAAAGACAGAGGGCCTTGATAATTAGTTCCGCTTGAGTTAATTCAAGGGTTAGGCTAAGTATAAATAGGGTAGATTTGGTAGTTTAGCTTTAGTCAAATCGCTCCTGATGAAGCTAACATGGTTAGCGAAACGCGCGTCGAGTGCAAAAATAAAGTGTTTGGTGTAGTGGTGATATATACTGACTAGTATCAATTGTGCCAAAGATTCCACATTTCCCAACTGTAGTAACAAAAAATTAATGTTTAATTATTTATAAAAAATTGTCAATTAAAAAAAAACCTCTCGACATTTTGTAGAAAAAGTATTTATTAAGATACGAAAAAAAAATAAAAATATTAAAAACTGACTGAGAAGTATAAAAAATAAAAATCTGTAAAAAAATCGAATTTTTGAAAATTCGAAGTATATGGTATGATTTGACGGTAAACAGTTTTACGTATTCTAAAGTATAGCATCAATTTTATTAATTCAATAATATTATAGATATTTTCATGTCGATATTTAGAACGGGAATTTCAGGGGGAGACCGCAGGTGGAGTCCGGCAATAACACTACAATTTTTCTAGCTTGACGATAATGCGTAGGGTTAATTAATGCTGTGCCGTCATAGTAACTTTTTGCAAGTACTGCTATTTGAGTTCATTTTTTTTCATTGTCTGTTATACTATAGCATGTTGCTGTCAGCTGAAATATTTCATTTTGTACTCTTGACTTTTAATCACATACAAAAAACTAAAACACTAGAAAGAAATTGTTTTATAATTACTCTGTGCACTTTTTTGAAGAACTCTATGTATCAAAAAGTTGGCATACCTGAAAGATGATTAATCTGTTAGTATATTGTCATTGTGACATTTAGACGTGATTTTGCAGTAATTGGAAATTTTTATTTGTGCATTTTACATTTTTACAAATATATTTTTGTCCAGGTAATAAAACACATATCAACTTTTTTTGCTTTTAGAAGTTATGTGCTTAATTAAACTTTTTTTCCTTTGTTTGAGAACTGCCTGCTAAATAATTCTTATGGCTTTTGCAACATAATTGTTTGCCACGTCTTAAAAAAGTCTTTACGTAAAGAGTTCCTAATTTTATCCTGCTGTAAACTTAATTTTTAGGGTAAATTATCACTAATTTTTAATTCGTACTAATTACGAAACAAAGTAATTCTTAGGCATGTTACATGCAAATGAAACAAAAAATAATGAAACTAGTTGAACTTAGGCTTATCTAAGCATGATTATTTAAATGTACCTGCAACCACCGACTTCATATAATTTGTTTCTCCAATATTTCCCCCAAATGGAGAAAAAATAGCCAATAAGTTTGAAGGCACAAGTTTCATGAAATCTGTTTTTTTTTTTTCATTCATTGCAGTATCATAATGCGCTGGAGAAACAAGTTCGATGAAGCTCGTTTCAAGCAATAGAGAACTTGTTCTATATACTGGAGAAACAAATTTCTTGATAACCTGAACTAACCTGAACTAAATATCAATATAAGTAGATTTCACACATTGCCACATCTGTTTTATACAGTGAAACTAAGTTAAGCCTAAAGTTTACAAGTATATCTGCCCTCCGTCGGGGACTTTTAAGGCCATATACTGATAGAGGATTGTCCTGTTAAGCTGGCAATAATTACCTCCAGGCAGCACGATCATCAGGATTCCACCCTGCATATATAAAAATCAGTATTAATTACTAAAAACGAACAAAGTCCATATTTCAGCAATGACTATTATCTTATTTGTCAATCCATCTCGGAACATGTTTCGTGCAGTTTCACGGCTCATCAGCTGCGCTAGGATTGGTAAACAAAAGAACAAAATTTGCCATAACATCGCGAGAAGATATAACAAATTGTATCTCTGGCTGGTGAAAGCCTAAAGCTAAAGGCATACCTGCCCTCCGTCCGGGTTACTGCCGAAATACGGACTAATACCAATAATTGGTTCCCTGCCTTGAGATAAAGCCCTAATTTAAATAAAAACCGGTCAAGTGCAAGTTGGACTTGTGCAATTAGTGTTCCGTACGTACTTTTAAAATAAAAATAAAATTATATATCGGTACAAGAGCGACCCGCCACTGGGTAACAGTAATATACTTAAAAGTATATTATAAAAACCTTCACCAGACGTCAAGGACCATAGTTTTAATATTTTTTTTATATCAGATAAATTATCAAACGTGCATTCGTTTTCGTTTTTTGGTAAAATATTACAAAATTTTTTGATCAGTACTTTTTGAGATAAGGGGGAGGGGACAGCGATTTTTCTCAATTTTTTTAAAATAATACACAGAAAAGTGTGTACAATTATTACATCGTATATATTTTTGAACTCGTGTTTTCACAAGCTTTTATTTGACACTCCAGTCGATGACCTGGTAAATTTTTTTTCACTTCCGGTTTCACCCCTAAACCATCCCCTCAAGTCGAAATTTAAGTTTTAAAACTACATGGCTCTGATCGGGCCATCAATTCCTATATTTGTGCCAAACTTAAACTTTCTATGTGAAATAGTTTCGGAGAAAATTGTACTACGGACGGACAGACAGACAGAAACCGAAATGATTCCATAAGTATTCCGTACAGAACACTAAAAAGTATAGAAATTAGGACATTCTATTGGAACGACTTCATAATAAATTAATTTTATTTCATTCTATTTCTTCATTGGTCAGAAATTACTAATCTAATCTCGAATGGCTTTTTTTATGACAAAATGTTGTTTTTGTTAATCTGCATCTTAAAATAATTTCAAAATAAAAAATTTAATGTTAATCAATTATACTAATTTGTCAATTACTGTTCTAAAGTTGAAAAACGGATATGATTCGATGTCAAAAATTCCTGGATCGTTTTTGAAGACTTAGAGCGAAATCGGCTTGAACAATATAGTCATTCTTGGAGTACAATGTCTATATATTAAAAGAATTCTGTGAATATAACTATCAATATTCATCCTCGCTTCAGATTTTACCAATTAAGTAGCTGGACAATCATTCTCCGAAACACCCAGCTAAACCAATACTCTCTGCGAAACAGCCGATATCGAGTATAGGTACTGAAGAATCTTTCTTTATTTGTCCTCTTAATCTCTACTGTACACATTCATTCGTAAGATAAAACGACGGTTGGTCCTCTATTTTTGCTCGGTTTTTGATGTTAGCGATGGTCCTTTGGTTATTTTTATTTTTTAATTTTCTTGCTAAAAGATATTTCTTTCTAAATTTTTGAATTTCATCACGTTTCAGGGTCCTCAGGCTCAGTCCATCTGTACGTCCTTTGGCAGAATAACTTAATAACATATAATGAAACTTGAAATGGAATTTGTAGTTTTTTAACGATTTCAGGGAACGGGAATGAAAGAGTTTTTTCTTGAGTTTTGGTTGCATACTAAAAGAACTTATAAGGATAAGTGTTTATAATCAAACCCATAGGGGATTAAAGGATTGCTTTGTTTGCTTCGTATATATTGTGTAAGTCATTTTTGGTGTTCTTAGAGTTGAGGATTTTGAAAATTATGTTATTTGGTTATTATATTGACAACAAACATATAAAGAGCTAAAGAGATGAGGAAGCGCCAGAGAGGTGGTGGGGTATATATCTTGTTATATCTTATTTTCGTGGTTCTTCTAGTTGGAGAATCTGAAAATTGTGTTGTTTTCATTTTTTCAATTTTAACATAAGAAGTATGTAGTGGGAAATGCCAGGTTATCGTCTATCGTTCTAAATCTCCCCTAAAGCCCTTTCTTAACTAAACGTTAATATATCACTGTAGTAGTAAGTATATATTATATATATATATATATATTTATATATATATATATATATATATATATATATAACATATATATATATATATATATATATATATATTTACTACTCTATATATATAATATATATATATATATATATATATATATATATATATATATATATATATATATATATATCAAGGATTTTCTACAGCTAACTCTCTCTCTGTCTTCCTTTTCTCAGCCTTTGATTCCATCCGTTTCTATCTTCCCAGTCTCCATCTGTTAGACCCTTGTCCTCCATAGCCTCGTCTCACATCGTCTGGGTCTTCCTCTTTTTCTTCTCTTATAGGGCTCCACTTGTTATTTTCTTTATCCACCTATTATCCTCGGTCCGTCTTATGTGTCCATACCATTTTAATCGTTTTTCTTCAGTGGTGTTTATTGTGTTCTCTTTGATGTTCATTCTGCTTCTTATTTCTTCATTTGGTATTCTCTCCATACGTGTCACTCTACAGCATCTTCTCCAATACTCCATCTCTACCTCGTTAATTTTAGATTTATTTCTTTTGTTGATCGTCCATGTTTCTGACTCGTATGTCATTATGCTTTGTATTATTGATTTGTATATGCGTGTTTTGTTTCTCTTTGTAATGTGTTTGTCTCACAGGATCGAATTTAATTGTCTTATGCATGTCCGCGTTTGTCCTAATCTAGCTTTGATCTCTTCTTCTGATGTAGCGTTTTTTGAAATGATGGTTCCTAAATCTATCGGTTCCTTTGATTGTTGTTTCGTCATCGACTTCCAGATTCTCCACATTTTCCTCCTTTGTTGTTAGATATTCCGTTTTATCAAAGTTTATTGCTAATCCTGCCTTAGTGTATTATCGTATAACTGAGGTCTTTCTCATCTTGCGCTATGATTACTTGGTTGTCTGCGAAACTTAGAGTATATAAGTAATCTTCTCGTATTGGGACTCCCATTCCACTACATTTTTGTAGTGGAATGGGAGAGATGTAGTAGTAAGTACCTATCATTTAAAATAACGAATTATATTGTATAATTCTTTAGTATGAGAATGTTAATTTCAAATTTTTATTTTTGTTTAATGAGCTTCCAGACTTTTTAAATTCTTTTATTCCTTGGCCAGGGAAGTATATTTATGACAAAATCACACCATTTGAAGGTTTCTAGACAATAAAAAATTCAAATTTGGTGGAGGTTGATACATTTTACATAGTTTCGATAGAATAATAGGAATCTTTTCTTGTACTTGTCTGAGAGAATTAACGTATTTTGAGTATAAATATTTATAATCAAATATATAAGCGTGGAGAAGGGAATTACTCTAATATAATATATTAATATGTTGTTTTCAGTATTTTTGGAGTCTTAACAGAAATTGAGGAATATAAGACTAATTTCGAATAACTTTATTTTTTAATTTTAAAAGGAAATATTTTTAATCGCATACACAAGCGATATATATATATATATATATATATATATATATATATATATATTATATATATATATATATATATATATATATATATATTTCTTTATTTATTAATCAAATACCTTAATGTACCGTTAGGTGTCAAGGTGTACATTTTCATGTTAAATACATTTTATCTAATGTATACAAATTTTACCCATTCCTTCTTGTTTTTTGCCCTTTCTTTTCCTCCCCTCCAGGTCATTTTCCGTTTCTTCAGGTTTTCAGCTATTTCAGTTTCCCAAGTTTTGGCTGGTCTACCCCTTAGTCCTTTCTGCATCGTTCGGGTTTCCCATATTACTTTTGCTTGTTGACTCTCCTTCATTTTCACTAAGTGGCCAAACCATCTCAGTTGGTTCCTTTTTTGTCGTTGTGTTAACGGTTCTATCTGCAATTGTTCTCTCACCTCGGTGTTTCTAATTTGATCTCTTCTTGTTATGCCTGTTACTGCTCTGAGATACATCATCTCAATTGCTTGAAGTTTACTGCTCGTTCTTTTTGTGAGTACCCAGCTCTCGCTGCCATATATTAGGATAGGTCTAAATATAGTTTTATATACCATCATTTTTTTATGTATGGAGACCTCTGTACGTATTGTTGAGACTGAAGAATACTTTGTAGTGTATTTTCTATTCTATCGTTTATTTCCGCATCGTTCTTTCCTGTTTTATGTATTTTCGTTCCTAGATATTTGAAAGATTCTACTTGTTCTATCTCTCTGCCGTCAATTTTTATTGTTATCTCTTCTTTGTCTCTGCTTATTATCATTGTCTTGGTCTTGTCTATATTTATTCTTAGATTTCTTTTGTGTAGTGCTGCCTTCCATACTTCTATATTGTATTGTAACTCTCTCCCGTTCCTGGCGTAAATTACCGGATCATCTGCATAGGCGCTTTCAGATATTTCTGTCAGTATCATATTTTTATAGCCGACCCTGTATTTTTTTACTTTTGTTTTTATTTCTTTTATTACATTCTATTGACCAAGCTTTGGCTTAAAATTCCCCCTTCGCTAAGTCCCTCTTTTGTTGTAAACTCCTTGGACACATATTTTCCCATTCTTACATAACATCTTATGACCTGGTATAGACTTTGAATGGCTCTACATAGATGCATGTTTATTCCTCTTGCTATTAAGCTGCTCCATATAAGTTGCCTTGGGACAATATCAAAGGCTTTTTCAATATCTAGAAACGCAACGTATATTCTGTTATTCTTACTTTTTTCTATTAAATTCTTAATCGTAAAGATATTATCCTGTACTCCTCTTCCTTTCCTGAATGCACTTTGGGACTCCTTGAAGTGAGGTTCTATAATTTTTTTGGACTCTTCTTTCCAAGATTTGCTCATACATTTTGGTTATTACTGTATTAAGTATTGAAATTCCTCCGTAGTTGGAACAATCCTTGTTGTCTCCTTTTTTATCTAGGGGTATGATTATTTCCACTTTCCATTTTTCTGGTATCTTTCCGTTTGTCATTATTTGATTAAATAGTTTCTTTAAGATTTCTCGTCCTTTATCACCAATGTTCTTTATCATCTCTGCAGTTATGTTGTCGTGTCGCGCTGCTTTGCATTTCTTTAGTGTATTAATCGATTCTATGATTTTCTCTAAAGTTATTTCTTGATTTTCTTGCATTTGCCTTTGATTTAGTTCAACTTCTTAACACTTCTCTACAGCTTGACATATTTGGTTTGTATTTACTTTTTACTCCTTCCACCTCTTTCTAACCTCTTCTTCATCATGTATTATTTTTCCGTTTTATTTTTCATATGCTTAACTTCATGCTTCTTTCCTTTCCTCATTGTTTTGAGTATTCTATAGAACAACTTTTGGTTTCCATGTCTATCACTTTCTAATTTTTTCTCCGAACTCTTCCCATGCTTTTTGTTGCGCTTGCTTCACCATTTCTTTCACTTTCACTCTCTCTTCTTTATAGTCATTGTAGTTCTCATTTGTTCTCGATTGTAGGTACTTTTTCGATTTATCCTTTTTTTTTTTCTTCTTCCTTGATTTCTCGACTCCACCATCTTGTTTGTTTTATGTTCTTGTTTATTTCTGATGACTCTGCATGTTACTTTAGCAGTTTCGTATAGTATTTTCTTTATTTTTGTCCATAGTTCTTTTTTATATGGATTTCGTTAGTGTTCTATATAACTATTCCATTTTTTCTTCTGTTCTTTTCCTGTACTCCGTGGCCATTTCTATTTCCTGTAATTTCTGCGACTTAATTTTTTCTGCTGTTGTCCCTTTGCCATTTCTTAATTTTTCATTTCTTGCTCTCCCTTCATTTATTTCTATTTTCTATGTTAATAGGTAGTGATCCGAGTATATTTCCGCCCCTCTTCTAACTCTCGTGTCTTTTACTTCTTTCATGTAATAGATTCCTTATTTTTGCTTTCCACTACTCTAAATTTATGAATCTTCTTGTGATTAAAAAATGTCTTAGTTACTTTCAGATCATTGATAATACAGAAATCGATTACTTACTTACTTACCATTGTTATTTCTTATACTTTCTCCATGCCTTCCTATTGACTCACCCGTTTCATCATCTGTTTTGTCTACTCTCCTATTTATATCACCAATTATTATCAATCTTGCTTTATAATCCTCCACTGCTTCATATAGTTGTTCCCAAAATTCATCCTTCCTTTTTAAGTTTTCATCTTCGTTTGGTTCATACGTTACAATAATTACTGTTTCTTCCTCATTCCCTGTGTCCATTTCAATCTTTAGTAATCTCTCTGATATTCCTGTCCATTTCTATATATATATATATATATATATATATATATATATATATATATATATATATATATATATTATATTATATACATATATAGTCACGAACTAAAATACCTTTAACTAAATTGAATTCACAAAATTGGTTTGTTTTACTTCTACGTAAACCTTTATTTGACGTTAGGCGGTATTACTCGATCAATGTAAATTTAATATCAAATTGAGCTGAAAATAGTTTTCTTAGTTTAAAAAATAGATAATAATAGACTCCTAACAATACCCATATTACAATAATTAGTATGCCAAACTAGAACTTATTGTGGACGTTTTAAATTTATATTTGTGTTTGCTTAAAAATGTATACGATAATGTTTGTTTTCTAAATATAGAGTGATTTTACTTAGGTATTAAAATAAATGTGTATTGTGTGTCTTATATTATAAAAAGGCCATCGCAAAAAATTATGAAAACCAAACACAAAACTAGCACATTGTGTGCAATGTTCAATTTGTTAAAATATATATAGTATATACTTCTCAATCTAATAGTACTAAACAAATTCATAAATAACTGTCATATGCATTGCTATGTCAGGGTAGGTACCTATTCGATAAATTTGCGAATGTAAAATTTAATTGGGTTAGATTTGAGGAGAAAGTTTTATAATTAACTTTCGAATTGCCTTTCTTTAAAATAAAGTTTTTTCTATTTAAAATTTTACTTCACCAATTCGTCAATATTAGAGACTGCTGCACGCTCTAGGCATTGTTTCAGTTGTAACCCCTTTTGGTAGATTCATTTTTTTATATAAATGATAGACCTGTGATCACAGTTCAAGACTCAAGGAAGTGCCGCTTTTATTTCAGCTTAATAAAACTGCAGAAGAAGGAGAGAAAAATATCTTTCAATGATCAATATTTTAGTTTAACAATTATTCACGTAATCAATTTAACTTGAACGCTTGTATAAAGGTGAATAAAATAGGACATTTTACAACACAACAAAGATCTAGAACAAATATAACAATAATTAAGTCAAATTTGATGCTACCAAAACTTTTTTTCTAAACAGTAATATTAAAGAACATACCATCGTTATGTTTGGACACCCTGCCTTTGTGGTACCATCAGTTGCTAGGTTCTAAGTCTACAAAAGTAATACAATTCCTGCATTAGGTTTAGTTATGATCTTCGTAAGGTCAACCATATTTCTGACAGGTTGTACTTGAAAGAGAGGTTTCTCGTCCACCTGCTTTACCTTGTTAATAAAATTTCGAATTTAAAACAGCCTCCTTCTTTTTTAGAAGCTCATACAAGGCTCTGATAAAATCTATTTAGCGTTCCTAGATATACCACTGCTTAGTTTCAGCGCTCTTTTACTTCTAATGCCAATATAAATTTTGAAAACCTCCCAATAGGGCTCCTTCTACAGCCGTTTCTAAATTGCAGTTAAAAAGATATGTTGGTCATTGAAGAGACTTAATTTAGAATTTATTCTGAACAGGTTAAACTATCTGTTACTGCTACTTTTTGCAGCGCTCACGTGTATGTAACCCCTTAAAAGGTAACTACTATTTGAAAATTTGAATCTGAAAACTGAATTGAAATTTAGTAAATTAACTTATTATTAAGTACTGATAAAACAATACGTTTATAGTTTGCTTAAAAAGGGGATTGTATAAGAGCAGCAAGAGCATTCTTGCATATTGTAAGTTGATACTACTGTTTTGTAAATCATTTTAAACGCTTAATAAAGGAAATTTACTAAATATATATATATATATATATATATATATATATATATATATATATATATATAAATATATATATATATATATATATATATATATATATATATATATATATATATATTATATATATGTATATGTATATATATGTATATATATGTATATATATACAGATATTAAAATCTATTTTTTAACCTATCTAGAGCTAATGTTGAAAAAGATCAGATGTGGTTTGCTTTTTTTTTCTGATAGCCCATTTATGCTCTTCTAATCTGTCAGATATTCTTCGGTTAGTTTGTCCAAAGATGCTTCGTTGAAAGTTCCTTATGAAACGCTGTATCGTGTGGCATTCTGTCTTAGGGATTTTTATTGTTCGTAGTGATTTATATACAGCCGAAATGTTTTGTCTTCGCAGGAGGCATCCTATCCTGTCGGTGGTTCCTTTCATATAATAATATGATAAAATGCCTATTGGCCTGTTATTCGGGTCTTAATTAGATTCTCTTCGTGGATTTTATTGTTGTTGTGGGCACGGTGGAGTCAAAGAACCTACTGCGCAGCCTAGAGGGAAATTACCTTATGGCGGTAGTGGGGGCTATGAGAACGACACCAACGGAGGCGCTAAGAGTAGCACTCTGTATCCCACCACTGAATCAGTTCATCATCTACACGGCGAGATTAACAGCGTATAGACTGAAATGTCAAGGCGAATGGAGGAATGGGGATCGGAGACACGCTCTGGTCTGAAATTCCCCCATGAACGCCCATTCGTATTAAAACAAGATAAAATCAAGAAAACAAGACAAGTGATTAAGTATTTTTTTGTCCGTTTCCCTGAGAGGAAGAATATACAAAGATCCTGAACAGGCCTAATACCGACATTTGGTATACTGACGGTTCGGGAGCTAATGGCCGCTTTGGGATGGAAATCCTTTGCCATAAATGAAATCACAGGGAAAGTATACCCATGGGCAATATGGCTACGCTGAGGTGTTAGCCATCCTCAGATGTGTAAAAATACAAATCTAGAAAGGGACAAATAATATGAAAATTTTAGTCTGTTGGCGACAGCAAAGCAGCTATATAGCTCTTGCCAAATCCACCACCGACAGCTTGCTGATCAGGAAATGTGTACAAGAACTAAACACATTAGGAGGTAACAACGAAGTTACCCTCATGTGGGTACCAGGCCACCAAGGCATATCTCAAAATGAAACCCACCTGAACAGATTGTAGGAGTTCCATTCGCTTTCGGTAAGAACAAAATCAGGGAATGGTTGGATAAAGAGCATAACTCTTGGAGTACAGGAGCGGGGTGTCGTCAAACCAAACTCCTTATGAAATAAACTACGACAGGCAGAACAAAGGAACTCTTGTCGATGTCAAAATAAAGGTTACGTCTGAGCATAGGACTCCTTACGGGACATGTGATACTACAGACCCATCTATATAACCTCAAAAACTGGCTGAACGGAAAACATGTCGGCTGTGCGAGGGAAAAAAGCGAGGACAGTATACACATTCTGTGCGAATGTCCTGCATAATGGTCAAGAGATATAGATAGTGGGGTCAACTATTCTGTGAACCCAAAGATCTACAAGAGATCAGGGTGAGTAGACTACGTCCTTGGCAGAAAATGTCGGACTGAGGCTGCGACCCTGACTTGACTCAGTGGGGAGTCACAGAAGAACTTTTAGATCTAGGTGACACCAGGGGACTCAATGCACCACTACTACTACTACTACTATGGCCCTATACATTGTGTGCTATGTATACCCATTTGTTTTAGGAATGCGGTGATCTTTTCTAGTTCTTCCGGTTTTGCAGCGTTATCTGTGAGACGGATTGACTTGGAAACTAATGTGTTCGCCACAATCTGTAATTGTGAGAGACGGTGGTGGGATTCAGCGGTGAGATATCTGTTAGTGTCTGTGTTAGTTTTCTATATACCGTATGTTTCAAATGTCCATATTGAGTTTTGGTGACATGTACGTCTAGGAAAGGCAGCTGGATGTTTTTCTCCAATTCTAAGGAGAACTAAACACCTTGATGAATAGTGTTTAGATGGCCTAGTAAGTTGAGGAGCTGAGTTCTTCCGAAAATCCATAGCTACCATGAAACCGACTTCATATATTCGTTGGAACATGGGCATGCAATATATTGTCAGAAGGGGTTGATCATCTCTTACTTTTTTGAAAGGAGTATTCTTTTCCAAGCTGTAGAGAGAAAATAGAAATGACTGTCAAAATGTTTATACATATAGAGAGCGGGTTACTATAAATTCATATTAATGGATAAATATACCTTTGCAACTTTATATTCTAGGGAATGCTTACTAATCAAAATATATTTAAAAAATGCACATTTTTTAGCCATTTTTTGAATATTACCACAATATCTAAGTGCTTGGCAGGTATAAAACTAGTGGACAGTATTCTTTGAGAGTTAACTAGAAATGATAAAAGTAATTATAGATTTTCTAAGTTATATTTCGAATACAGAGTACATGACCTGGCGACTGACCTGAAAGCTAAAATAGTAGAAACGTGCTAAACGGTCTATTGGTAAAATTGGCTATTGTGCTATTAATTTTATTTTATGATTTCCACTTCCCATAAAGTAAACTAAAATAGGTTGTAATAATAATTGAACCAATCAATCATATTTCGTGATTCTTATAAAATTAGTGCGCATTACAGCAGCTGCTCCAGATTTATTACAAGATTTTACAAGTAAAAAATCATTTTTCCCATTATTTATACTGAGTGATTCAGAACAGAAGAATCTTACAAGTAATTTGTTTTTTCCATGATTTATACTGAGTGTCTCAGGAAAGAAGGAGTTGTATAGAACAGGTTAAAATAACACTATATGCTCATCTAAAATTTATCGAGTTATAATTTGAAATTATAATTAAAAAAATAACCGATCAAGTGCAAGTTGAACTTGCGCAGTTAGTGTTCCGTACGTTGATTGCTTGTAAAATAAAAAATTTTGTTACGGAGGTATAAAATGATCCGCGACTTCACAAAACACACCCCAAATGAGTTTTTAACAAAATTTGTTTCCAATCTTTACTGAAAACTGATGACCTTGAAATTTTTGTTTTTTATATATACCAGATAAATAATTAGAGGTAATGCACTCGTGATAATTCTCGTTCAATCTACACCCCGTGGAGAATATTCCCGAATTTTTTCATAATTTTTTGATCAGTACTTTTCGAGATAAGGAGGGGAGACAGCAATTTTTCGCGATTTTTTAAAAATAATATATAAATAAAATAAAAAAGTATTACATTATATATATATGTATATATATATGTATATATATATATATATATATTTATATATATATAAATATATATATACATATATATATATGTATATATTATAGTGAAAAAAAAAATTTTTTTACTAGGTCATCGAGTGTGGTGTCAAATGAAAGCTTGTGGAAACACGAGTAAAATATGTATATATTTATATATATATAAATATATATATATACATATATATATATATATATATATATATATATATATATATATATAGTATATATATATATATATATATATATATATATATATATATATATATATATATATATATATATATATTACATATTTTACTCGTGTTTCCACAAGCTTTCATTTGACACCACACTCGATGACCTAGTAAAAAATTTTTTTTTTTCACTTCCGATTTCACCCCCCAAAACTAACCCCTAAAGTCAAAATTTAACTTTCAAAACTACACGGCTCTGATGAAGCCATCAATTCCTATATTAGTACCAAATTTCAACTTTCTGTGACAAATAGTTTCGGAGAAAATCGGGTGTGACAGACGTATAACAGACGGAGAGACAGACACCGAAGTAATCTTATAAGTGTTCCGTACGGAACACCAAAAATAGTTACTTATATAACTTTTTTCGATGTGTGTTGTTACCAAGAAATAGCGTCAGTGGAATTTTAAGTGATAGAGAATATCTATCATATATTCCGTTTGTCGCATAAATGTCTATAGTATTATACTTAATAATAAATTTTTAAGGCTATAGGCTTCATTATGCTTAAAAGTTGTATTTATTTTCTTGCAACTAGGAAGAAGTTTATTTATAATTTATTTAAAAAAAAATTCTGCAATTATAATCGATAGGATAACTGAACTATGAATATGACTTTATTGATGTTGGTATCTTCTACACCTGTTGTAGGAGAATACGGGTAATTTTTATAAATATGCATTATAAATTGGGTTATAAAGGTTTATTTGGGTGTAAAAATAACGGTTATTTTGTTACCTCGATAGCTCCGTGTAACATATTCAAACCTACGAGGATGAGGGAATTAGAAGTCGTACATATATATTTATATATAGTAAAAATTTTTTTTCACTTCCGATTTTCACCCCCAAAACTAACCCCTTAACTCAAAATTTAAACTTTTCAAAACTACACGGCGTTAATGAGGCCATCAAATTCCTATATTATTACCAAATTTCAACTTTCTATGTCAAATAGTTTCGGAGAAAATCGGATGTGACAGACAGACACCGAAGTTATCTTATAAAGTGTTCGTATGGAACACCAAAAACGGTCAAATGCAAGTTGGACTTGCGCAATTAGTGTTTTATACGTGATTACCTTTAAAATAAAAATTAGCTACCTAATAGCCAATGAATGAATCTATCTCAATCTACAATCTGGTAGTAAAAATTTAAAATAAATATTTACTACCTAAATATTTGTTTAGTTGTAAATAAATAAAATAAAATTATTTTGTCTTCGGTACATATCCGTTGGTTCCCAGTCATCATGATATTACCGATTGCACTGAATACGGACGAGTACTGATATTTCGTAGCTCTTAGTCTTGGTTGAATTCCCAACTTTACAAATCTTCACCATTCTGTCATGCCGCATAGTTTCTTTTATACCAGAAAAATTTTCATGTAACGTAATGCACTCGTGGTAATTTTTGCATAATCTACACTTTATGGAGAATATTCCAGATTTTTTTCAAAATTGTTTGATCGGTACTGTTCGAAGTAAGGGGGGGAGATCGATTTTCAGCAATTTATACAAAGAAAGTGCGCAAGTATTATATCATATATATTTTTGAACTCGTGTTTTCACAACCTTACATTTGACATCCCACTTCGATGACATGATAATTTTTTTTTCACTTCCTATTTCACCCACCTTAAGTCAAAATTTAACTTTTAAAACTACATAGCTCTGACTCGGCCATCAATTCCTATAGTTATTAACTAGGAATGAAAATTTAAGCAAATGTTTAAGATCACCACTTATGGTGGTGATCTTAAACATTTGTTTAAATTTTTATTCCTAGTTATTATGGATCTTCTTCAAGTAACAACTAAGTCAGTCGGCAGTATCCTATAGTTATGCCAAATTTCAACTTTATATGTCAAATAATTTCGGAAAAATCAGGTGTGACAGCAGGACAGACGGACACCAAAGATATCCGTGTGTTCTTTACACTAAAAATATATTATTTTGAATTCTGCATATAAAGATATAGAAATAACCTAAGAAGAAAATAGTTTGCTTTAATTTAAATTACATATTTTAGCCAAAATTAAGAAATACGTTAAGAAATACAATATTGTTTAGCTCGTTGAAATTTTGGGATTTTGCTTCACTCGTCCATAAGAACCACATTTGTTTAATAAAACAAGATATTTTTATATGACTTCATAAATATGCGTTTGTTCCAAAAAAGACATGCAATTACGTCATGGATATCTGTGTTTTCTGTTTTTATCGTGTCATAAACTATATCAAACAACAGTATATGTCAGTGTAAAAGAACTTTTCAGATCTCAGAGTGATTGTCACCTATATACATAAATAGGACCTATCATATTCCATTTTTTTCAAATTAGCTTTATCACGCAATTGTAGATCACTCTTAAGAAAACAACAGTTTGTTTAAAGTGCAGGAGAGGTTCTCCATTAACAGATGGTTTACAGTCTGTCAAGTAAGAATCTGACCGCTCGTATTCTTGAAAAAAATGTGTTTCGTGAACATTTTTTTGCCATCAATGTATTCTTTAGTGCTCTAACAACGGTGCAATTACCTTTAGTATGTTGGCCAACCGCCTCTTGCATCAATAATCGCCTGGTTTCTGTAGACAAATTTTTTGCATACTCTGCAAATTTTTCGAATCTCTCGAGACAACTGAATCAAAGCCTCATAGTCTTTCCTCTGAGCTTTCTTTTTACAAGGGACTAAACGTTTTCAATAGAAATTTTGACCATTGTGAGATTCGTAAAATTTGACATCTATGAGCAAGAAGATGTTGTCGAATGGTCTTATGGAATACATTCAAACACAATTTTCTTAATTTTGCCTCTCCTTAACGCAGCGTCAATTTCTGGTCCTGTGCACACAAAGACATGATTCGATTTTCGACTTTCGGAGTCACTTTGCCTACCTATCCACGTTTTGGCAAGTTGTTGACATTTTTCGCCTCCTTAAAATGATTTACCCACTTCTACACAAACAACACCGACTTTTTAATATATTTAGCGGGCCGCAGAATGTGTCATTTTATGCCCCTTTCGATGGAAACAAAGAAAGACTGTCTCACAACCGACACGCAACAAGTTAGTCATTTTGGATATTACGTGATTTTGACCAAAATTTGGAATCGATTGATACTCTTATTAAAATGCGTCGTAGACAAAGATTCCCTCTACCAATTTTTGTTGAGTCGCTAGAATCGCATTTTCCAAAAATGAATTATCGCGGACACGTTCTTACTTGACAGATTGTAGTTCATTAAAACTATTTTTTTCATATATGCACGTGAGAAAATACAGAAAACATATAAATATAGTTGAAAGCATTAAATTGTTTTTTGATATGGAATATAAATGCAAATTAATAAAATATTTATTTAAATAATCGCAATTGAACTTGCGCAATTAGTGTTCTGTACGGAGAGGTATAAAATGATTTCACAAAACACACACCCAAATGAATTTTCAACAAGGTTTGTTTCCGATCTTTATTGAAAACTGTTGACCTTGAACTTTTCATTTTTTTTATATACCAGATAAATTATTAAAGGTAATGCACTCGTGATAATTTTTGTTCAATCTATACCCTGTGGAGAATATTCCAGAATTTTTTCAAAATTTTTTGATTAGTGCTTTTCGAGATAAGGGGGTGACAGCGATTTTTCGCGATTCTCTAAAAATAATACAAAGAAAAGTATGTGGAAGTATTATATTATATATATTTTTGAACTCGTGTTTTAACAAGCTTTAATTTGACACCCCACTCGAAGACCTAGTAAAATTTTTTTTTTTACTTCCGATTTCACTTCCCAAAACTACCCCCCTTAACTCAAAATTTAACTTTCAAGACTACACGGCCCTGATGAGGCCATCAATTCCTATATTAGTACCAAATTTCAACTTTCTATGTCAAATGGTTTCGGAGAAAATCGGGTGTGACAGACGGACGGACAGACGGGCACCGAAGTGATCCTATAAGTGTTCCGTATGGAACATTAAAAACAGGCATAATTCTTTCAGAATTATGTATGTCAAAGGGGGGGAATTGTTTCAAAATTAGACATTTCAAGAAATACACCATTAAAGATTTTAATTTTATTTATTGCTGAAATAAAGAATTGAATGGAAATTTTTGTTAATATGAGTAGAGTCCTAGCAAAAATTTCAATTATACGTTTTCTGAAAATACACTCATTTAATCCTATTTTTATTAACGAAATTAAGAAAAACTGAAAATTGATATGGCTTGCGGGATAACTATAGAATACTCGTATAAACATATGATCTATTTTGGTATTTGGGTAGGGTTTAAATTATTTTTATAGTATCGTCCTGTTATTTTCAAAATAATCTTAAATTAACCTGGTCACCGAATATTTGGTTACATCGCTCCAACAAACAGATGGATAGACTAACCGAAATAAAAACTATGTTTTTCGTGACCCCGACTTGCAAAAAAAGTGCAAAGATCTCAAGGAATGCGATTTTTTTACCAATGCAATACTTTCCTCCTAATATTTTCTTTTTTATAGATGCAAAGGCAAAAATAAAATAGCTTTTGGTTTTAATTTAATACACAAATATTTAATTCTTAATTGTTATTTAATATGAAATGTATGGAGTACGTACCTGTGATTGATATTCCTTGACAATTTTAGTTTTTATTTCTGACACCCTTACACTTCGACATATCGCAACTATTACTATAAATTTGTTGATACTTTGACTACATATAGCGGCTTGACAGTAACAATACTACAGCTGATATTCCCTCTATGTTTTTTTCCCTTACTATATGGTGAGACCTCAGCAAAGCAACCTAGTTTTACATGACAATATTCAGAAATTTGACGTGCAGTTGCTTACGGTTTTCCTTAATTTTTTACATGTCTTTGTCTAAGGTAAAGTAATTAATAAATGTCGTTGCTGCCATCTTGATTACAGCTATAAACGATCAAGAAAGCTAATGTCAAGCTAATATTACACAACACGAGAGACTATTACCGAATTGTCTTACATCCATCTCTAAATCTTCTTACTATTTAAAGTAACCTCGTAAAGAAAAGCTCTGCTCACCTGTGGCAAGTTTTGTCTACGCTTACGCGGTATCTAAGTTGAAAGTTTTCCCTCGTCACTCACAGTTGTCAGTCAGCTCTGAAAACAACCGCGTGAAAATAAAAGAAAATTCTAACGTGACCGAGTGCTTTAAAAAACAAATTAAATTTTTTTGTTTGAGTATGTAAATTAAACATGAATATAGTTATTGAACGATAAAAAATAAAAAATATATTCTTTGAACTCCCTGGTTCTAAAAAACATATATTTTATTTTTTACATTTTGTTTTGTTTGCGATAAGTCCGTTTAAAAAAAAAATTCACGAATTTGGTTTCAAGAATAATTTTTTTAAAGAAATATTGACAATAATTTAAACAAAAATAGGTAAGTATTATAACATGAAAGTTACTAATAAAATTCAAAATGTGGGCAAGTTGAACGTCAATTGATTTGTTTAGAAAAGGCATAGTGAGTAATTACAGTAGTGCGTGATGGGGAAAGAATAGACACGCAGATTTTTTATTTCTTAAGGGTTTTTTCCTTCGTTTGAGATTGTATGATATATTCAGATTATTATGAATAATATGGTAATAAAGGTAGAATTGATTTGATTCGATAATCATGAAAATCAATTATAGAAGAAAATATGCTAATTTCATTTTGCAGCAATAAGATTGTCGGTAATTTTGACTGCTTGCTGCATAAAAAATTTCTTGAGTACAGAAAATCCTGATTTACACTACAAAAATTTGTATTCTCAAAATAAGCCAATAACGGGTTATTGAAATTTTTTTATTATATTATGAGTGACGACGATTCAAACAAATATTTGGGCTACGTCTCCGCACTATATTAATATTCATACAAAACGTTCTGGAACGACGTTACCTAATGAAGTCGTTTTAACACACGTTAACAGTGGTATTAGAGAAAAAGAAATGAATTT
>CM032455.1:83186191-83213579 GCA_019049505.1 Pachyrhynchus sulphureomaculatus
CCAAAATTTGTTATATGTACGTTTCCAATAAAAGTATTTTTTAAGAAACAAAAAGTGTTTTTTAAAAAAGAAATTCCATCGGTCCGACGTATAACTCGAGTACATAATATATTATAAAATTTAACAGACAATATTGCCTTGTTCACTAAAACAGCGTAATTTAAGAACTAATTTAACTAAAAAGGATAATTGTAGGATTTGCAGTACTTGCACAACTAGAAAAAGCCTTAAATAGAAATAACCAGCCGAGTGCAAGTGTAACTTGCGTAATTAATGTTCCGTACGTTGATTTATTTCCCGATCTTTGTTGAAAACTGATGACCTTGAAATTTTTTTTTTTTATATACCAGATAAATTATTAAAGATAATGCACTCCTGATAATTTTCGTTCAATCTACACCCTATGAAGAATAATCTAGATTTTTTTAAAAAATTTTTGCTCAGTACTTTTCGAGATAGGGGGGACAACAATTTTTGGCAATTTTTTAAAAATAATACAATGAAAAGTGTACAATAGTATTACATTATATATATTTTTGGACTCGTGTTTTCACAAGCTTTCATTTAACACTCTACTCGATGACCTGATAATTATTTTTTTCACTCCCGATTTCACCTCGAAAATTTAACTTCCAAAACTACACGGCTCTGATGGGGGCCATCAATTCCTACATTAGTGCCAAATTTCAACTTTCTATGTCAAATAGTTACGGAGAAAATCGGGTGTGACACACGGGCAGCCAAACAGACACCAAAGTGATCTTATAAGTGTTCCGTACGGAACATTACAACATGAAGCAGTAAATTAAAATTTGGTACATTACTAACTTTTAATTTAAATTATATAAATTTATAAAACTGCAAGAAAAATTATTTATTTACTTATATGACAATCAAAGTGGTGGTGAAACCGTTTTTTATGTACTGACATGTCACGTCAGCCAACAACTGAAAATTCTATAATTAATTTTTTTTATGCACCTTCCCGCCTGAGTAGGGATTTTACCCTTCTTCATATCCTGAGAATATCGGCGAAGATATAATACCGGTCAACGTTGTCCAAGTGCCGAAACATACATTTTTGTATTTCACGGCGCCTTTTAGACAACACGGTAGTCCTGCCACGGATGTTATTGTATTTCTGCAAACAACTGCAACTATATACAAATAGATAACACAGGCCAACGATGAAAAAACTTTTTCAATAATTTTACCTGATTCCTATGTTTTTTGGAGTCCGAAAATAATAATAAAAAAGTCGTATCACCCACCAATTTTTCACATTTTAATATTCAAATTGTGAAAAGTTTATTTTCTATTATTCGAATGTTATTAGCATGGCAATAAAATCAGAATTTTATAAGGTTGGCAGTAAAATCAAATGTTATTAGGTTGGCAGTTCCGATAAATGTCACAGCTGTTTGTTTTCTTCTAGTTCATGTATCCTCGCATTGCAATGTTTAACCAATGTGCTTTAATTCACACTCAAAGTATGGCTAATCGTGGTTGTAAAAACTCTCCCAACACTTTTTGTTATATATGTGGAGAGTTTGTAATTAAAAAACATCAAAGAAAAATTACTGTACTGTAAAAAAAGTATACTTTACATATTTTGGTGTAGAAATCGGTTATCAAGAAAAATGTTGGGCTCCTCACAAAGTATGTAATGTTTGTGTCGAGGATCTTAGGAAATGGTATAAGAAAGAAAAAAAAAGCTTTTAGATTTGCGGTACCCATGGTATGGAGAGAGCAAGAAAATCATTCAAATGATTGTTATTTTTGCAGCGTTGATGTTTCTGGATATAACTCCAAAAATAAGAAAGTAATTGTCTATCCTAACTTTACTTCAGCTAATCGGCCGATAGGACATGGACCGGGACCTCCTGTCGCTGAGCCATCTCAGTCTATTGATGACGTTTTACAGTCCAGTCCCGAATTTAATGAAAGTCAACCGGATAATGATGAGTTTCAATGTTCTCTAGAAAATTTAAAACCACAGTTGTTTACACAAGCTGAGTTAAATGATTTAGTGAGAGATTTTGGTTTGACTAAGGAAAAAACAGAATTGTTTGGTTCTAGGCTGAAAGAAAAACATTTATTGGAATCTGGAACATCTATTTACCATTATAAAACAAGAGATCAACAGTTTGCTCAGTTTTTCAAGCAGGAAGAGGATTTTTTTTCCCTATTTTGAAATTTAATCGATGTCATATTGTGAGAGAATTGTGGGTGATACAAAAAAAACAAACAAAAATACATAACACTTAGATGTATTGGTTTAAAAAGTTTTTACAAATATTTTTTTTGTTAGCCTGTGTAATTACATATACATATGTAGAAGAAAACCAAGAACAAAAGACAAATGGTCAAATAGACCCAGACATCTCGAATTTGTCCTGAAAATTTGTACTTGAATTTTCTGGATATAGTATTTTATAACGATGACTTAGCAGCAGCGCAAATAGACATAGATATGTGACGTCATGCGCTTACAAAATGGGAACTTTAAAACGGGTTTTCGAGTATAAAAAAATTACGAAATATATTTTTCTTGTACCTCTATAAAATAGACTCTTTAAAATAAGTAAAACTATCATTTGAAATAAACAGATACTACACTTCTTCTACTATTTATTAGCATAGAACTAATTATTACCTACTGTAACTTTCATTTAAGAACCATGAAATATTGAAAAACTACATAGTTTTAGGGTTTTACAGCATTGCGTGATCTCCGCTAAATCATAAAATATCCAGTAGGCCTCTTATACGGACTGTTATTGGCCAGTGGGCAGTCTTATCGGACAAACGTGTTTGTGTGTATTGAAAGATTTAACGGGTTGTTGAACTTGTCAGGAATTAACATGTTTGCATGAACATGAAATATATAGGACTGTGCTTTTATTTCTATATGGATTTTCTAAATAATAAAACTTAAGTAATACATGTTTTAATTGCCTTAACATGAAATAATATAATATAAATATACCTTCTTGTCAATTTGCCTGTTTATTCATACGTTTATTCATCATTTTTAAAAATTATTTCGAGTGCTACTAGAATTTGTTAATTTTAAGCCGATTACTATAGACCAAGAAGGCGACCCGAATGTTTGACCTGTCGACTAACCGTCTGCCTAATTGTTCATTCTATCGGGCGAGTCGAAAAAAAGTCTTTAACGTTGATTTTGCGACCCCCGTACTCTGAAATGCCCAGATTAGGCCCAAAATGCTACATCCAAAAATAGACTGTCGTTTAACCACTTGAATCAAGTACCATAACATTTGTTGACACTAAAAAAGTCGAGCAAACACCGCACAGTAAGTAGAAAAATAAAACGTTACCGTTTAAAAATCCCTACAGACCTCAAATTATATCGGATCACCATATATATATATATATATATATATATATATATATATATATATATATATATATATATATATATATATATATATATATATATATATATATATTGTTGCCTATAAAAAGGTGTTTAATTTAATTGCGCCCCACGTAGACTGCGTCATTTAGTAAGGTGTGAACTTACCCGCTTTTTGAGGCGTCATTTTGTTCCGTGTGAAAATTGTTTTTTCCCACGCTTGGGCGCAATTTTCTAGCAACCTCCTTTTAATTTCTGATAATGAATTGAGTGAATCCTGATTTTAAAAGAACTAAAGAAATTAAAGAAACACTAGCTCAGTTTTCCTTGGTAGAGAGATATGGGTAAGAGATAATTGTCTTACGTCTTTTTGGAATTATTTTCTATTTTTAAAAAGCCCTAGCTGTACAAATTTTGGGCACCATCCATTTTAAAATAGAAAGGATCTAACTTCAGCTAAAAAAAATGAAAAAATACTGAAAGAATGTATTGTTGGTAAATAAAAAAACAGTTTGGTACAGCCGTTCTTATCCTGAAAAGTACGATAGGTATTCAGTGAGACACTAGCTTTAATCAACAAAAAGAAAAATTTATTCATGTTTTTAAAAATAAAAAGTTCTAGCCTTTGCAGTTTTACAAAAAAAATTCTAGCCTAACTAGTAGTTATTACATTTAAATTCTAAACTATGACTACCCCCGAAGACGAAAAATAGTGCTTTTCACTTCACTTTTTAGTCAGTTTAAATTGCTGTTAAGGCACTACTCAGGGATAGGTCTATTGAAGGATGTTTTGGTAACTTACTGTTCTTATTCCGGTTTTGATGGAATTCGACCGATTTCACACTTTTCTAGCAAACACTTATAGAGCCCACTACGGCTTTTCGTTAAGAAACTGGTGCTTTACTTAGCTCGCATGATGTTTGTTATGAGCTTTTTCTGTAGCTCAGTCGAAGGAAGCCTACTTGGCGGCTCCGATGCAATTAGACTCGCCTACTCGGCGGCTGGATGGAAATTCCTCACTTGGCGGTTCGGTGGAAATGAACCTAGACAGTCCTTTCTCGGACCCTTAAATAAACCGTACAAACTTTGCCGGTAATATGGCGACGCCGGAACCAAAACTGCGGATACACACATTTCACCAATCGCGGCGTAGCTGTAGATTTGGTCAGGAACCCGCACTGCACAGTATACACCGAACGTCTTGGAATCTCTGTTTAATATACCGTTCGATACAAAAATGAAAATAAGTACAATTTGAAGTGAAAAATCAGTAACATTACATGGTCTTAAAATCTAGGAAAAAATGAATGTTACATTTACCCCCTTCCAAAAAGAAATAGACTACACTAGTCTATTAAACTTAGGCTACTTATGAAAAGGTACAAAGTGGTACACTATCACTTAATACTAAGGTCAGAACTTAAAACAAAATTACAAACTTCGGACCTTACTACTAGACTTAATTCAATTAAGCACTAATATTAAGTACAATGAAAACCAAATGAAAATCTTTGCATGATCACAAGAATCTTATAACTAGACTTAACTTAATTAGACACTAAGGTTAAGTACATCAAAAAGCAAATAAAAATCCTTGCATGAACATAAGAAATACCTTTCCAAAATAACAATCGCGGTCTTCTTATATAAAAGAATCAGCTCTGTTATTGTTACCAAAACAAAAAATATAACTTTGTCTAGACTCTTGTCTAAATCAAAAAAGTGAACTGAAATAAAATATGAACACCCCCCTTAAAACATTTTAAGGATTGTCTGAAAATTTTCTATTTCAGCAAAAGAAATTTATAAAAATTCTTAAATAAAAAAATGATTCTAGTGCAAACACTTACACTAAAAAGAAAAAGTCTTGTCGGACCATTTAGCACTAGGCCAAAAAAAAAAGGAATATCTGGATAAATATCCAGAGAAACGCTCGGGAAAAATCGCCATCCATGCTCTAGCTCATCGCTAAGAGAACATTCTAAATCTAGTATCACTACTAGTCGCACTCGGAAAATAATCGCACTCTATCGCGCAATGTCGACGTCCTAAGACATCTAGACATGCTAAAATCGCTAGGGAAAACGCTCTGGTTGATCGCCAGAAAACACGTCAGCTTATCGCCAACAAAACACTCTGGTATATCGCCAGAAAAAACTCGGCTCCTCGCCAAGAAAACACTCTGGCATATCGCCAGAAAAAAGCCTCAGCTCCTCGCCAAGAAAACACTCTGTAAGTAGTCCTCCACTACACAAAGTCTGCGTTCTAAAAGAACAATCTCGCCTTTAACATAGTGAGCAGCTATAAAAGCTAACAATATCACTATAGGCGCAGTGAATAGCTATAAAAGCTAAAATTCACCCTAAACACAGTGAATAGCTATAAAAGCTAAAATTCACCAAACTGAATGATCCTGCTTCAAAAAGCAATGTTCACTAAGAACAGAATGATTAGTCCGCGCGCAACTAACATTCAAGGAAACATTCCTAACATAACTATATGAGACAGCAAGTCTCGAAATAGGACCTCCCTAAAGTCATAATCCTAAATATAGGAGTCCATAAGCAAAACGACTCAAAATCTCGCATTTTGAGCACACATGCCCTCAGGCAACCAACATACACCGAAATATATACAGAAATATGTACAGAAAATATATACAAATCCCAAACTCTTGGTTATGATAACTCCATACTGAGCTTGGTGAAAGCTCTTAGCAAAAGCTAATCAAATCTTCGGCACATCGCACCAAAGTGACAAATCTGCCTAGAAACATGAGCCAGAAAAAACGCCCTCCGTCATTCTTCAGGGTGGCTACACTGAGATATAAAACTTAACCAGCATTACGCTTCTCCAAGTTGCATGAAGAACCCTCGTGTACTGGTCTCGCCCTAGAACAACAACGAAAAAACATTCAATCCATCCCACATAACAGGAGACAAACACCTCACCACGATATACTGAATGGTGGAGACAATAAAATACAGAATTGGTGACCCTGGTGTCCACCAACAAAAGGGAGTAGATTATAGCATCCACTAAACTGAAACGGTGTCTACCACACCACCATAAGTCAAAAAAAAATTAATCAATAGGGTGTTCCGAAACACACTACTGCCAACAGCCTGTCACCACTAATAGGCTAATTGGAGCTGAGGTCGACTACAGTAGTTAGGCTCTCCTTTGGTTCAAATAGAAATAACCATTGGGTAACAAAACCCCTAAAGGTCCCAAAGGTCAAACGTTCACCCCCCATAGACTACCCTTCCAATCAGTCTGTTCCTCAGGAAGACTAACTCCCTGCCAAACGTCGTAACGGCATCTGTTAGCACCCGGTGCATCACAGCCTGTAAAAACAGATAACTCATGGGATACAACCTAAAAGGTTTACAAGGTTAGCTTAACCAAGTTTCTAACGAAATTTTAAAAAAAGAAAATGAGCTTAAAAAGCTACATGAAGCAAAAATTTCTCAAATTTTTCGGTGGCAACGCAACAAAACTTTTGAAGACGACAAGAGCTTTTCCAGCTTAATCAGAAACAAGAAGAAAACATCATTGACAGCTAAAATATTCGATCATGGTGTTAATCGTCTCCCTAGACAATAGCCTCTAGAAGAAACTGCTACAGGTATCAGGCATAACCGTTTTCTGTCAGCCCAAACTTCTAGATTACCTCTTGGAAATCTAAAAATTCGGTTAGGAATCTTCCTTCACTGCGCCTAGCCTCTCTTGACAAGGTTCTCATCTCGGTATCAGATTTTGATCATTTCTTTGTGAAACGACTGTCTTACTCTGCTCTCATCTCCTGTAAATGATCAGCCTTTAGTTCTCCTGCAGAACTTCAATTTTCTATCAATCTGATAGTAGACCGAAAAAACTCAACATACGCCTATGAGTCCATGCAAAAAATTTTTTAAAAAAATTAGTGACTCAAAGGTAACGTTTAAACGGCTCTGAAAAAAAATAGAAAATACCCTCAGTTTGTCAATTCAGAAGAAGATCTAAATCAAAAAATAATCCAAGTCTTAGACTTACTGGATAAACCAAAATCAATTTACTCTTAATTGCACCCAACATATACCACTAAGGTAATAGAAATACACCCACTCGGGTAACAAACTTTGAAATTGCTCATAAAAATTTTGACTCTACATCACTCTACACGAGCTACATCTTGCGCTTGTCCTAACTCAAGATCACCTTGGATTGCCTCTAATCAAAATTTCGCTTCCAAGTGTCAAGAACTGGATATTATTTGGGGTCATAAGCAAATCAAATCCCGCGACCACCGACATACCAGTCTTATGATATATCCTGAATGTGACTCTTTCGCAAGCTCGCAACAGCTGAGTCGATGCTAAACATCAACTACCATCAACCTAAGTTTGGATATGATCAGTACCCAAAACCTTAGCATTAAACAATAAAAGTAAGCTATTCTCTGCTCAACTTTTATAACAGTCAAAAAAAAACGAGGTCGTCACCTCTACAGAGCAACATCAAAAAAAATAAAGTAAAGCAATTAAGATAATGTAAATATAAATTATTCTTCTTCTGACAAACTTTCACTAGGGCTAGGTTCATTGAATGGTTTTAAGTCTTTAATATGCCATCGTCCTACTTTAGTCCCATCTAAATTAACTAAACCGTAAACTAAATCTGAAATCTTTTCTCTTATCACGCAATGCACATACTTAGGTACTAACTTAGATGTGAATTTATCTGCTGCACTGGAAAGAATTTTATTTTTTCGCCAAACGTGATCACCTATATTAAAGGCAAAATCCCTTTTTCTAAGGTTGTAAGACTTACTGTTCCGTTCATAAGCCTTATGTATCCTACTACGCACGTCGGTGAAAATATCTTTTAAACCCTTTAAGTTTTCGGCGTACGCACCCCTGTTACCCGGAATTATTTCGCTGTCAACATTGACATCCAAATCTAAGTTTTTATAATACGATCCAGATAGAGGTATATGTCTGCCGTAAACTAAGAAAGACGGTGTGAACCCTGTTACTTCGTGTCTTGCGGTATTTATTGCTTGTTGGATTTTGGAAATATTGCCATCCCAAGTGTCATGTGAATCCACGTAACTTCTTAAAGCTGTCCCGATTGTTCGGTTATTACGTTCGACAGAATTACATTGGGGAGAGTACACGGGATTAAAACGGATGTTAAAACCATAAGTTTCACTTAAGCTCTTAAAACTTTTAGAGGTAAAACTGAGTACCGTTATCGCATATTAAGAGCGATGGGAGCCCGTGGATTAGAAAGACATTATTTTCCAAAATTCTCTCTATATATCCAGCTTTAGAGCTTTTCAAAGGAAATAGCATGGTATACTTGGGAAACCAGCAAGAAACCACGAGAAGCCATTTATTTCCCTTTTTTGAACGTGGGAATGGGCCTACTAGATCAGCTGCTATGACTTGAAAAGGGTAATTAACCGTTTTCTCTTTTCCCATCAGTCCCATAGGTAGTGCATTTGGAGATTTCTGCGCTCCACATACCTCACAAGTCCTCACAAACTTTACGATGTCAAAACGCATTTTTGGCCAATAATACTGTTCCTGAACCCTGTGAAGAGTTTTATAAAAGCCAAAATGACCAGAAGTAGGAGGAGTGTGACACCTGTCTATAATTTCCTCTCTCTGTGGTTTAGGAACTAGTATTTTCCACTCGGGTACATTAACTTTTAAAGGCAACTCGTTTGGGATAAACTTGTACACGAAATCATTTTCCACTTTCCACTGCGGAAAGTTTTCAGGAAATTCTTTGATTTGCTGCCGTAAATTGTCGTACCATGGATCTATGCGATCTATGTCAACTATATCGATTCTTACGCCAATCTGTGCATTAAGACTGTTTTCGTCCACGGTATGATCTGGGATTCTTGACAAAGCGTCAGGAATAACATTGTGGACTCCTTTTCTATGAATTAAATTAAATGTATGTTGTCTCAGCCTAATCGCCCAACGCGCTAGTTTGCCACTAGGGTTTTTAATTGAATTAAGCCACAATAAACTATAATGATCTGTTATGACCGTGAAAGGAACACCTTCTATGTAAGGTCGAAACTTTTCGATGTTAAAGAGTACTGCTAAACATTCTTTTTCAACAACCGAATAGTTACGTTCAGCCTTTGATAAAGTTCTACTGGCATACGCTATCACTCTTTCCTCACCATTGATTTTCTGTGTTAGGACGCCCCCTAAACCGGTATTAGAAGCATCACTAGAAATATAAAACTGTTGGGAAAAATCTGGTTGGGATAAAATTGGAGCTGAAACCAATAGCTCTTTAATCTTTATAAAAGATCTTTCTGCTGCGTTTGTCCAATCTATCGATTGTCCTTTTTTTTTCGTCCTTTCAAAAGATCATTAATAGGCGACAACAAGGTAGAAAAATTCTCGATAAAACGCCTATACCATGAACACATTCCTACGAAGCGCTTAACTTCCGTAGTATTAGTAGGTCTCGCATAATTAACCATGCTTGCTACTTTATCCGGATCGGTACGCAAGGAATTTGAGCCTACAATATAGCCTAAAAACTTTAGAGAAGTTTTGAAAAAATCACATTTGCTCAAATTTATCGTCAGTCCGGCCTCTTTCAATTTATCTTTTACTTCTTTAAGTAAGCGAATATGCGATTCGAAGTCTTCCGATGTTACTAAAATATCATCTAGATAGGTAAAAATATGCGGCTCATATTTCGGACCAAATATAGCGTCCACTAAACGTTGCTGAGTTTGAGCAGCGTTCTTTAGACCAAACGGCATAGTGACGAACTGAAATAGACCTCGGCCTACTACTGCAAAAGCGGTCTTTTCCTTAGAGGATTTGTCTAAAGGAATTTGCCAGAAAGCCTTTCTAAGGTCTATCGAGGATACATACTTAGCATTCCTGAGTGATGTCAAAATTCTGTCGATGTTCGGTAATGGATAGTTATCAAATTTGCTGACCTCGTTGAGCTTTCTTCCATCAAAGCACAGACGATACTGTCCATCGGCCTTTTTCACCAATAAGATTGGAGAACACCAGGGACTGTTGGATTCTTCAATCACTCCGAGTTTCAACATTTCGTCTAACTCTTTATTTAATACTTTTGACATATAAGGAGACATGGCGAAGGGCCTTGTCTTTACAGGACTGGCATCAGCTGTATCTATAGACATGTTGATTTTATTCGTTCGGCCTAACCTATCTTTACTACTTATTTCTTTGAAAGAGCTTATTACGTTTTCTGCGTTTAAGCGTTCCGTCCGCGAGAGATCATCTAGGGTACATAGACGCGAGAAAAGGTTTTCTAAAGAACTTTCTGAATAACAATCTTTAAAACTTGTATGAGAATTGACTTCTAGGGACTGTGGATACCACGAATTATCTTTAAAATTTAATAAAATTCCGAATTTTTGTGCAAAATCACATCCTAAAACCAAAGTATGTGATAGAGAAGGTACTACTAGAGCAGAGATTACTAAACAATGACCATTGCAGACTAGCGGCAACTCAACCGTACCTAAAACTTTTAGACGGCTGCCATCTGCAGTGGTAACACTTCTATTTTTGACATGGCATATTTTTATACTTAAACGACTTAAAATTTTAATACCATTCTGACCTATAACGGAGGCATTTGCACCAGAGTCAAATAAAGCCGAGAAATGGGCACCTAATAGATTTATCTTGATATGCGGTCTGTTATCTGAATATTTATGCACGAATAAAGGAGACATGTGACCATTTGGAGAAGCAGGAGTTTTAACTTGAGAAGGAGAATTTTTATTAGACTTAAAAAAATCAGAAACTTTTTGTAACCATTTAGTCCAATCTGATCTATTGGAATATTTTTGTCCATCTGTGTTTCTAGAACGTTTTGGATTAGGGGCTATACTGCTAACGTGAGCTTGTAACTTAGCCGAATGTTTAGAGGCTTTTTTGTGGGACTTAGGGTATCCGCCTCGGTAATATACCGTCCTTACTCGTTTTTTGTACATTTGGGGCATGATGTTAGTCTCACACCAGTTGTTCCACATTTGAAACAAAATACCCTCTTTGGTGCTGTACAATTTTGGTAAGTGTGGTTCGGGCCTGTGCAATTCCAACACGTGAAAATTGCCTTAGGTGAAACCGGCTTGTCGTTCACTTTAGCTGCAGTGTCGCTAATTTTAGAGTCATTATCTTTTCTTTTACCCGTTTTCTGGTTACTCCTAGGGTTCCGATTTACATTCCCAACCTTATTTGTCGAGACTCCACTTCGGCCATTTGGATTATACTCTACTTGATGTATATTAGTTTCCCTTTTTGGTCTGCTCTTTTCCAACAAATAATCGGACTCTTCAAGTTTTCTACATAACCCAGCGAGTTCGGCTACCGAATTAATATCTAGTAGAGCTAACCGATTGACGAAACTAGGCAGAATATTCCTCCGTATAAATTTAACTTTGGTACTTTCCAAAGGCTTGATGGACAACCTACTAAATAAA
This sequence comes from Pachyrhynchus sulphureomaculatus, assembly GCA_019049505.1. Taxonomy (NCBI): domain Eukaryota; kingdom Metazoa; phylum Arthropoda; class Insecta; order Coleoptera; family Curculionidae; genus Pachyrhynchus; species Pachyrhynchus sulphureomaculatus. The sequence continues at coordinate 83,198,062 of CM032455.1, forward strand.
GATTCCATGTGGGCAATAAAAATCACAGTGGACTCATTCTTCTTTTGTCGCCTCCTCTTTATTTCCGACCACAATTCTTCATCATCATCACAGTGCAAGAAGTCCTTCTTTAGCCTATCTACCAAGGAATGCCAGTCGTTGACGCTTGATTTTATGCTTCTAAACCATATGAAGGCATCGCCAGTGAAAAATTCAACAGCAGAGCTGAAAAGTTCATCTTCCGATACTTTCCTAGCTTGTGCTATTTCAGTCAGCCTCTCCAAAAAAGGATAGAGTCTCTTTGAGTCTCCATTAAATTTCAATTGCCATTCGCTGACAGGAATATTTCTGGCTGCGCAATTCACGATTGGAGCTGGTACGTTTATGACTGGGGTTGTAATAGGCAACTGTGGTAACTCATGACCAGGAGCTATCTTTTCTGCAAGATTTGCTTCCATGAGCACACACGTAGCTATTGTTTCCTGAACATATTTGGAAAACTTCGACGCTTCCTCTTCGTCATCCGGCATGGGAATTCTTTGTACGCGACCCGCAACATGCGATAAACGTGACTTAACCCGGTGTACTAGTGAATCATTTGGATCGCCGTCATAACTATCGATTAAGTTTTGGATAGAATTTAAACTCTTTTCGATACCAGCTGTTTCTTCTTTAAAAGATAGGGTGTCATCCCCTATTTTTATCGTTTTTCCGGGCTCATTAATTTCTTTACTTAAGATCCTCGTTAGAATCTTTCTTTTATCCGCGACCGGACGTTCTGAGAAAGTACGACGGATTTTCAGTTCATAGTCTAACTCATATTCCAGTAGGTGATTGACTTTAAAATTGAAGGCTTCCATGATAAATGTATAAAATTTAAAAGAATTGTTTTAAAAAAAATCATAAAAATATTTCTCCTGTGCTCCCAATAGTCTAAATAAAAAATACGTAAAGGCACTTAAAATATGTAAACTTCTTTATCAAACATTTAAAAAATCTTCGACAATTTCAAAAAAATTTCTAAGTATTGCCTTCTATTAAAATTCTTTTACCAAATATGTTAAGAATTTTCAACAAAAAATCTCCTAATACCGTTTCGTATCAGCAAAGTATTTTTAATATTCATGCAAAACATCGGTGAGAAGAAGAAAAAACAGTTTTTTGTTCGGTTAATCGCAAAATAAATCTAACACTGCAAAAAATTAAAATAAACCAGCACATCTGCTAATCTGAACTATAAAGCTAGCTTTTAAGAAAAAAGTAGGAATCTCTTATCTTAGAGTCGGTTAACAAAATTCAAATATCTAAACCACCATCGGATAAATTGAAATAAATAATTCTACAAATTTCCTGCTTTTGTCTTATTGCTATAGTGTAGTTTCGTTTAATAAATATTATGAAATAAAAATATCTGAAAAGGTAGAGCTTTTACTTTGTTCGAAAGCTAGTACACTGAACTCTTTTTAAAAAATAAAATTCCAAAAGCCCCGCGTTGACAGCGCTATTTTGTTGCCTATAAAAAGGTGTTTAATTTAATTGCGCCCCACGTAGACTGCGTCATTTAGTAAGGTGTGAACTTACCCGCTTTTTGAGGCGTCATTTTGTACCGTGTGAAAATTGCTTTTCCCACGCTTGGGCGCAATTTTCTAGCAACCTCCTTTTAATTTCTGATAATGAATTGAGTGAATCCTGATTTTAAAAGAACTAAAGAAATTAAAGAAACACTAGCTCAGTTTTCCTTGGTAGAGAGATATGGGTAAGAGATAATTGTCTTACGTCTTTTTGGAATTATTTTCTATTTTTAAAAAAGCCTTAGCTGTACAAATTTTGGGCACCATCCATTTTAAAATAGAAAGGATCTAACTTCAGCTAAAAAAATGAAAAAATACTGAAAGAATGTATTGTTGGTAAATAAAAAAACAGTTTGGTACAGCCGTTCTTATCCTGAAAAGTACGATAGGTATTCAGTGAGACACTAGCTTTAATCAACAAAAAGAAAATTTATTCATGTTTTTAAAAATAAAAAGTTCTAGCCTTTGCAGTTTTACAAAAAAAATTCTAGCCTAACTAGTAGTTATTACATTTAAATTCTAAACTATGACTACCCCCGAAGACGAAAAATAGTGCTTTTCACTTCACTTTTTAGTCAGTTTAAATTGCTGTTAAGGCACTACTCAGGGATAGGTCTATTGAAGGATGTTTTGGTAACTTACTGTTCTTATTCCGGTTTTGATGGAATTCGACCGATTTCACACTTTTCTAGCAAACACTTATAGAGCCCACTACGGCTTTTCGTTAAGAAACTGGTGCTTTACTTAGCTCGCATGATGGTTGTTATGAGCTTTTTCTGTAGCTCAGTCGAAGGAAGCCTACTTGGCGGCTCCGATGCAATTAGACTCGCCTACTCGGCGGCTGGATGGAAATTCCTCACTTGGCGGTTCGGTGGAAATGAACCTAGACAGTCCTTTCTCGGACCCTTAAATAAACCGTACAAACTCTGCCGGTAATATGGCGACGCTGGAACCAAAACTGCGGATACACACATCTCACCAATCGCGGCGTAGCTGTAGATTTGGTCAGGAACCCGCACTGCACAGTATATACCGAACGTCTTGGAATCTCTGTTTAATATACCGTTCGATACAAAAATGAAAATAAGTACAATTTGAAGTGAAAAATCAGTAACATTACATGGTCTTAAAATCTAGGAAAAAATGAATGTTACAATATATATATATATATATATATATATATATATATATATATATATATATATATATATAGTACAATCCCGATTACCCGAATCGCGATTATCTAAAATCCGGCTTATCCGAAACAAACTGTTAAAAAGCAAATTGTATTCCCATTAAACGAAAAAATTCCCATTATTCGAAACAGACGATGAGTGGTTTCCTTAACGCGTCGGGGCTCCCCGACGTCTAGAGTTTCACCGCTGCGCTGTCTATGTTTTGGTTAGTCGACGAGTGTTATAAATTACTCATTACGTCTATTATTATCGCAGAGGTAATAGTTTCGTTTTAATAGATATTTTACAAAATGGAGCGTCATAATAATAAACGTAAACGTGTTGTTATTACCTTAAAAGAGAAACTTGAAGCAATTCAACGTTTAGATAATGGTGAACTTCTTAAAAATAAGGCCTAAGGTGTAGCCGTGAGTACTATTTCAGAGTGGAGAAAAAATCGCGAAAAACTTGAAAAATGGTGTAGTGTTTTGTCATCGCCCACACAGGCATGAAAAAGTATGAAAAGCAGTGAATACCAAAAAGTAGATGATTCCTTATTTTTATGGTTTACACAGAAACCATATTATTTCGGATAATCAAGATTCTACTATTAGTTCTAGCTTCTACTTGATGGAAATTCATTATAAATATATAATTAACAAGCCAATTAGTCAATTTCCACTTGGTTTATTTATAATTGTGATGACGCGGTTCGCTGTCAATGCAGCTTCTTCGGATCTACATGTTACACTTAGGTTTAATGTTTACAATTTTATATTATTTCTTAATTATAATATTACAACTATTTAAATTATATTGATAGTATTGGAAAACCCACACAGACATGGTATTAGGAGAATAAATTCAATTGGTGAATTATTAAAATCTACCTGGTCGTTGAGCAAAGTACCTGTAGTGTCCTTAATCGATTTATTTGCATTATCTCTAAAAGGTTTGGTTTTAAACCTTTTTGTTGGGTACGTAAAATTTTTAAATTCTTATTAAACGTGTGATTCTCTGTTAACATGTAGGTCATGTCCTAAACCATACATAGGACAAACGGGACGTACATTTATACAAAGAATTACAGAACACGAAAAAAAAGTTTCATCCATAGAAAGTCTAATTCAACATATGCTAATCATCTTTTAACATTATATATATATATATATATATATATATATATATATATATATATATATATATATATATATATATATATGTATATATATATATGTTGCGCGTGGCTCACAACAAAATGATTTTTAAAAAAAACTTTCTTTTTCTTAAAACTTTTCTTTATTTTGATTTATTATTACTTTCACTTTGAAAGATACAAACGTGCTTTTTCTTTTAAAACTTTGGTCTTTGTTTGAGAATCTTTAAAATAAACTGTTAAATTCGAGTTTTATTTGCTCGCTTAAAATAATATTACTGCTTTTTCTCCCGTCGCGTTTTTTGTTTTTATAGTTTTGATTTTTTGCTTAATTAGCAAAACTGCAAAAGATGACGAAATATGATGCAATCAGTTACTCACGTTTCATCATTTCGGTTTACTGCTAGACGCTAAGTAAGCACATGTGTATCTCTTAACAATGGGTTATTGTTATACATTTTAATACATTGTATGAGGGATTACATTTTAATGGTAAAGTGTCGTTATTTTTATATCTAACAACTCCCCCTTATAAGAAAAAGTTAGGGTTGTGCCGTAACTTTTATAATTAAGTTTAAAATTAATTACAATGTTTGCTTAGTCTTCTCGTATAGGGTATTCAAATATGTCGATATTGATCCTTTCGAAGGCTGTTTTTTGGTGTCTCCGTTATTACTAAGGGTGTACTCAAGTTCTTCCTACAGATCTTGACTTTCTGGCAAGTTTCGCATTTTCTTATGAAGTCTTCGACATGTTTTGTCAATCCTTTCCAGTTGTATTTAGTTTTAATTCGTCGTATTGTTTCATTTATACCTCTGTGTATATTCATTTTTCCCGAGTGATTTTGGCTTATGATAATTGGTATTTCGTCTTCGCTGGGTGTTCTGACGGGTGTTTTGACAAATTACGAATTTGATTTCTTCATCCGTGAAGATAAAAGAGATTATCTCTAAAATTGGTAATTCAACATTTGTTTTCAACGTAGTATGTTTGTGAGATATCAAGTTCATTTTTACTTTTGTACAATGCATGGAATATTCTTTCAATTACAGTTTCGGGATCGAAAGGTATCGAAATGATAAGATAGTTTCTATTCCGTACCGTTTTACTTGATAGAATGTTTATTTCGTTCGACTTGAAGGTTGGCTTTTCCTCTAGTATGTCTTCGATGATTTTGTAGTGAAGATCCGTTAATTTATCCTGCCAAAAGAATGTTATGATATTTTTATGTCTCTTATCCAGTAAGTGATCGTTTATCGTTTTAAATTTTGAGTAATCTATAATTGATCTAGTTTTATATAGGTTTATGAAATCATCGTATTTTTCTAAAATTTCTTTATCGTATCCTTCTGATTTTGGTTGGTTTTCTTTCTTTTCCGGTTCGGGTTCTTTGCTCGTTGATGGTTTTGCATCGTCATTCATTGCTAGAATTGCAATTTTGGTTTCGAGCTTTGTGCATTCTTTAAAGTGATTTACTTTCAATCTACTGAGCGCGTCTGCATTTTTGTTGATTCTTCCGGGTTTATATTCTATTTTATAATCGTATTCTTCGAATTTTAACCTCCATCTAGCTAATCTGCTTCCGGGGTCTTTTATTGAGAATAGCCATGTTAAGGGTCTATGGTCAGTTATTAGGGTGAATTTTCTTCCATATAGGTATGGTCTAAAATGTTTTACTGCCCATACTATAGCGAGTAATTCACGTTCTATGGTAGAATATCTTGTTTCGGCTCCGCATAGAGTTCTTGATGCGTAACTGATAGGAAGGTCTTTATTTATCGGTCCTTGTGATAGAATTGCTCCAATTGCAAAGGCTGAAGCATCAGTTGTCAATATAAATCGTTCTTCAAAGTTTGGATAGGTCAATATTGGATCCGTGGTTAACGCTTGTTTTAACCTGTTAAAGGATTCTTTGCATTCATTATCGAAGAGAAATTTTATGTCTTTCTCTAAGAGTCTGGTTAAAGGTTTTGCGATTTTTGCAAAGTTGGGTATGAATCTTCTGTAGTATCCGGTTAATCCGAGAAATGACTTTATGTCTTTCTGGGTTTTAGGTTCTGGTATATCTTGTATGCATTGAATTTTATTGGGATTTGGTTTTACTCCGTCTTTTTGTTATGACGTGTCCTAAGTAGGCTACTTCCTTCCTTAGGAATTCGCATTTGTCTGGCTGTATCTTGAGATTTGCTTTCCGTAATCGTTGAAATACTTCTTTTAATCTTTTAATGTGCTCGTGTACGGTTGGATATAGACAATTATATCGTCCATATATACTAGACATCTTTCGTTCTGGATTCCAAGGAGGATGTTATCCATGACTCGTTGGAACGTTGAGGGTGCATTTTTCAGTCCAAAAGGCATGCGTATAAATTCGTAGTGCCCATTGTCAACGCTGAATGCGGTCTTTGGTGTATCTTCAGGTTTAATTTCGATTTGGTGAAAACCTGAGGCTAAGTCTAGAGTTGTGAAATATTCACATTGTCCTAGTTGATCAAGTAAATCTGATATGTTTGGTAGAGGGTACTTATCATTGATGCTGAGTTCGTTCAATTTTCTATAGTCTATCACAACTCTCCATTTTTGTTTTCCAGATGCATCTAATTTCTTTGGTACTATCCACACTGGGGATGACCAGGGTGAAATTGATGGTTGGATTATTCCTTGACGTAACATGTTATTTATTTGCGTCTTTATCTCTTCTTTATGTACCTGGGGGTATCGATATGACTTTGTGAAAACTGGTTTCGAATTATTCGTATCAATTGTATGTTTTATCTCATTGGTAAAGGTTAACTGATCTCCTTCCAAGTAAAATATGTCGGAAAATTCTAACGATAAGTTGATGATCATTTCCGTTTCCTCCTCGTTTAAATGGTCTGTTCTTAGTTGGTTTATTATTAAATTTCTTCGATTTACAAGTTCAGTATTTGATTCATTAAAATTCAAGATTTGATTTTCTACTGTTTCTTCTAATGGCTCAAGAATTATATCGAGAAGAAGTTGATAGTTTTCGGAATTGCATTTGGGTTTATTACTGATGTGAAAAATTCTCCGTATTTATTTATACGTACGAGTGCGTTGGGTATTTTTACGCGTTCTTTTTTCCTGTGTTAGAAGTATAGCGTCTATATTTCTGAGTTTACATTTCAACTTAAAAATTTGTTCGGTCCGTGGTTCGATATTGATTTTATTTTCGAAAGTGTGAAAATTTTGTCCGTTGTGCGCTAATTTTGTTTCTCCGAAAGTTGGGTTTATTTTTTCGAGGGTTGAGCTTTCTTCGAGGGTTGAGTTTGGTTTCTCGAGGGCCAAATTTTCTTCGCCGGCTTTAAATAGCGGGATATTTTTGAAATTTGTTTTTAGGTTTTTCGATTTCAGATCTATGACTGCGTCATAGTGTTCTAAAAAATCAAGGCCTAAGATTCCGTCAAATTCGATGTCGAGATCACAAAGATAAACTTTGTGTGGGTCCTCTAAATTAAAAGGTATGAGAATGGATTCATTTATTAAAATTTTTTGATTCGTTATCCCTTGGATAATTACATTTTCAGGAAAACGTCTGGGGTAGTTCTGAACGGTGTTATATTTTAAGATTGAGATACCAGCTCCGGTGTCGATAAGGAGTTTGAATTGGTTTGTTCGATCTTTGATGTAGTAAAGATTTTTCGAACTAACTGCATTTAGAGAAATCGTTGGTCTGGACTCGGTTGGTTGACAATGTGGGTTGTTCAAATTTGCACTGCTGTATTGTGGGTTTACATTCAGAGTTTGAACCTTGTTGACAGTCTCTGTATTCGGGGGTGTGAACATTCTGGGGGGTGGTCTTTGATTGGGATTGCGAGAAAATTTCCGTTATAAGGGTTCTCATATTCATTATCATAATCGTGATCATAATTATTATTGTTATTAACAGCATAATAACTTTCGTTGTTATGGTATTGATTGTCGATGTAGCAATTGTCTCCTGGACTATTAGCGGCATAATAGTCTTCTGGATTATAATCATTACTATTATCAGCATAATAGTGGTTTTCTTCGTTGGGGTGTGAATAGTAATGTACCAATCTTGGTTGGTAATTAGGGTTTCGTTGTATTACTGAAGGTCTTTGTGGTTGATATTGATTATTTGGAAGTCTTGGAACGAAGTTTGGTTGTCCACTTGGTTGTTGACCTGTGGTGTTATTCGTAATGTTTGGTCTTTGTGTAAAATTTGAAGTGGATTTTTGAATGAAGCTTGAAGTGTTTGGGAATTGTTGTTGGAATTGGCTTCTACATTGATTGGACATGTGACCTAATCTTTGGCATGAAAAGCATTTTGGTATTGGTTGCTTTTTTTGAAATTGCTTTGGCTGTGTTTGGGAAGGTGATCTTTGAAATTTCTGGTTTTCAAAGTATGATAATTGCGTTTCTCGATGGATGCGAGATTGGGCTTGAAGTAAGGTGTTGGGTTGGCTTGCTCTTATGAGTTGTCCTAATTTGGGTTCTAGACCTGTTAATAATGTGTTTAAGGCCATAGTCTCAATTAGACTTATCTGAGCTGTCTTTTGATCGTTAGTTAGTAGGGACTTTTGGATGTTGGCTAGCATCTTCGCGTTTAGAACTTGGAGTCTGTTATAAAAGTTGATTGCAGTTTCTCCAGGAAGTTGCTTTAATTGTTGAAGATCTTGGATGAGGGATGTGAGATCGCGGGAATCTCCGAAATGAGAATTTAGAAGTATTTTTATATCCTCATACGTTGCTGGCTTTCTAGAGCTAATTAATTGAGCTGCTCTTCCGCGTAGTTTATTTCTTATGTGAATTACAAGAAATTTCCTTTGTTCCGTAGCTGCCATATCATATGCATAATCGCATGCTGTTAGAAATGTACCAAGAAATATCTGGTCTCCTTCAAATTCAGGTATTATTGAAAAGATTTCAGATAGCTTGTAGGGCTCGGCTTCTAGGGTTACTCTTGGATTTGGGTCGTTATTTGTCATTTTGAGATGTTAAAAAAAATGATATTCGATGTTAGAACAGTTTCTTTATATTAAGAAATGCGTGAGATGGAAATCGTGTAGTTGTAAGGTAAACTAGGCGGTTTCAATCTAATTTGATGTTAAATGTGCAATTTATGAAGTAAAATTGCGGCAAAAAGAAAAACAAAATAAAATCGTAATGATTCTTACTCTATTCCTCTTCTTAAAAAAAGGTTTTGCATTCTAGGTTATATTGGCCAGGGGTGTCACCAGGTGTTCCTAATCCACCAATATTTCCTAAAACTTATATCCTTTGCGTTGTTCGCGAAGGCTTTGTTGCTTTTGGTCCGAATGATTTTTTTTCCTCTTTTTTTCCACTTCTACTTCGGGGTGAGAGTGCTCGGTGGCTTCGTGTTCCGCAAAGCAGGTGAAATCTGGACAAAAATCTGTACGACTGCGCCAATTTTGTTGCGCGTGGCTCACAACAAAATGATTTTTTAAAAAAAAACTTTCTTTTTCTTAAAACTTTTCTTTATTTTGATTTATTATTACTTTCACTTTGAAAGATACAAACGTGCTTTTTCTTTTAAAACTTTGGTCTTTGTTTGAGAATCTTTAAAATAAACTGTTAAATTCGAGTTTTATTTGCTCGCTTAAAATAATATTACTGCTTTTTCTCCCGTCGCGTTTTTTGTTTTTATAGTTTTGATTTTTTGCTTAATTAACAAAACTGCAAAAGATGACGAAATATGATGCAATCAGTTACTCACGTTTCATCATTTCGGTTTACTGCTAGACGCTAAGTAAGCACATGTGTATCTCTTAACAATGGGTTATTGTTATACATTTTAATACATTGTATGAGGGATTACATTTTAATGGTAAAGTGTCGTTATTTTTATATCTAACATATATATATATATATATATATATATATATATATATATATATATATATATATATATATATATATATATAATAAAAAATCATCGTAAGAAAATTTAGAAAAGAACTGTCCAGCCATATTTTGAAAATGTATGTTACATTTTATGCAAATACTGTGATAAAAAATTGATCAATCCGAGAAAAAAAAATACGATTGACTTTACTATTGATTTACTATTAACTAGATACGTATATTCCTACGTATTTTTAGTCACTGAATCCAAATATGATATCCGATTTGCTAATAAACCTATTGTATTTGAGTAATGGTCCAAAAACGGTCTCAAAGTGGTCAAAAGTCGTCAAGTTAACAATAATAACGAGAAATATATATTCTAATGTATTTTTAGTCACTGAATCCAAATATGATATCTGATTTGCTCGTACACCGATTGATTTCGAATTAAGGTCCAAAAATTGCCTTGCAATGGTTAAAAGTGGTTAAGTCGGGAAACATATTTCGATGTATTTTCGGTCACTGATCCAAATGTTATAAAAATGGCCAGATATGTTATCAAGTTATATCGACATAATATTGGTCACTAAATTCAAATCTAACGTCTGATTTGTTCATGTATCTATCAGAATCAAATATATAACAAGCCTTAAGCTTAATATAACCTAACGGATTAAATCATACAAAAGGAGAAGAGGAGAGACTTTTTATATCTGGTTGTCATATAAAGCTTTATTGCAGGTGAAGTGCTAAGATATGAATTAGTAAAGTACAAATGTTTTAGACATATACTCGATTTCAATTTTTTTTAGGAATTGAAATTTAATAATGTTTTTGGAAAATTTCAATAAAAAAAGCGGAAAGTTGAAAAAAAAAGAATATAAGTTGCATAAGAACGAATAATTTGCATAATAGTTTTCTCTGGCGATCAAGATGCCCATGAAAATATATAAGAAATATACAAGTGATAATGCGAAATCATATTTTAAATTTTTCAAGTCCTCTTTTCTTCAGAAATTTTTATTAATGTACATTTACGGAAATTTTAATTTGTCAGCCCGTATATACTAAGTGAGTTGTTGACTGACCCACGAAGTTTTATTTTAATAATTAAAAAATTCACTTACACCTGTTTTTTAGTCGATAAAATTTTCAATCTCATAAAAATATTCTTTATCATTTTTACATCTCAAGCAGTGAGAGGCAAGGGGACTTACGTTAATCAAGCGCCCCGAGTCGTGAGAGGCAGGGGGATTCACGTTAATTAAGCACCCAAAGCCGTGAGAGGCAAGGGGACTCACGTTAATCAAGCACCCTGAGTTGTAACAGGCAAGGGTACTCACACTTACCGAGCACCCGAGTCACTGGAGGTAAGAGGGCTCATGTTAACTGAGTACCCCAAGTTAAAAAAAGCAATATTCCATAAATCGAATGCCGACCATTTTGAGCCCATTTCTGGACGCTAACTAAATTTAATAGATGTATGGGAAAATCAGATATCATATTTTGATTCAGGAACTAAAAATACATCGTAATATGTACGTCTCGTTATTATTGCTAACTTGGCCAAAATTTGATCATTTTGAGACCATTTTTGGACCTTAATTCGAAATTAATAGATGTTCGAATAAATCAGATATATTTGAATTCAGGGACTAAAAATACATCGGAATATGTATGTCTCGTTATTAGTGTTAATTTTACGACTTTTGACCACTTTGAGGCTGTTTTTGGACCATTAATCGAATATAATAGGTTTATTAGCAAATCCGATATCATATTTGGGTTCAGTGACCAAAAATACGTAGGAGTACATATGTCTGGTCAAGAATAAAATAATAGTCAATAGTATTTTTTTTTCTCGGATTGATCAATTTTTTATAACAGTATTTGAGTAAAATGGCCATTTAAAATATATATTTCCAAAATATAGCTTGATAGTTCTATATATGGTGATCTGATGAAATTTGAGGTGTGTAGGGCTTTTTTGAACAATAATGTTTTTTTTTTCTACCTACTGTGCGCCGCCGAGACCGGACCCGTATTTGAGTAAAATGGCCATTTAAAATATATATTTCCAAAATATAGCTCGATAGTTCTATATATGGTGATCTGATGAAATTTGAGGTCTGTAGGGATTTTTGAACAATAATGTTTTTTTTTTTTCTACCTACTGTGCGCCGCCGAGACCGAACCCGTATTTGAGTAAAATGGCCATTTAAAATATATATTTCCAAATATATAGCTCGATAGTTCTATATATAGTGATCTGATGAAATTTGAGGTATGTAGGGCTTTTTGAACAATAATGTTTTTTTTTCTACCTACTGTGCGCCGCCGAGACCGAACCCGTATTTGAGTAAAATGGCCCTTTAAAATATATATTTCCAAAATATAGCTCGATAGTTCTATATATGGTGATCTGATGAAATTTGAGGTCTGTAGGGATTTTTGAACAATAATGTTTTTTTTTTCTACCTACTGTGCGCCGCCGAGACCGAACCCGTCTTTGAGTAAAATGGCCATTTAAAATATATATTTCCAAAATGTGTCATTTAACAATATAAAATCAATAAATTTAGTTTGTTCTTGATAAAATAAGAGGGAACCTGCAAAAGGGAGGCGTCGCCAATACCGGAGGACGAAGTTGGATCCGCTAAAAACGGTCGTTTTTTTCCATCTGAAAAAACGGTCTCGTTTTGTAGGCCTTAATTAATGGAAAAAATATCACGAGGGCAGACGCCTCGCTTGTACCCGAACAAGCCAAGGCATTTTCAAAGTTCAAAAAAAACAAATCGAAATTCTGATAGTATAGGCGCTATTACAGGTTCTACATAAAATTTGTACCGGATGAGTGAAATTGTTCTTTTTTTTATGTTTTTCAACGCGTAGAATCCGAATTTAACCATTTTCGAGGCCCCGTAATGTTCGGGCCTTTCGCCATGGGCCCGAAAAAAAGCCTTTTTTATGCAATTCCTGGGACAACCTATCTAATTGGACGGTGAATTGACCATTTTCACATGTAATAGAATTCGTGGAATTCGAAACAACTAGTCCCAAAGAACAAAATCTGTTGCTTTGGCATCAAAATTAAAATTTCCGGATTCTTCAAGTATTTACGTTCGAAAAGAGTTAATTTCCTATTTTCTATGAAAATATTATGCCAATAATCGTAAGAAATTCATACGGTAAATACTTTTTAAAAATTTTTTTGTATTTTTTTAAAAATCTGGAAAATATTTATCTTTTTAATACACTGTAAAAAAACTTAATTGAATTTTAAAGTAATTACTTAAAATTAAATACTTTCTAAATTTTTTAAGCGTTTATTCGAAATTTCAAACATTTACTTGATTTTTCAAGCATTAATTTACTTGATTTTTTTTGGAATTTATACTAGAATTTAAAAGCATTTTATTTGAATTTTAGTAAACGCTTTAAAACTATCTAATAAAAAAAAGAATGTAAGGATTTTACAAAAAATGCCGCCATCAAAATTTTTTCTTACACATAAACAAATAAGATATAAATCAAGCCAAGTTGAATCCAAGAAATATAGTTATTTATCCTAAGAAGTCCCATCACAGGAAAAGAAATAACTATAACAAACTTTGAACTAGGCTAGCAGCGCCGAAGATAAATATTGACCGAAAAAGATTAAAAAGAAAACTTAGAGTATAGTTGACGAGTGCCTTATATTAGGAAAAATAATTTCATCCATGGCAATGCCCAGTTCAAGCAGATATTAAATAAAACCGGCCAAGTGCAAGTCGGACTTGCGCAATTAGTATTCCATACCGTGATTGCTGAAATATTCTATAAAATTCAGTCACACATTCATCTTCAATATAAGAATTACCAATAATATATAAAAAACGAGACATCTTTGGAATAAAAGTTTAAAACAAATGATTACTACCTAAATATTTGTTTAATTATAAACAAATGAATTAAAATTATTTTGTCTCGGTACCTCTCCGTTGCTCATCCGTCATCATGGAAATTTATTTTATCTGTGATTGACCAAATGCTTAAAGCAATAATGTACTGAAAAGTATAGGAGTATATTACTGATTGCACCGAATACAAAATGTGTATATATTGATATTTCGCAGCTGTTAGTCCCGGTTAAATTAAAACTTTATGCGGAAAAAATCTCCACCATATTGTCAAGCAAAATATTTTTTTTTATACTGGATAAATTATCAACGTACTGCACCTTATTGGAATATTTCAGAATTTTTCAAAATTTTTTGATTACTAGTAGGATATAGGGTGGGGAGACAACGATTTTTAGCAATTTTTTAAAAATAATACAAAGAAAAGTTTGCGCGAGTATTACGTCATATATATTTTGGCTTTCATCTGCCAACCCACTCGATTTCATCCCCAAAACTAACTCCTTAAGACAAAATTTAACTTTCAAAACTAGACGACTCTCATTGGGCCATCAATTCCTATATTTGTAACAAATTTCAACTTTCTATGTCAAATAGTTTCGAAGAAAATCGGGTGTGGCAGACACACACACGGACGGACGGACAAACACCGTAGCGATCCTATAAGTCAGGGTTGTGTCCGGTGACGTTTGCGGGTCAATACAAATTACGAGACCGACTGGCGGGCATTGTTTTTCATTAATTTCTCTTTTACAATTGTGTCAATGTCAACTTCAATATTACTCGTTACCAAATGCAGTGCTTGAACAATGACTTATCCCCTCGCGGACCGTACAAATAGGAGTGGTGGACCGCATGCAGCACACCGGCCGCGGTTTGGACAGCCCTGTTTTCCATGAAAACCACTAAAAACATAAATCGTAATGGCATATTTTAATCATAAATGTGTCTAAACTAAATAAATCAAGGTCCTTTGTGTTATATTACTAATAGCAAACATTGCATTTAAATTCAATTAGGATTGCATCTCTTCAAGCAATTAACAATAATAAATAACAGTCAGTATGTCAATCCACTAGTTTGTTTCATTATGGGAATATGTTTGAGCACATACAAACAAAAACGTTTTATCAACAATAAATGTTAAGTATACGTACTGCCAACAATACGGGTATACGTGCTTAAGTTGTGATTTTCTTATTGGCCTAATTCACGTATATTATGGTGCGATAGTAATGGCATTATAATATTTCAGTGTGTTATATAATATAAATGTTTGCTAAAAAACAAATTAATTGGACAAACATAATGTTACGTAAAATTCTTATCCAAATTTTATCGTCAAGATACGCCAATGTTAGCTTAATCGTAGACAATTTGAAAGTACTTGACACTGGAAAATAAATTGTGACATCTTAAAGCAAATTAAATCAGAGTCAATGAGTTTTTGTCAATTAATACGAGAACAGCGAAACACAACAATATGTAAATACAAATGAAAAAAGAATTTACACTAGACTGATGATACAAAAAGTACTTCGAAAGGGAAGGTAAGATGTAATAATAAACGAAGAAATATGTAATTTTAGGTTTGACTTTGACTTTCAATTATTCTAACTTGAAAGTACTCAAAGTTTTAAATGTTCCTGTTTGTTAAACTCAACCTTCGTGCGTCCTAATATGTTGGGTTATTATATCTAACAACCTAAGAACATATTTGAAGGCGGGAGAATACATTTGGGCAGATTTTTATGTGAACATTTATTTAATATTAATGGAATTTCAGGTAGCAGGTTGTTACTTAAGACCAAAATTACCTTATCCTTTTTTACATATCGAAAAATGGCACTTAAGCCACTGTCTTTCGACAAGGTTGGTCGGCTAG